>APFE031603084.1:66852-101071 GCA_000404065.3 Pinus taeda
GGGGGGAGATAGAATGAGAGAGGGAGGGAGAGGGTGTTGGAAATAATGAGAGAGGGGGTGAATTAGTATTCCTTTCCAATTGTTATTTATATCAGTTAAATCATTTATATTTAGAACAAAAAATGAACCACAGGAATAAATGCTTTTATTAATATAATGTTTACAATAAATCAAGTACAATGTATATCGGGCTTCAACCAGTTTCCAAGCACCAACTTGGATTTTTTGTGAGGCTCCAACCTCCAGGGCACCAACCCTATCTTTTCAAGGCACCAACATTTGATTTAGGAGCACCAACTACAAGGCCACCAATCCTTCTGTTGTATATTGTCTGGATATGTTTGGTAGTTATTCTTTTCTCCAAACCCTACTGGACTTATGACTTATTTCTGTCCTCTTGCTCACTACTCTCTCTCTCCATCTTCGGCTTCTTTTGTACCTTCATCATCTACTAGACCTTTGGTCTCTCGACCTTTCGACTTCTTATTTCATTTGCTTGACCTTTTGGCTTCCTCCATTCCTTTAAGTTCATGAACCATTACCTCTTCTCTGTGATAGATGCCTAATATATGTTACCCATATGGAGATCCCATGTGCCACATCATCACCTTAATCGCAATTGGCAGCTTACCATCATTACATTTCATCAAGACTTGTGATATGCGACATATATGATATTCTAATAAGTTATGTCATAGTGGTGTAGTCGGGTTCACCATAATATCACAATCGTAGTTTTTACTATGACATCCATTTATGAATTGCGATATCGAAGTTCTGACATAGCGGATGCGATATTACAATAGGGCGTGTTATAATGGAGCAATCAAGTCCATAATAATGTCGTGACCGGAGGTTTTAACGTGACAAGGCTTTAAACACTTGTGGTATGGCAGATGCAATTATTTCTTTAAGATGTATTATAATGGCGCAGTGGGTCCATAATGTTATCTCAATCGACAGTTTGTGGGACTTCAACTGACACATAGATTAAAACCCGACCTTAACCCCCACAGTTGACCATGATCTAAGGGTTGAATATGAGATCAACGGCTAGGATTGAGTGCGGGACTTCAGCCACGATCAAGGAAATCCATACTTTCCTACCCCCACTCTTCTGATATATGTTAACTCCCTGATACTCTGCAATACTCCTCTGTTATCCTTTTTCAATTTCTCCTCTTCAATTGTTGGTCAATAAAAGTCAATTGACCTCCCATGTCAATTGTTGTTCAATCAACCTCTTGCATCATTTGTTGTTGAATTGTTGTTCAATAGACCTCATGCGTCATTTGTTGTTGAAACGACCTCCTGCATCATTTGCTGTTCAATTACTGATCAATCGACCTCCTGCATCATTTTTTGTTCAATTGTTGTTCAATCAACCTCTTGCATCATTTGCTGTTCAATTTTTATTCAATCGACCTCCTGCGTAATTATATCATCATATATCAAACTTTCATTACTATGAGCATTATGATCAATGGGCATCAATGGGCAGTCATTGTATCAAAGAATTTTCCATCACAAACACTACTATATTAACATCAATGACAAACTAGAATAACAATCTTGCCCTTTGTCATTTATGGAAATATTCTTCTTCTCTCCCCTTGTGACATCAATGGAAAAGGAGTGCATAAGGACTCCCCCTGTCAAACTGCTCCCCCTGTCATGCAACATATTTATGAATCAACTTAATGTGATGCTAAGGAAATAACACCCATCTTTTGACGAAGATGTTCAAATGCTTCTCGAAGAAGAGGTTTTGTGAAAATATCAGTTATCTGCTCCTTAGTATTGATATATTGCAAGATGATGTTTTGTTCAGCTACTTGTTCACGATGGAAATGATACTTGATTGGTATACGTTTGGTCTTTGAATGCATCACTCGATTTTTGCTTAGCCTGATAGCCCATGTTATCACAATAGATGGTGACTGGTTGATTTGTACCTATGTTGACATCTTTCAGAGCTTCCTTCATTCATAATATTTGAGTAAAACAATATACGACAACTATATACTCAACTTCAGCTGTAGATAGTGATATGGACGTTTGTTTTTTGCTGAGCCAAGATACTAGACAATCTCCCAGGAAGAATGCATTTCCACTAGTAATTTTCCAATCATCAGCACTTCTAGCCCAATCAGCATTGGTGTATGTAGTCACAGTAAGATTTGTGCTCTTAGGGTACCAAAGACTGAAATAAGGGGGGGTTCCTTTCAAGTATCTAAGAATTCGTTTTATAGCCAACAAATAGGATTGTTTAGGAGTTGATTGAAATATTCCCACCATTCCTACTGCTTGCATAATGTCGGGTCTCGTAACAGTTAAGTATAGAAGGGATCCAATTATTGACCCATAATGAGTTGCATCTACCGGAGGAGAATCATCAACTTTTCATAATTTTCAATCTGTGGTCATAGGTGTGCTCATGGGTGCACAATCTTCCATTCCATATCTTTTAAGCACGTCTTTAAGATATTTGGCTTGAGATATGAACATGCCTACTGTGGTTTGAGATACTTGTAGTCCAAGGAAGTAATATAACTCTCCTATCATTGACATCTCGAACTATTTTGACATATTTTGAGCAAACTCATGGCTCATCTTATCATTATTACTAGCAAAAATCAGATCATCAACATAGACAAGTGTGACTAGTAACTTATCCTCATCCATCTTTATGTAGAGATCACTTCCTGCTACCCCTTTCTTGAATCCTTATTGTTGCAGATAGTGATCCAGTCTTGCCTACCAAGCTCTCAGAGCTTGTTTCAACCCATATAACACCTTTTTCAACTTGCAAAAAAAGTCTTTTCCTTCTGCTAGATTAAACCCTTCTGGTTGCTCCATGTAGACTTCTTCCTTGAGTTCCCCATTCAGAAATGCTAATTTTACGTCCATTTGATAGATTTTAAATCCTTTTGAGAAAGAAAATGCTAAGAACATCCTTATAGTTTCCACATGAGCTATTGGTGCAAAAGTTTATTCAGAGGCCCTTCCTTCAATTTGTGAATAACCTTTACAAACAAGCCTTGCCTTATTTCTAATGATTTGTCCATCTTCTTCCATTTTGTTTTTGAATACCCACTTGGTTCAAATTATATTTTTACCCTTTAGTTGAGGTACCAGCTCCCATGTTTCATTCTTCTCGATTTGAGACATTTCTTCTTCCATGGCTTTTACCTAATGAGGATCCTTACTTTCTTGAGTAAATGTTTATGGTCCTATCATGGATAGAAGAGCAACATAATTTTTCTTTGGTGTACTTGTCATCCTTCTTTGAGTTTGCATTCCTTCATCTATACTGCCGATAATCTACTCTTTTGGGTGATGTTTTTGGAGAACCTTCATCTTTGAAGGGGTTTGATATGGTTCTTTTTCCTTGTGTTTTCTTGGTCTTTTTCCCCTTTTTCAAGTTCTTCTTCAATGAGAGGGTCAACTTCATGATCTTCGATTTCTTTTTCTCGAAGGTCTTCATCAATTTTCACATCAATTCTTTCCACTATTTTCTGTAGTCGATTATTGTAGAACTTGTAGGCTTTGCTCCTTGTAGAATATCTAATATCCCTTCGTCAACCCAAGAATCAAATTTTCCTGGTGAGCCATCATTGATTTTTATGAAGCACTTGCTTCCAAAAATCTTCAATTATTTTACTAAAGCAGGTCTTCCTTTCCATAATTCCTAAGGATTTTTCTCGTTATTTGGTCTTAGTTGAGTTCGATTCAATGTATAAATAGTTGTCCCAACTGCTTCTCTCTAGAATTTTGGTTGCAAGTCCACTGCTATTAACATTGTTCTTGCCATTTCTTGAATTGTTTACTTTCTTCTTTCAACTACCCCATTTCTCTTGGGTGTTCTAGCAGCAGAGAGTTCTCTTTCGATTCCATGTACTTTACAGAATTCGTCAAATTCTTTTGATGTGAATTCTCCCCCTCTATCTATTCTAAGACATTTAATATTAGAATACTTTTCAATTTCTACAAAAAATTTAAGATTCTTACAACATTCAAATGCTTCGGATTTATATTTTATGAAATGTACCAAATCATTCTAGTATAGTCATCAACAAATAAAACAGAGTATGTTTCTCCTTGGAGTGTCGGAGTTCTAGTTGGTCCACATAAATCAGCATGGACGATCTCCAAAGGTTTTGATGTAGAGAACTCCTTGGCCCTGTGGCTGGTTCTAGTTTCTTTTCCACGTTGACATGGACCACATACTCCTTGATTTCTCTTAAATAACTTTGGGATGTCTCATACTGCATTAATCTTGTTGATATTGATCAAGTTATCGAAACTTGTATGTCCAAGTTGCTTGTTCCATAGCCAACTTTCATCTGTTTGTCTTAAGTAACATTTATCTTCTTGAATTTTGTTCAGAAAGTAGACATTATCTAATGTTCGAACTCCTTTCACCACAACTTCCCCCGAGGAAGAATTTCTTATTTCACAATCTTTAGTTCCAAAGACAACATTATGTCCTTGGTCACAAATTTGGCTAACACCCAGGAGATTGTATTTGAGCCCATTTACTAGCAAAGCATTTTGAGCCTTTCCTTTTCCATTAATAAGGGTAACAGTTCTTTTCCAACAATTTTGGCAGATCCACTTCCAAAGGATACATTTCCTTCCTTTTTGTTAAATGAGACAAACTTCCTTTTGTCCCCTTTCATATGTCTGGAGCACCCACTATCCACAAACCAATGATTTTCATCACTGTGAGCACATAGAGCTAGGCCACATTTATCAATGTTGGGATTCTCATTTTTTTCTTTTCTTCTTTTGAGGGGGCGATTTTGTTCATTATGTCCATTATCATTACACAATGAGAAAAATTTAGCCAAGGGATCAAAAGTGTTGTAGCTCTTGATTTGTCCTTGCCCTATGAGGCCATATGGTTTGTTTGTTTGATCCTTCAATTTTGGTATTTCGTTCTTACGGGCCATGTAATGTTTAGCTTAATGACCAAAATTTTTACAATAAAGCAATCCCCAAAAAAGATTGTTTTGTACCTATTTTAATAGCCATGATTTGAATCAACATTCTTCCTTGGAGTTACTCTCTCTTCATTCTTTGGATTTGAGATGGGCCTTTGATGAAATAATCTTTCTTCTTTTGGGTTGCTAGAAAGTATGTCGGCATAGTTTTTCGCATTATTCTTAGTACTTGATGATTCTCCTTTAAAACCTATCTCAGATTTGTCATGTTGAGGTTTTTGATTATTTACGATAGAGTCAAGTTTTTGAGAGCTTTCCCAACCCTTTTTGACTTGCTCCAATTCCTTCCTCAGAGATACTATTTCGGCTTCACGTTCTTCACAAATTTCTTCTTTTTCTTTTATCTTATTTTTCAAGAGGTCTTCCCTTCTTTTTATTTCCTCGTTTTCTACTTTGAGAGAGATGATTTTATTTCGTAATTTCTCATTTTCTTCAATGGCACTTATTAACAATTCATCTACATTTCCTTCTAGACCTAAATCATCATCATTTATGAATGCCATGAATAATACTTCATAGCTTCCAGCATGGTAATTTTCTTCATCTCATTCTTCATTACCTCCTTTGCAGTGAGGGGACTGATTACTTGATTTATTTTTTATGACTACAAATTCACCTTCATCAGACTCATCTTGCTTAGAGAAGACATTATTCTTATTGAACCCTTTCTTTTTGTATATCATCCTTTTAGAATTTTCCCCACCATCACTATCATGCTTATGAGGACATTTTGTAGCATAATGACCTATTCTTCCACATTTGGAACAAATAAGAGGGTACTTACCTTTTAGCTTAGATCCTTTCTTTAGTTTTCATACAAATTGTGCCAATTCAGATTCAACATCGGAGTCATCACTACTGGTATTCCATTCTTTCCCCTTTTTTTATTTTGAGGCCTTGAATGCTACATCTTTGGAACATGGGATTCCTTTTCTCATCTCATAGGAAATGAGGATTCCGTGAAGTTCATCCATCTTGAGAGTATCTAGGTCCTTCATTTTTCTATAGCACATACCTTGGATTCAGATGTATCTGGAAGAGATATTAAGACCTTTTGAACAATAGTGCTTTCTTCAATGTTCCTTCGAATCCTTTAAGAGAGTTGACCACTTCAGCTACTCGAAGAAAGTATGATGCAATATGTTCTTCATCATCCAATTTCAGACTTTCAAATTTCCTTCTATGAGTCTGAAGCTTTGCCTACTTAACTTTGGAGTACCCATCGTATAAGCTAACTAGCTTATCCCATACTTCTTTAGCCGAGTCACAATTCATGACTTTTGTAAATTCAGAATCAATGATTCTACTAGTGATGGAATTTAAGGCTTTTGCATTTGCAATGTAAGCTTTCCTTTCATCTTGATCTATTGGAAGAGTGGAAGGAGCTATGTATTCATTTAAAAACGAATGCCAAACTTTGGGTCCAAGGGACACTAAGTAGTAGGACATTCTTTTTTTCCAAAAACCAAAATTTGTGCCATCAAATGGAGGTCGTCTTCCTAAAAGTTCTTGATTTCTCATTATGACTAAGAATCTTTCTTCTAGGTGTTAGGCTAATATGAAGAAGTTGGCTCTGATACCAATTGTTGGAAATACTGAGGGGGGTGAATCATTATTCCTTTTCAATTGTTATTTTTATCAATTAAATCATTTATATTTAGAATGAAAAATGAACCACAATAATAAATGATTTTATCAATACAATCTTTACAATAAATGAAGTCCAATGTATATAGGGCTTCAACTAGTTGCCAAGCACCAACTAGGATTTTTTGTGAGTCTCCAACCTCTAGGGCACCAACCCTGTCTTGTCAAGGCACCAACCTTGGATTTAGGAGCACCAAATCCAAGGACACCAATCCTTCTGTTGTATATCGTCTGGATATGTTTGGTAGTTATTCTCTACTCGTAACCCTGTCGGGCCTACAACTTACTTCTATCCTCCTGCTCACTACTCTCTCTCTCCATCTTCGACTTCTTTTGTACCTTCATCGTCTACTAGACCTTTGGTTTCTCAACCTTTCAACTTCTTCTTTCATTCGCTTAACCTTCCAGCTTCCTCTGTTCCTTCAAGTTCAGGAACTGTTACCTCTTCTCTATGATAGATTCCCAAGATACGTTACCCATATGGAGATTCCACATGCCATGTCATCACCTTAATCACAATCGGTGGTTTACCATCATTACATTTCATCAAGGCTTGCAATATGTGATGGATGAGATATTCCAATAAGTTATGTCATAGTGGTGTAGTCGAGTCCACCATAATATCGAATTCACAGTTTTTACTGTGACATCCATTTATGAATTGCGATATCAAAGTTCTGACACAACGGATGCGATATTACAATAGGGTAATGTTATAATGGAGCAATAAGGTCCGTAATAATATCGTGATCGAAGGTTTTAACGTGACAAGGGTTTAAACACTTGCAGTAAGATGGATGTGATTATTTCTTTAAGATGTATTATAATGGCGCAGTGGGTCCACAATGTTATCTCAATCGACGGTTTGCGGGACTTCGACTGACACATAGATTAAAACTTGGCCTTAAACCCCATAGTTGACCATGAGATCGATGGCTAGGATTGAGTGTAGGACTTCAACCATGATCAAGGAAGTTCGTACTTTCCTACCCCAGCTCTTCTGATATGTTAACTCCTTGATACTCTACGATACTCCTCTATTATCATTGTTCAATTCTTGGTCAATAGAATTCAATTGACCTCCTCCGTCAATTGATGTTCAATTGTTGTTTAATTGTTGTTCAATTGTTGTTCAATCGACCTCTTGTTTCATTCTTTGTTCAATTGCCGTTCAATCGACCTCCTGCGTCATTTGTTGTTCAATCAACCTCCTCTATCATTTGTTGTTCAATTGTTGTTCAATTGACCTCGTGCATCATTTGTTGTTCAATTGTTTTTTAATCGACCTCCTGCATCATTTGCTGTTCAATTGTTGTTCAATCGATGTCTTGCATCATTTTCTATTCAATTGTTGTTTAATCAATGTCTTACGTCATTATATCATCATATATCAAACTTTCATCACTATGAGCATTATGATCAATGGGCATTAATGGGCAATCATTGTATCAAATAATTTTCCATTACAAACACTGTTATATTGACATCAATGACAACCTAGAATAATAGAGGGAAGAAGAAAGATGCACACACAAATAAATATAGATTATATAGGATTATATAGTATTGAATATTATTAACCATAGAGGGAGAGCAAGTAAGGCTTTTACAAAAGGTAAAAGAAGTTTGATTTAGAAAGCCATGACTATTTTATTTTTTCACTAAAATAGATGCATTGATTTCAATGTAGATTTGTATTCCTAATATTATTTGATAAATTGCATTGGATGCATTGATTTTAGTGTAGTTGATTTCTAATCCTATTTGATTTATTGCACTTTATGCATTGATTTCAGTGTATATTACGATTTCTAATCCTATTTGATTTCTCACACTAGATGCATTGATTTCAATGTAGATGTTGATTTCTAATCCTATTTGATTTCTCACACTAGATGCATTTATTTTAGTGTAGATGTTGATTTTTAATCCTATTTGGTTGCTTGCACTAAATGCATTGATATCAGTGTAAGAAAAAAAATTATTTACGACATAATTTGATTTTGGTGGTAATTAATTCAACGATAAATAAAATACTTGAATTTTCATCTTAAATAAAATGTTCACTTACATGAAATGTTTGCTTCTCGAAACTATAAATTATTTGTAATTTACTATATTCTTCTTATTCCAATTTTCCATCATCCAACATTGTTAGTCACTTTGCATTCAAATGGGGTAAAAGAAAACAAATACCATTGAAACTTACTTGCGGGTTAACACTCCAAAGAAAGTTACTATTAATATTGGGGATAAAGAGAGACAAGGTATGACATTTACTAAAATAGTATGAGTTAATTATTTGAATGGTCTACAATTTCAGCTGCCCTTTTCATATGATTGATAAGAAAATGTGACAAAACTAACAATTGCAACAATAAGAACAGTAGAAGAAAATAGTTTGAGATTGATCTCAATGAAGACTAATTATAATTGACAGCGTTCTTATTATTCACATTTTTTATCGTTCAACACTGTTACATTGTTACTTTGCATTCAAAAAAAAAATGTTTCATAATTTCTCCTCATTGAAGTTATTAACGGTCCCTACCATCTCAACAAACTGAAGTAACCAACAAAATTTGAAGTTAAAATGACCAACTTAATCTTATACATATTAAGCATACTTAAAATTATCAAAATAATTAAACGCTCAACAGAATTTTGTGTGACTGCACACAACTAAAACCATCATGAATCCATCTTAACCCTATATTTATCAAACGTCAAGAGGGATCAAATATCTCTAGGTGAAAAACTCTTTTTTTAGTGAAAAACTTGAATAAATGTTTGCAACTTGAGAGATCTAATCTCTCTCAATGCTTGATAGATCCAAGTTTAAGTTGTATCGAGTTTGGAGATAGAGAGAAAGAGAGAGAGAAAGTATGTTTGGGAAGATGGAGAGACAAAGGGAGATAGAGATACATATGGGGGGGGTTAGGGAAGAAGAGAGATACAGAGGGAGGAAGGGAAGGAGAGATAGATAGATATGGAGAGAGAGACTGTATGTGTTTGGGGGGAGGGGTGAGATAGAGAGACAAAGAAGGAGATATGGGGGGAGATATAGATTTAAATGGTGAGAGAGAGAGAGAGATGGGGGACAAAGAGATGGGGGACAGATGAAGGGGGAAGATACGTAGAGCCCCCCTGCTCATCTAGGTCCCCAAACAACATTCGCCACTGGTTGGGTGCCTGGGATAGCGGGGGGGAGACTAAACAAAGACCCCCCCCCCCCCACATGCTCAGGCCACCGGCCAGCAGGCCACAGGCCAATTCTCGGAATTAGCCTGTGGCCTGTTGGTCGCAGGTTGAAGATGTGGGCGGGCGTGAGGGGCAGGGAAGTCTACATGCAGACACCCCACGCCAACAGGCCTCTGGTCGCAGGCCTAGGCGAGCGTGGGTGGGGTTGCACATATTCGGCCTTTTTCCCATTGGCCGCTAGGTGGGTGGGAGGATGCTGTGTGTAGTCAACTGCCACCCCATCCCCACCACTCGCCAAAGCCCCAACCAATGGTCATTGGGTTGCAGGCTGATTCTTGGAATTAGCTTGCGGCCCAAAGTTCATTGGCCCTGGGCTGGGGTGGGGGGTGCTGCGTGCAGACCCCGCCCCCTCCTAGGCCCCTGGCTAGTGGCCATTGCGTCGCAGGCCGATTCCCGAAAGGTCACTCAATAGCGGGGGCAAAATATTTTGTTATTTTCTTTAAATTTAAATTAAAAAAACAAACAAATAAACAAACAAACAAACTATATTAAACATTAAAGAAAATGAAAATCAAATTATAAAAGGAAAAAATCAATTTAAAAAACAATAATTTATTTTAAAAAATGGAAAGAAAAACTATATTTCAATTTTAAAAAATTAATATTCTCTTAAAAAATAATTAAAAAAAACCCACTAAAATTAGTGTAAAAAAATTAATTTAAAAAAACAATATAAAGGTTTAAAAATAATAATTCATTTGTTGTTGCCAGTGGAAAAGAAAAAAACGATAATTTTTTTTTTTTTTTTTTTTTTTTTTTTTTTTTTTTTGTTTTTTTTTTTTTTTTTTTTTTTTTAATGAAAACAATTCCTTTTATTTACATGCAATAATTGAAATGCTACCCAAACTAAATTAAAAAGAGAAATAAAGAAATTAGAAAAAAAAAATGAACACCTATTTTTTCAATTCAAAGGCATAAAATTAAAAAAAAACTTAATTTTTCTCCTAAAAATCCTACAAATTTGAGCTTTTTTTGTTTTCTTTGCTATATAGTCAAAATGGAAGGAAAACTAACATTTCGAATGCAAAAAACCCTCGTTGAATATGTTATCAATGACAATGTAGCTCCTCCACAAAATTGCTCCAAACTTTTTAACAAGACCCAGAAAACTTGATGTGATGTAATGAATAGATGAAATGAATGTTATTTTATAGCAATGATTATGGGATTACTTTAGCGTCTCTCGAATGTGGGATTAAAATTAAAATTAAAAAATTTATAGTTAATATTATAGGTTTAAATTAGATTCTATTCATTGTGGGATAAAAAATAAAATATTAATTATAAAAATTAATTTAATTTCATTAGTCGATGTTGAATAATTTAAATAGAAAAAATATTTTAATTTTGAAGAAATGCATTAAACGAAAACTTTAGAGGGAAATTTTCAATCTCTAAGCTATAAAATGTCATTGGGAGAGAGTGCATTTGTATCATTAGACATTTTCTCATTGAAGGTCATGGATTCTTCTGATTGTGAAGTTTTTCTTTCTATAGCATCGATATCTTCGTCATGCAACAACTCTATTCATTTTGATGAATTCAACAGGAATTCTTTCACTATGAATAGAGAGACAATTTTTCCACTTGCTCTTAATCCTAAGGATGATGAGAGCAACATTGATGAAGGGCAGTAAAAAGAATTTCCTGTGAATAGAGAGTTAATTTTTCCACTTAGTCCTAATCCTAAGGATTATGAGAGTACCACTGATGAAGGGCAGGATTAAGAATTTCCAGTAAATAAAGAGTCATGTTTTCCACTTAGTCCTAATCCTAAGATTTGTGAGATCACCACTGATGAAGGGGGGGATGAAGAATTTACAAAGTCAAATTTTCCACATAGTCCTAATCCTAAGGATTCATAGAGCACCATTTAAGAAGGGGAGGGCAAGGATGAACAAATTCCAGTAAATAGAGATTCAAAGTTTCCAATTAGTCCCAATCCTAAGGATTATGAGAGCACCACTCACGAAGGGGAGGATGAATAATTTCCATTAAAAAGAAATTCAAAGTTTCCACTTAGTCCTAATCCCAAGGATTATGAGACCACCATTATTGAAGGGGAGGGTGAAGAGTTTCCTGCAAATGTTAATTTGACTATGAATAGAGAGTCATATTTTATACTTAGTCATAATCCTAAGGATTATGGAAGCACCAATTATGAAGGGGAAGATGAAAATTTTCTTGCAAATGATAATTTTAGAGGAACAATTGTGAATAATGCATTTTATCTAAGTGAGTGTTTCAAAGGCACTCATGGTGATGACGAATTGAGTCCTCCAAGGGAGGATTTCAAAAGCCGAGATGTTGGTAGTGAAGAATTTTCTTCAAGTGAGGATGGTAATGAATATTTTACAAGCAATGATGGCGATGAATTTTCTAACTATGTTTACAATGATCATTGTAAGTATAATATTCCCCCTAATGATGATGAAAATGCTTCTACAAAGAATAATGAAATGATGGAGGCATTGCAACCAAATATTATATCTAGGAGTAGGAGTAGACCCTTTCTTATCAATCCAAAATATTCTAGTTATGCAAGGTTTAGGATAGAATATCTCACAAGTAGAATCTCCATTAGTGATCTGATTTCAAGTGAATGTTGTCGAAAGTATTTCTTGAAACATATGGATTTCAAGTTTTCTTTGGAGGAAAGGAAGATATATTTTTCAATGAATAAAAGCATGCAAAATTATTTTTCTAATGGGTTGCATGCAATCTACACTAGCTGGTTATGTTTATCATATTGGGAATGTATTGATATGTAGAAAGGCTTTCAAAATTTTCCATTTAACTGGTAATTTTTGTTTGTCAAGAATCCAAGAAAGACTGGAAAAAGATCCTACATATTATTTAGAAGTGCGTTATAAAAGAGAGGTTGGATCATCAGCAATTACTACAATGTCACGGATGAAAGACTTATTTTCAAAGCATGGAGAGTGTATGTCAAATAAAGACACAATACATATTCCAGATAATTTCTCAAGACAAGAAATCTACAGTTTATACAGAGAATATGCAGATTGTGTTGAAGGAGATGGTAATTTTATTACATATTCATATTTTACAAGGATATGGAAGAATAAATTCAACAATGTTCGTATTCCTAAGAAGGCAAGGATGGGGGTTTGCAGTACATGTGTTTCACTTATAAAAAAAAGGGATAAATGTCAAGGGGAAGAAAGAGATATGTATTCATAAAATTATTTTAAAAAATCAGATAGTTATCAACTATGATAATATATTTATTAATAGGTTTCTTTTTTTTTTATGTGCAGATTCCATTGTCAAAGCACTTCAAGAGCCTCGCAATCAACAAAAAAGTGAAAGAAAAAAATTGTATACGCATCGAAAGAAGTGTTATGATAATCCAAATAAATATTTGGGTTTGATAATTGATGGTATAGACCAAAATAAAATAGTTTTACACATTTTTTCTGCACACCAAAAAATTTATAGGAGGAAAATGGCATTTAGTTTCACTTGGTTAGTTTTATGGTATTTAATGGGAAGATCTTGCCAATGGTTTACTTCATAGCCCCAAATATTCATAATGATGCAAATCTTACCATAACTATAATCCATGATGTGCATTCTCATTGGTCTGGTATTGTTCCTGAAGTTTTGTATCTGCAATTAGACAACATAAGCCATGCAAAAAATCAAGTTCGTTTTGAATATCTAAACATGCTTGTTGAATTTGGAATTTTTAAAAAGGTAAAGGTTGATTTCCTTCTTGTTGGGCACAATCATGACCATATTGATCAAATGCTTAGTCGTTTTTCAGTAACATTGAGAAGGAAGGATGTTGGGAGCTTGCCATCATTGATTGAATGTATTAAGAAATCATACATTCTATAGCCTGTTTTTCATGTGTTGGAAGAAACTATTGACATGCACAAGTTTATTCTGGGATTGCATGGTGAGGAGAAATGCATTGAACAACTTAATGACATTAGCTTCTATCATCAATTGTGTAAACACTTTTATGGGGAAAGCAGTATTCAACTGTTGCAGAATGGGGGTTGTTATAATGTTTAGCATTTTTTAAGTTTATTCCAGATCATCCAATATTTACATCAAAGATAATATTATTACAATCATTTGTTGAACTCCATAATGCAAAAAGGCATAAGAGAGAGATAAATTATTCTGAATTCTGGAAAGAAATAAAAATATCTATTAGAGATACATATGAGTACTTTAATGTTGTTGACCTAGTTTGGTGGGAGTATTTTTTCAATAATCAAGGTGATATCATTTCAAGATCAAGAAAGGAAGATACACTTTTGAAGACTGCATTTATTTGGCCACAAATTATGCCAAATGAGTAGGAGGAAAGACACATTGTTGAACAAAAACAATCTCAAGGAATTATTAATTCTCAACAGGTAGAGGAAAGAGAGATCCATATTGATTCTATAAGGTCACATGCACAACGTGAAGCCATGGAATACCTTTACATGGGTTTTGTGCAAGATGTTAAGGAGTGTTGCATAATAGTAGTATTAGCAGATGGAGATCGACTTGTCTACCCATTCTAGGTTGCCAAGGTTATAAAGGACATTAAATAAAATGAAGATATTACAACTATTGAAGTACAATGGTATGCCACAAATACCCACCCATTCAATGGTGTGTACAACCCATAGATGGTAGTTGATAAATAAATTGGCATAAAGAGAAAAAGAAAGGGTACAAATATAAATCATCACCATGCATACCTCTTAAAATTGGAGAATGTTGACATACTTGTCTATGACCTCAATTTAAAAAAGAGAGGAACTCTTCACTTAAATACCATAGATGTTTTTAAGAATTTTCTACCAGAAGAAACAATGTTAAGATGGGAGTATGCTGAACCTAGTCATAGATATAGAAGACTTTTGAAACCTGAGATGGTGGGAATACATGTTACTCAGATGGGGCTCTAGTTGGCGAAAGATAAGAATATTGGTCATCTTCATATGTATCTAATCATTCATCTAAAGATGTAGATTCTGATGGTGTGCGAGAACCTATGAGTGATTTTGAATAAATGTCTAAGACATTTAATGTAAATGATGTTTGCATGGTAACTTGAAATAAATATTTTGACTTCCATATGATCTTACATGATGTTATGAGTCGTTTCTATGTTCGTTGGATTATATGTTTTAATTATGAAGAATTCATCTCTTTAGAGATGTTTTCCTGGTAACTTGAAATAAATATTTTGACTTCCATGTGATCTTACATGTAGTTATGTGACATTTCTATGTTTGTTGGCTTATATGTTTTAATTATGAAGATTCATATCTTTAGAGATGTTTGCATGGTAACTTGAAATACATCTTTTGACTTCCATATGATCTTACATGAATTTATAATCCATTTCTATGTTTTTGGATTATATGTTTTAATTATGAAAAATTCATATCTTTAGAGATGTTTACATGGTAACTTGAAATAAATATTTTGACTTCCATATGATCTTACATGAATTTACGGGTCATTTCTATGTTTGTTGGATTATATGTTTCAATTATGAAGAATTCATCTCTTTAGAATATCCACAATGCAATCAGGGGGGCTTCACTGGGGTAGCAATATCATACCATGTGGGTTCATATTGGGGGATATATATTGAAGAAAAAATGACATAAAAATATAAAAAAATGGAGCTTAAAGTTAATGAGAAAACATAAAGGGGTATAAAAAATGTTAATGAAAAAATGGATACCTAGAATATCTAGTGAATGTAGGGGTTTTTTTAATTGGAAAGTTGTATTGGGTTCATATTGGTAGGGGGCTAAATAATGTTATTTTTAGAGGGATTTTCCAATATCTAGTCGAATTAATGGTATTGTATAATATGCCACAAACACATGTGATATGTCAGAGGTTCACTAAGTGAATCCCCAACGAATGCAATAATGAATTACAAAAATAATGTATGTGATATTCAATCTACCAAAGTTGATATTTTGATTAAAAGTAAAGAAATATTAGAAATTAATTTTTATTTTTAAATTATACAATGATATTGTCATGATATTATTTATTTTTATCATTTGGTACAAGATAGTTTTAAAAATGTTGAAATTTTAATGTCTCATTAAAAGGGACACTTTGTTTCGATGGTTTATCTTTAAGTTTTTGATGCAATAGCATAAGTTGTCTTAGGCTATAATTTGAAAAGAGCTATATTTTTAGCCTTTAAAATAAAAATTACTCTTGGAATAATCAATCTTTCATTTACCTATTCATTTTTAAAAACTGTTTTAGTCATAAAATTTGTCCATATTTTCATGGTTGAACTATGTTAGAAACTCAAGGTTTTTAATTCCATGGTTGAAAATTTGTCAAAATCTTAAGGTTTCTCTAACTTATGATATTTTATCTTTAATTTTATTGTGGAAAACAATTACAATTTTAGGGTTTTTTAGAGTCAAGATATTTTATCTTTAACAACATGGATGGAAATTGTTAAAATTATTAGGATTTGAGACATGATATTTTATCTACAATATCATGTCCAAGAATTGTTTTAATTTTAAAATTTTTCAAATTCCTAATATTTTATCTTTAATTCCCTTGCTAAAAAGTGTCAAAATTATAATCCGATTTTTTTTTATTTTTTGTTCCAGCGTCAACACTTTTTTTAGGGCGTTTTTCTCATCCATTTTGCAAAAAAACAATGGCTTTTACTTCCATTTAAATTTTTTTTTGAAAATTTACCCTAAAAAAAACATCGTTCTCGCATACACAATTTTCATTTTTGAGTTGATTTTCATGTTTTTTTTGGCTTTTTGGGCTAGACTACCTATTTTGAGGTAATAGTTCCTACTTGATCGGTAACTATGTTGTTAAAGAAATAATTATATGGACTCAAATAGGCAACCAAGTCTTGGTATGTGAAGATGAATAAATTCTTTTGTCGAAAAGGTTTAACTAAAAGTACATGAGATCCAAATTTGTATATCAAAAGGGATGAAAAAGGATATATTATTTTTATTTTTTATATATGTTGATGATCTTATCATGGCGGGAAGTGATACCAAGTTAATGGAAAAGATCAAAAGTTGTTTGTCACAAGAACATGAAATGAAGTATCTTATAGAGTTGCATTAGTATTTAAGTATCGAATTTTGGAGAGATAATGATAGAACCTTGGTCACACAAATTAATTGAACACGGGAACTAATCAAAATTGTTGACACCTAATCATCAGGATTGGGTGAGTGCAATTAATGTAAATAAATAATAAGAAATATGAACAGTCATCAGGAGATGAAGTGAACAGTCTCTCCCTCATGTATATAATAAAGACCAACCTGAAGGAATAATATACAAATTGATTTGGGGGAGTTACCACCTGGCCTGACTTGGTATCAGAGCCAACTCAATTTTTGGCATCTCCTTCTAGTCTTGTAACTCCCTTCTGCCATTTTCTTACAGTATATTCGTTGCCCCGTGTCGAGTCTGTCTATTTCCCTCTCCACAGTCGCTGCTGCAAATTTCTCACATTATCTGCGCCCTCTGCGCTCCCTAGGCTATGTCTAATTGTCCTTTCTGTGCTCTCTGAGGTATATCTCCCATAATCATTCGAAGGATTGCTCAAATGTGAGACTTGCGACTGATCTCTCGGCAATTAATTTTCGTTGGGTAGTGGAGGGAGGATAACAGCTTATGCGGGAGCATTTTTAAATCCTTATGTGCCTGTTTCAAAGATTTCTCTTCTTTGGCTTTCAATTTGAACCTGTCTTTGAAGCGATCCAAGAAAGGCTCAGTCAGAAGTCGTCTCTTAGTCATTGGAGAAAACGTAAGGTAACAACCTTAGAGCACCGATTTTGTACGTTTGTAATCGTTCGTAGTTGCAACAGACTCAGAAAGAAAAAGAAGTTGTTAGCTTGAACAACCAACGCTTAATCCAGCAGTAGAATGGGAATGAACTATCTGGTGCCTCCATGCAGGAACAAGGAACGAGGCTGTGTGTTATGGTTGATTATTTTTTAAAAAATTATATGTGTGTTTCAGACTCACTGACTGATGTGAGTTGTTGAATAGTTCTTTTTTATGGTCGTAGTTCATTCTATGTGTGGAATGTTGCGTATGGCATCTGGTGCATGGTTGTGCGTTGAACTATGGATGTTGAACTCTACAAAGTTTGAACATTGGTATACTTGTGTATATTTATGATGCCCCATATATACACAGTTCTTGTATTACGTTAATACACAATCTTGTGTATTACATTGAATGCTGGTCCGACCATATATTTACACTCACCATATGCTGGCCCACTCGTGTATGCGTTGAAAATTTTTTTGGCATATAAAAATCGTTGAATGCCATGTATTGAATAGAGTTTTTTTAAAACAAGGTTGT
The DNA here is from genome assembly GCA_000404065.3 of Pinus taeda. NCBI lineage: Eukaryota > Viridiplantae > Streptophyta > Pinopsida > Pinales > Pinaceae > Pinus > Pinus taeda. The sequence continues at coordinate 85,140 of APFE031603084.1, forward strand.
GGGTCGAATCCATGAAAGCACTATGGTATGGAGTGTTGTGAACCTTGTATGGTATATACCTATTTTGGAGCATTGTATTACATTGATACACATTTTGATACACGTTTTTGTGTAATACATAGTTACGCTGCCATATATTTACAATGTTGTCCAGTTGAATTGAATTTTCTGTCCTGTCATATCAGAAATTTATTTTTTCCCATTAGGAGTAAAATTTTGTAGCAGAAGTTTTTGTTACAGTATGCATTCAATAATATCCATTGTGGGAATAGTTCTCACTCGCAAAGAGAACTATCGTGAGTGGTCACGGATGATAAAACACACCCTCATTTTCAATGAGTTGTGGAAAGGAGTGTGCATTGGAGACGGAGACAAAGAGCCAGAATAGCCTAACTCAGACAAAGAGCTTGTCATTTGGGAAAATAAGAACAACAAAGCTTAAGAATTAATAGCAGCATCTGTAAATGAGCAACTACTTTCGAAGCCTTACAAAAGCTGAAAGAACTATATGACTCACATTCTGCACTTGAAGTTGTTCAACTCATGATTAAACCCTTCACTCTTGAATTGCAAAATAATGATCCTATTGCTCTTGCATCCGAAGTAAAATTGATAATGCATGATATCATATCCACTAAGGTTGAATTGGATATTCCTCTTATCACTTTTCTCAAGGAACTTTATCCTACTTACTCTAATTATCTTCAGTCATTGCAAGCAAATGGAAATCTCAAAGATATAACCTTTGACTCTCTTGCGAAAAAATTTGTTGAAAGAGAGAAAGCTTTTGGAAAGAAGACAACCCCTGAATCTTCTGAAGAGGTTGTGTGTCTTGCTCATAAAGAAAATAATCCTACTCAAGATTCTTCCAGAGGAAGAGGTCATCAAGGAGGAAGAGGAAGATACTTTAGAGGCAGGGGGCAGACACTCTCAAGGAGAAAAAGCAGATTTTCACTACATACGCTGCAAAAGAAATGGATCACATGGTGCCTCTACATGCAAGTTACCATGGGACAAAATTGAGCAGTAAAGAAACCAAGAGAAAGGTAAAACTAATGACACAAACAAAGTTAAAGCACCTGAATCCACTCACTATGTTGTGGCACAATGTAATATTGCAGTAAATGAAGATTTATTTAATGCTTCACTTACTTCTTGGAAAAATGATTGGTTGCTTGATTTAGGAGCAACTTGCCACATGACTCATAGAAAAGATTTTTTTGAAGAATTTAATGACAATGTTGATGGAGCGGTATACTTTTTAGACCAATCAAAAATCAAGCCATTAGGGCTTGGCACAATCAGGCTTAAATTCCCTGGTCTTCCAGACTTTCTTCTTCATCATGTTCTATATCTCCCACAGCTGAAGAGAAACTTGTTGTCCTTGGTCCACATCTACTAGCAAGCTCACTCCATTCATATGTTTGACGGAAAGCTTGAGGTGAGAAAAGCATATGACGACTCACCTGTCATGAGGGGAATAGAAGAAAAAAGGCTTCTCAAGCTGCAAGGTACCTCTACTCGTGCACAACATTTCTCATACAATTCTCATTATGAAGAAGGTAAACTTCCATAAATTTTATTATGGCATGCTAGATTTGGACATTTGAACTATGACAGCCTCCGCTTGTTGAAGAAAAATGGTGTTGATAGTTTGCCTACAATTCCTAGGAAATTTAAGCAATGTGATGCTTACATTCTAGGAAAGCATAGCAAACAGTCATTTCATGATTCACATTCAAGAGCATATAAAAAGCTTGAACTCATTCATTCAGATTTATGTGGTCCAATGCCTGTTCCTTCTGCAAATGGAAATAAATATATGATGACATTTATTGATGACTACACCAGAATGTGTTGGGTTTATTTTTTGAAGAACAAATCTAGTGCTTTTCAAACATTCAAGAACTTTCATAAATGGATTGAAAATGACGCACAATCTCATATTGGGTCTATTCACACTGATAATGGAAAAGAATACACATCAAATGAATTTGAAAACTATCTTCGCCAACATGGGATCAAACATCAAACAACTGTACCTTATAATCCCCAACAGAATAGTGTAGCTGAAAGAATGAATAGGACAACATTAAATATGGTACACTCCATGCTCTTCTTCAAGAATGTAAAGATAATTTTTTGGGCTGATGTTGTTCTATGTGCTGCATATATAAAGAATATATGTCCATCTAATGCTATTAGAAACAAAACTCCATAAGAAATGTGGTATGGGCATGTTCCTTCGGTAAAGGATCTTAGGGTCTTTGGTTCCACCTGTTATGCCTTGATACCAAAAGTACATAGAAACAAACTTGGTGCAAGAAGTCGTAAGTGTATCTTCCTAGGGTATTCAAACACCTCCAAAGCATACCATCTCTACGATGAAGTCAATAAAAAGTTTGTTATATCTAGAGATGTAATTTTTCTTGAATCATCGAAAATTGACAATGTTGTTGAGCGGAAACTTGATCGGTTGGATAGATTGGCAAATGCAAAATCATTTCAAGAATTTGATAATCAGATTCCACATATTGAAGGGGGGATTCCTATACTAGATCAATATGTGGAATATTCTTCTGAAGAACTCTCTCCCCCACATGAAACTGCAACAACAGATGATGATTTAAGTGATGTGATTGATATAATTGGGAGACTCAATCTTGATTTAGTCCCAACTCAATCAATGGAGTAGCCTGGATCATCTGAGAAGGGTCCCCAAAAGTGGATGATAAAGACACTTGAAAGTGTTCATCCTGATGAGGTTGGAAAGACAGGAACTAGAAATTCAAACCGACAAAATGGAGGTGATGTAGATGACTCTAATTCACTCGTTGATATGGATGTTTCTTATGATTATAAATTGAATTTGTCTACAGATTTTGAACCAACTTTCTTCAAAGAAGTTGCTTCTCATGATGAATGGAAAGAAGCAATGAAAAGGGAGCATGATGCCCTCATAAAGAATGGCACTTGGAAGCTGGTTGATCCTCCATTAGGAACCAAACTAATTGGCTACAAGTGGGTCTACAAGAACAAGTATAAACCTGACGGGTCACCTGACAAGCACAAAGCCAGACTTGTGGCAAATTGTTTTGCACAGAAGGAAGAGGTCAGTTATGAGGAGACTTTTTCCCCCATAGAAAAATGGGCTACCATCCAGACACTCTTTGCCCTAGCAGCTCAGAACGGTTGGAACGTCCATCAAATGGATGTAAAAAATGCCTTCTTGAATGGAGATCTAAAAGAGAATGTTTTTATGTCCCGGCCTAAAGGATTTTCTCTGAAAGGATATGAACTTAAAGTATGCAAACTTGTGAAGTCCTTGTATGGCCTCAAACAAGCACCGTGAGCCTAGTATGAAAAACTAACTGAGCATCTTCTAAAACGCAATTTCAAACATTATGATCTTGATGGTGCAACTTTATTTGTCAAGAAAGTTGGAAAAACAGTTGTATATGTTGTGGTATATGTAGATGATCTTTTGATGATAGGGAACAATGAAAACTACATTTCATCCATAAAAAAGGAATTGGGGAAAAGTTTTGAAATGACTGATTTGGGCTATGTTCATTACTATCTTAGTATTGAAGTAACTCAACATCCAAAGTCCATATTTCTTTCTCAAAAGAAGTACATTGGAGATCCGTTGAATAGATTTGGCATGACAAAATGCAATCCTCTTACTACTCCAATGGAACAAAACTTAAATCTCACATCTATTGAAGGAAAAGAATTTGAGGATGCAACAAAGTATAAACAACGTGTAGGAAGTCTCAACTACCTAACTACTACCAGACCAGACATTTCGTTTGCTATTGGAATCCTCTCCATGTTTATGCAAAAGCCTTGTGAGGGACATTGGTCTACTGCAAAAAGTGTTCTAAGGTACTTGAAGGGAACTCAAGACTTTGGAATCAAGTATACACAAGTGGATGACTTCAACTTGATTGGATACTTTGATTCAGACTTCGATGGAGAGACAGTGGGGTATCTACTTCAGGATATGCTATGAGTGTTGGATCAGGAGCTGTCTCCTGGAGATCACGCAAACAATCAGTTCCAGGAGATTCCACAATAGACGTAGAATAGGTGGCAGCAGCTGAAGCAACAAAAGAAATTGTGTGGCTCAGGAAAATTCTAGAAAATTTGTAGGTAAAACAAGTACAATCAACTCCACTCATGATTGACAATACCTTTCCAATAAAGGTTTCCAAGAACCCAAAGTTCCATGATCGAACAAAGCACATCAATACTAAATATCACCTGATTTGACATCATGTTGAGGCCAAAACAATCCATCTCTGTCATTGTTCCACTAATGAGCAAATTGCAGACATGTTCACCAAAGCACTTGGAAGAGAAAAACTTGAACGATTTAGAATGATGCTTGGACTCACCAACATCCCTTCAGATTAAGGGGGGAATTTTGACACCTAATCATCAGGATTGGGTGAATGTAATTAATGTAAATAAATAATAAGAAATATGAACAGTCATCGGGAGATGAAGTGAACAGACTCTCCCTCATGTATATAATAAAGACCAACCTGAAGGAATAATATACGGATTGATTTGGTGGAGTTACTGCCTGGCATGACAAAAATATTCCACATGAATGGATGTAAATTAGTATCTACACTATTAGAACATAATGTTAAACTCGGTAGTGATGATGAAGAAAAGAAGTGAATGACACATTGTATATGTTGTTGGTGAGAAGTATGAATTATTTAACTACAACTAGGACATATATTTCATTTTTTGTCAATACACTTATTTAATTCATGGCTAACTAACGTGAAAGTCACTAGAAATTCATTTCATGAGACTGGTTTTTTATTTATTGAATATACTAATGATTTGAATGTTGAGTTGACAGGTTATTTAGATCCTAATTGGGTAGGAGATCCATATGAGAGGAATTCCACCTATAGTTTTACATTTAGTATTGGATCGAGTGTGTCATAGAGGAGAAAGAAACAACCAATTTTTTCTTTGTATTCCAATGAAGCTTAGTAGAAGGCCTATGGATCAATTTGGTTAAGAAGTATTCTTGAAGACAAGGGAGAAAAATGGGAAGGACCAATAACCATAAAATGTGACAACCAATGCTTTATCAAACTAGAAAACAACCCAACCTATCATCCTAAATCAAAACAGATTGACACAAAACATCATTTTTTATGAGAAAAAATGCAATGAAAGGAAATTGATTTGATCTATTGTAATACAAATGATAATGTGGTAGACATATTTACTAATCCTCTAGGAAAATATAAGTGTACATTATGTAGATACAACTGAGGTGTGGTAAATAATTCATTTCTCCATTAAGGGGGAGTGTTATAAATAATAGAGAAATGAATGTTTTAGATTGTGTTAGTTTTGAGGTCATGTTGTAGCACTCATTGTTTTACAATGTGAATGAGTTGTATCTAAGTAGGAATAATTATCCTCCAAGGTGTTATGCTTATCATTCCATCGATCCCATTACTATATAATAGTACACTACCATGTATTCGGTGTGTGTGTGGGGGCATGATCCTGATTTAATAAAAGTCTCATTTTATCATTTTTTTGTTGTCTCTATTTTTTTTTATTTCTTTACCACTATATTTAACATAACATTAAAAAGTAACAAAACTTTTCATCTTATTTTAGCAGGGATACTCTTTGAAAATTACCAAAGAGATCATATGGCATGATAGAAATTTGAATGAAATCCAACTTCCAATTTATTATATTTTAACAGTAATGTCCCCAATCTATTAGCTTTAATACTATTTTAAAAAATCGGAACCATTCAAATTTTTGAAGTTTTGGAAAGGTTTACTATGAAGCAATTATCATTTCCTAGGGTAATATTTTTATTTCCAAGCACCAATTATAGAAATTAGGCACATGTAGAAGGATTTTTTTCCTTTTGGTTGAAGGTGATCTAGTTTATAGACTAAGATATGATGTGGTTCTTTTCTAAAAATGGATTTCAAATTAAATTCAAAAATTTGTGAACATTTTAATAGTTCCCTTTCTAGGATAATCCAACTTTCAATTTGTTAAGAGACTATGGCGCCTTCCAAGCCTACAACTTTTACTCTTTCTAACCAATTCCCTAGAACTTTGAATCTCACTTCCTTTGATCATGAAAAGCATGTTCATTGGGAGCTTCAAATCTAAGCTAATTCATATTAAGTGGGAATTTACTATTAAGTGATTATAAAACTTGTGAAATTTTTTTATTGAAATTTTAAAGTGGATGCAAAATGTAGATTAACAAGGGAAGGTGCGAGGCAGCAAGTCCCTGCATTGAGTGGGGTAGGATATAATGAAACATCACAAGAACAAAGGATAATATCAAAGCTAATAGTTTCAAGCAAAAGCATTAGAATATTTTACGAGTCACTTGTTCAATATATGATTCAGCACATAAACATGGGCATTTACTAAGGCATGTGAAATGGACAACCAAGGGAACCTTGGCAAATGACGCAACATCACAAGAACAGAGGATAATATCAAAGCTAATAGTTTCAAGCAAAAGCATTAGAATATTTTACCAGTCAGTTGTTCAATGTATGATTCAGCACATAAACATGGGAATTTACTAAGGCATGTGAAACGGACAACCAAGGGAATTTTAGCATTTCATGGCCTCTTAATGTGCTCTACTATACACAGTGCTTTGTTTTTAGTTGTACATATGGTTGTTGTTATGGCCTTTGGGCTTTGAATTTGTTATTGTTACCATTGCTAAATGCTAGATTTGTAAATGAATGCACAAAACGTTTTATGTAACCAACGCTATATATAGAAACCCCGGTTCAGCACAGAAATAAAGTATGAATTGTGACAGATTGTCTAGATGTCTAACATGGTCAAGGAAAAGGTCTGAGGGATGAAAAAATTCCACCTTAGACCAACTCAGTCGTGGATGGACAATTTAATGACTCGAATTCTAAACAGAAAACCCTTGACGAGGGAAGAATTGACTTGAATTTAAATGACAAATCCTGACCCTACAATCAACGACACATGAAAGAAAAAAACATGGACTCTGGCATCCATTATGTCCTCTGCAGATTTGCAATAGTATTTTCCATCAAATTGTGTTTCCCCTTATCTGTTGAAGCTTTTGTAGCTTGTGTGGTTCCTAGGACGTGACTTCATTTGTAGTAATTGTAGCGTTTCATGGCCTCTTAATGTGTGCTGGAATGTCCAGGCATGGATGTTTGACAGCCTTGAAAATTAAAATATCCTTCAAGGATAGCCCTTCCCAGGTCATAATAATATGCATAATATGCTGGGTGAGACACAACTGAAAAATCATCATGAAAACAAAGTTGTTCTACTATTGTATGAATGCCTTCTAGGACTGCACATAAGCACCCTAGTTGCTGGAGAAATCAATCTGATTTGCACATAAGCACCCTAGTTGCTGGAGAAATCAATCTGATTATAGTCTTGTGTGACAATGGTATTCAACTGGTAACCCCCTATGCTAGAAGTTTCCTCCAAAGTCTGTTGATATGAAGTAACACACACAACTTATTCATTGTGAATTAAAAAGTTGCAAGTACTCCCGAATAGTCCCAAGCTTCAAGTTTCAATTCAAGAAAAGCAATTTTAACTTAAAAATATATAGAATCTACAATTGATAATATGTATGTTAAAACAATAAGTCGTATAAGGTAACGTATACTCACATGATCCATAACAGTTCCTGTAAGTGCAAATCTGAAACAAATACATAGTGACCATATCCATGTTATTTATTACAAAAATTTCATCTTGGACCGACTCAGTCCTGTATGAACAATTTAACGACTCAAATTCTAAACAGAAAACCCTTAACGAGGGAAGAATTGACTTGAATTTAAATGACAAACCCTGACCCTACAATGTTTGACAACCTTGACAATTAAAACAACCTTGACAATTAAAATATCCCTCAAGGATAGCCCTTCCCAGGCCATAATAATATGCATAATATGATGGGTGAGACACAACTGAAAAATCATCATGAAAACAAAGTTGTTCTACTGCTGATATGAATGCCTTCTAGGACTGCACAGAAGCACCCTAGCTGCTGGAGAAATTAATGTGATTATAGTCTTGTGTGACAATGGTATTCAATTAGTAACCCCCTGTGCTGGAAGTTTCCCTCAAAGTCTGCTGATGTGAACTAACACACATAGCCTATTCATTGTGAGTCAAGGAAAAGGAATTAAATTAGAAAAATATACTGAGTTTATTGTTATGTACGATAAATAAATGACGATCCAGGAAAATAACATATGAACACCATTAAATTAGTATTTAGAAGACATTTTCAAAAAGTTGCAAGTAATCCGCAAACGGTCCCAAGCTTCAAGTTTCAATTCAAGAAAAGCAATTTTAACTTTAAAATATATAGAATCTACAATTGATAATATGTCTATTAACATAATAAGTCGTATAAGGTAACATATATTCACATGGTCCATAACAGTTCCTGTGAGTGCAAATATGAAAGAAATACATAGTGACCATAGCAATATTATTTATTAAAAAAAAATCCATCTTGGACCGACTTAGTCCTGGATGAACAATTTAATGACTCGAATTCTAAACTGAAAACCCTTGATGAGGGAAGAATTGACTTGAATTTAAATGACAAACCATGACCCTACAATGAACAACACATGAAAGAACAGAACCTGGACTGGATACCCTTGCAAATTAGAAAAATATACTGAGTTTATTGTTATGTATGATAAATAAATGACAATCTGGGAAAATAACATATGACGACCATTAAATTAGTATTTAGAAGACATTTTCAAAAAGTTGCAAGTACTCCCCGAACGGTTTCAATTCAAGAAAATCAATTTTAACTTAAAAATATATAGAATCTACAATTGATAATATGTCTGTTAACACAATAAGCTTCACTCGCCACTTACCAACAAAGTGAAAATGAAAAAATCCATCTTCTAATCCACCAGAAGATGCTACAACTACTGTGACTAATTCTTTTACGAGTATGGAATTATCAAAAATTGATATATATCTATACATATAAAAGCATGAGTACCTGAATGTTAAACAAACAACCAAGGGAATTTTAGCTACTAGCGTGCTTTCCTTTCCAATAACGCCAACCTGACGGACAGTTTGATTGGGTCATTAGCTACCTTCTTGAACATGGGGTAAAATATAAAGCAAGAAACCGTTGGCATTCTTCATCTCAAGGGATGTCACAATATCAATAAAGCAAGATACCTTTGGAAAACAGCAAGTTCGATTAATCAGCATAGGTTCACTGCAGACTGAAGTGGTAGTAGATATGGCTGCCAAATGAGTCAGCTTCATGGCAATACTTGTTCATGGCGAGTGCAAGTTCGATCCACACCAGCTTCTATGTCAAATAGATCTTGTGGTAAAAAACTTTAGAACTCAATGACCACAATGAGAAATCACAGACTTAGCCCTCTTTCGCTCTGCTCTACACAGTGCTCTATTTTTAACTGTACATATGGTTCTTGTTATGGCCTTTGGGCTTTGAATTTGTTATTGTTTCCATTGCTAAATGCCGGAATTTGTACATGGATGCACAAAATGTTTTATGTAACCAACCCTATATATAAAAGCATGAGTACCTATATGTTGTGGCCTATTTACAAATTGAGAACTGGAAAGAGGTTCACCATTGCAAAAGTAAATGTGGAGGAAGTATATCCTAGGCTTGCAAAAGTATAATTTCTGAAATAGAGTTGTCCTGCAGAATTCTGAAGTAGAGTTACAATGGGTATTCCCATAATTAGTGAGATAATCAAGCAATAATCTGTAGCCATTGTAGATGGCTCCACTTACCAACAAAGTGCAAGTGAAAAAATCCTCTTCTAATCCACGAGAAGATGCTACAACTACTATGAATAATTCTTTTACGAGTATGGAATTATCAAAAATTGATATATATCTATACATATAAAAGCATGAGTACCTGAATGTTGTGGTAGAGAGGTAATAACATGCTCTCGTATCAAACCTCTTATGATAGTAAAGAAATGGTATTCAGACTAGTTCTCAAACCTTAACAAGACTAATAGAATATGTATATAATATATATGGGATTAGCTTCGGGTTAAGTAAGATGACAAACCATTGTTAAATGAATGTCAAAGAGGACCAGTACAGAGTTGGGAACGTCAGAATGAATGAAGTAAGTAGGAAAAAACTAACCAACAGACAATTGAATATACACAGTTCATCAATTCACTTCATTAGGTTTGTAATTTCCTCAAAGTTGTGCCAATTGAATGACAGGATTATGTATAAATCAATTCAAGATAATTCAATCCAGTTGTTGCCATTAAACCATTTTTACAACAGACCCTAATCATTACATGAACTAGAACATTAGTTGTAACCCTTAAATGTGCATCTGAAAGTCACTCTATACATCAACTGGGTTTAAGAAGCCATCTAGGAGATGAGCCACTTCTTTATGTACTTCAGATTAGAGAGGAATTACACGATGACAACTCAAAAACTCAAACCATACAGAGGGTAAAATATGAAACATTTGCTGTGTATTACACTACCCAGGCCAAACACTGGCCAAATGGTCAATGGGAGTTTCACCAATGACTCTTTTCTTACCATTCCAGAGGACAAGGAGCCAATGGACAACACTGTAGATTGTATTCATAATTTTAATGAAGATGTAAGTTTAAGATCCAAGAAGCCAAGCAATGGTGCTACCAGTAAGCCCAAGAAGCCATTCTAGACTGCCTTGCCAACACATTATGTGGGGAGGCCATTGAAGGTATGAGTTACCTTGAACGTTGGACTTTGCGGGATTTTACACTACCTAGGCCAAAAAGCCAAATGGTCACTTAGAGTTTCGTTGATTACTCTTTTCTTACCATTTTGAAGGAGAAGGTGCCAATGGACAACATTGTGGAATGTATTCATATCTTTAATGAGGTTTCAGGTCTACGATCCAACGAGCCTATAGTCATTGCTATCAGTGAGCCCAAGAAGCCATTCTAGACTGGCTTGCCAACCAACAATGATTGCAGATTCACCGTGTTCAAAACTTCACCTTGTCGAAGTCCCCTTGGGAAGTAGTGTTCCAGCATATAGATAAGAATGTCAACAGAAGGATTTCTCGGCCTCTGTCCATCATGACAAGATTTCACATTTGTTTTAAGATTCTAGCAACCATTCATTTATTATAATGTATTTGTCATGTTGGGACCCTTCCCAATTCGCCTCTAAATTCAGATAAATGGAATTTTATTTGCATTAAAATCACACTTAAATTTGCCTCTAAATTCATTCTTTTAAGAGAAATTTGTAGAAATTCGTTTCTCTCAGAATTAAAGAAAAGTATTGTTTCGGTTTATAGTTTACCTAATGAGAGGGTCAAGACTACAACAACAAAGCCATGGATTATTCTTAACTGTAATGAAGCCCTTCGAATGTGGTGTGCATTTGCGTATGCCCTAACCCCTCCCTAGACAACACATATGGTGAAGTCACGAAGGTTGAAACGCAATCTTTGAAATATTTTATAGATTGGTCACAACACACAGGACGGGTGATCGGATAGCCTTGAATAGCCGAGCAAGTAAATTATATTATATATTTTATTATTTGCATTAATTTAATATATAATATAAATGTAAGTTTCAATTATTTATAATAACAACTTAGCTTACATGCATTTTGACAGATGTTGTCTTGCTCCTAACGCTCAGCTTGTACTTGAGCGAATGGCCTCCCACTTCCTGAACTTCGAAAATGAGAAGCGAAAACGTGTGGAAGGTGACCCTAAACATGTTTAGAGACACTTGTCTAAAGCCACACCCTTGAAGCCTCAGTATGCACAACGAAGGTGTCGTCTGCTGCATCAGCCACCCCCATGGAGGCTTAATACGCTCCACGAAGGTGTCATCAGCTGCAGCAATGTCAAAATAAAACCAGATGGGAGTGGCATATGCTTTTGAAACCTCCTTTACCGTTGGAAGAAACGTTCTTGGTCTTTGTTTTTGTATGCTTTCATAATGCAGGTCAGTAGGCATGGGAATGAATTCATAGTGAACCCTGAGAAGGCATTTGTTTATGGAAATGAATCCATAGTGAACCCTGAAAAGGAATTTGTTTATGGATATTGGAAGGGAATGAAGGTTTATGTATATGGGAAAGCATTAGTTTTTGAATTTGCTGCAGGACATTATAGTTTGGCCTTCTTGTTTGGATTTTTGAGGGTATTGAAAGAGTTCAGGGAGCCTCAAAAAGTGATGAAAATGCCGAGAACAAGAAACAAAAGGTCGACCATGGCCCTTCTAACACTAATTATGAGCATTCATCATATTAAAAAATGAATGTAGTCGAATTTAGCGAGAATGGTAAAAATAGTAGGGTTTATCTAGACCCTCTAAGTTTCTTTCAGTCATCAAGAATTTTGCTCTAATGAAGTCGTAGCCCAAAGATGGTAAGCCTATATGTGGGGGCTTTTCAGTTTTTATGATACGAATTCATGCCAGAATTCAATGTAATGCAGCACTAACATTGAAGGATCTTCCCCCCTACTCTGAACCCTTTAAGCAACTCAATCTCTTCGTGCCATAGCCAGATATTTTCAAGGCTTCGCCTCTCTTCAATTCGCAAGGTTGAAGCAGCAAGCAGGCCCAGGTCCATTTCATCCATTTCATTACATCTCTCAGCCCATGTTTATTCAAGCCATCCTAGCCAAGTTGCGAAGCCAAAAATCTAGCCAGCAGCAGCGGCAACCATGGGTTCTTTATCTAGCCTACAAGCGATCCCTAGCTTCCCATTCTACTCTTTCAACTTGATCATGGGTTCATTACCTAGCCTACAAGCGATCAGTAGCTTCCCATTCTGCTCTTTCAACTTGATCAAGACTTACTGGTAAGTAAAACATATTTTAGAGAACCATATTTTAGAGAACCAAGAAACCAATCAGTCACTGCTTTAACTAGCTTCTATGGATAGCGCTAGTATCATTTGTTCCCGTTGAGCCTCAACCCCGACTTTATCTTTTGGTAAAATAGGCAAGCTGCTGCACAGGGAATGCCCTGACCAGCAAGGGAGGGCAGCATGAGAAACCAGCAAGGAAGGGCAGCAAAAGAAGAAAGGAGGACACCTGCACCTGCATGCACACCTGTGCCTGCCTACACACCTACACCTGCACCTACATGCACACATCCTGCACACCTGCATGCACACATTGAATAACCCCTTGCTAAATCATAACATCTAATGCTTTCAGGTAATGCTATCATTAGTTCCCTGATTTCAGAATGAGAAGGAAATGCAAAACAAAAAGCTGATTATATTATATGGTTATAGCCTCTGACCTCAAAAAGAGGCCAAATAAGATGGCTAATAAACTTTTCGAGGTTGAAAATACACTTAAATCTAAAAACAATACATCAAAATTTAAAAACATTGCTTATTAGATCAATCCTTCAAACTAATGCTAATAACTACCAATTCGATTACTGTAGTCCCTGGCTATTGCCAGACTGCAGGGACTAATAATTACTATTTTATTTTTTTAAGATTAGATATGTTATATAGATGTGTCTCCATTAGTGGTCCAATTCTGTTGTATTGGTCAAATGATTTATGGGCAATTAGTTTCTATGTCTATGTGAGATGTATGTGATTTGTACTTTGAAAATTATAATCTCTATTAACACTTAATATATTATCAAATATTTCATAAACCAATTAAACAATATCTTAATCTTAATCTATTTGTCACATTCCTTAATTATTTAATATCTATTAACCACTCCATTCTTACCTTTAATTACATCACCAATAATCCTACACATATATACATTATAATACCATGTTGATTTACCCATAAGAACCACCGAATGGGTGCATAATATACAAAGGTGATGACATTAACTATATCTATGTCTATAAGGTGCGCACAATACACAGTCCATATTTATATAAAGGTTACGAGGTTTACAAAGATCATTCCACGTCATGTTATGTGTACAAAGGTCCACATACTATGCAATTTATTTACCTTTTAAAGCCACCTCTCCCGAGATACCTCGAGCCTACTGGCCACTGTCTAGTTCTGCCGCGGTTGATGCATCTCCATCCATTTGGTGAGCCCAATGGCTGGATGTCACTAGCCCATGTGACACACGGTGCTTTACAGCCTGGCCGCTTGGCTAGGCAGCATCGCGCCAAAGCTACTTGGAGGTTCACCGGCTATCCGACGGTGGAGATCGTCCTTCTGCAGATCAAGGGCTCTCACGATGCCACGAAATGGTAACTATGGTCTCTATTATATATAGATGAATTCCGCCTTCGGCGCTTGTTTTATTTCATTTTCGCATTCTTCAGTGTATTGGCAGAACACTGCTCCTTAGCATTCTTCTGTGGTTACACAGGTCTTCGGCCTTCCACCATTATGAAGGTAATCGTTCTTCAAAGCATAACCTCTGTTTATTTATTCAGGTAACATTAAATTCCTTCTAAGCTCAAGATACAGTCTCTAAGATTTCTCCATGGCTGAGGTTCTATTACAGTTTTAATGTTGTCTCACATTTCCTCTGCACAGGTATTAAGATTTGGTTGTTTAATTTACACAGGTGGGTGTTGTTACTTCCTCCAGACAGGCAGAGATAATTCTCAAGGAAGCGGGATTGCCCCTTGTTTCTAATCGACAATCTCTGGTAAGTCTCGGAGACTTAGTTCTCGTTTTAAATTTTTGTCTCGGGCCTGTATTGAGAGGATATTCCCATGACAGGGACGGCGGGTTTGCTCAGTTCCTATCACCTAGTTAGGAACTTCTCCACCAAGAGGCCTACTAGCCTTAGCTTTCATTTCAATACTCTGTAGACTGTTACCCTCTTTTTGTAAGGGATTGCTGGTTCTCCAGAACGTAGTCATGACTTCATTTTGAGTTGTAATTTCTTGACCTGTAAGGGTTTGACTCGGTGGTTTCCATTGTATAGATATGCAGATAATTAATGAATTCAGGTTTTGATTTATACTGTGTCTTTACATTACTGAGGGCATTCGCTCTTCCATATATATAGTTTGATAGCGATTTTTCCAAGTTGAATGCATCTGTGTATTTGTGCTCAAGTACACTATTCTAGTTTGGTTTTTCTTGCTTAATAAAATGGCATGGGGTTTGTATTTGTCCAGCTCGATGCCTCAGCCAGCCAAGCGTATGCCATGGCTCAGCATGAGGGGTTTCATCGTAGAGGATGCCTGTTGTTAACCGGCCGAAGGGTTACATATTATGTGTGATTACCATGGCCGGCCTCGGCACTCATTCTTTTCTCTCATCATTGCATTTAATAACAGGAATAAGCAATGGGTAATTTATTTATATGTTATCATTCATATATGCGTTTCTCTATCAGTTATTTCAATGAGAATGTTTACTGTACTGTCTCAGAAAGTTATTCCTGTCTTCGACGGTTAAGCAAAGAGATAATGTAATTTCTGTGATTAACTTTGTTTATACTGATAGCTCCATTACCTCTTTCGTTTTGTATTACGCACAGAATGTCTGTGCCTTTCGGCCCGACTATTGTTTATAAGGTTATGTTTTCGGTGCATACATGTATTCCAGGGTTTTACCCTATTCAAGTTACAAATGACTATATGCTTCGTTGTTTTTGCTATATAGTTAATATATATATATATCTGCATGTATCACTACTCCAGCTTTTGAGTAAACTCGTTCGTGTTTCCTCATTCCTGTTTCGTATATACAGGGTTCTGTCCGAGTAGGTAAACATACTGTAAATACAACACTTAAAGAATACTTACAAGGGTTTCATTAGAGTGTTGTAACCGCGGACTCTGTTATTTAATTTACACAGTTATCCGTGCCTATTTCTCTAAGGCTGGATTTGTTGTTCATAATGTACACA
>APFE031603086.1:0-14711 GCA_000404065.3 Pinus taeda
TGATGAGACATCCAAAAGAATTCAATATGTACACTGTTGTTCTAGTTCAAACATAGTGCTATTTCTGAATAAATAATTTACCATTTAGATGCTTGTAGGTAATGATCTCCTAAACAATAAATTAATTCCATAAATCGCAGGCACACTTTGAAAAACATTTTTATCAATTTTATATTTCTTAAAAATTAACGAGAATTCCTTCTCAATCAAAAGATTACTTTACCAAAACTTCAAAAAAAAAGTACTCTA
Organism: Pinus taeda; assembly: GCA_000404065.3. NCBI lineage: Eukaryota > Viridiplantae > Streptophyta > Pinopsida > Pinales > Pinaceae > Pinus > Pinus taeda. The sequence goes on from APFE031603086.1 coordinate 250, forward strand.
CTAAGCATGGCATGCATTTTAAAGTTGAATATAAATAATAAGATATATGCAACTTTTGTTGGAAATAATAACCCCAACCATTGCCTTTAATAAATTGACAAACACCATGCTTGCTTGCATGGTTGCGATTTTGTTTGCAGGCCAAAGGACATAAGTGAGAGAAGAATTACAACGTGGACCATTCCACAACACATCACATAAGTTAAGGAATTTAATGAAGTTTACTAAATAAGTATGGGGAAGCATTCACTTTGCTACTGTTGCCCACACTCCACAACCCTTGCAGGTTCAGAAAACCAATTACTATTCGAAATCACTCATGCTACATATTAAGTATTTGCTCTGTCATGTATTAATATCAAATTTGTATGTTTAGATAAATATGGATGTAAATTTCATTTTTAATGTTGGGCAAGTTAGGGAGTGAGAGTCTAAGTATGGGCAAACATTCAGTCCGCTACTGTTGCCCACACTCCACAACCCTTGCAAGTTCAGAAAACCAATTACTATGCAAAATCACCCATGTTGTGTATTAATTATTTGCTATGTCATGTATTAATGTCAAATTTGTATGTTTAGACAAATATGGATGTAAATGTCATTTGTAATGTTGGGCAATCTGTAAGGAGAAAGTCGTGGAGGAAATATTGGTGGGCACGTGAAAACCAATTTTATGGAGTTTTATAGACATTTATAATCAAGAGTATGTTATCTTGTGATGTGGTCTTAAATATTCATAAGTAAATTTACTGCAACCTTTTGCTTTTATTCTGTTTTATTGTGATTTATTTCCTATGTTTTATTAAACCTCTTTGTAGTTGTGATTTCCATTCGGCAACATAAGACTTATCTCCACGCAACTAAATTCTTATAACACTTACCTTGCCACAACCAAATTCTAAGTGAGACTAATCTCCTTAACATGGTATCAGAGCAGGTTAAATTTTGTTAGTGTAAAAACAAATGCTTTTTACTAGCAATTAAAAAATGTTTTGATGGCAGATTGTTTTTCGCTTTGGAGTGAATTTAGCAACAGGTAGAAAAAATTTTAGACTCAAAATTGGAAACATCAAGAACAAGCTTGATTAATACTCAGATAACTTAGTTTAATGGAAAAAATTGTGATTATTTGGCTATTACAATGAAGGACCAGTTTTCTTCTCAAGACATTTGGGATTTGGAGGAGAATGGTTTTCAAGAACCACCAGATGCAGTAGCATACAATTCCTTGTCTGAAGAAGAAAGAGATTTGTTGAGGGACAACAGGAAGAAGGATTAAAAATCCCTGTTTTATATTTTCCAAACAGTTCATGAAAGTATTTTCCCAAGGGATGCAGTAGCAACCAAGTCCAAGCAAGCATGGGACACCCTCCAGACCACCTAACAAGGCATGGCAAAAGTCAAGACAACAAAACTGCAAATGCTGAGAAGAGGTTTTGAAACAGTTTGTATGAAAAAGTCTGAGAATGTAAACACATTTTTTACACATGTAATTGGGTTGGTTACTAAAATCAAGTCTCATGGTGAGACTTTGAAGTAAGGAGAATAGTTGAAAAGTTTTGAGAAGTTTTCCAGCAAGGTTTGATGCCATTGTTGTGGCCATAGAAGAGACAGGATCTTTCACAGTTCTGAGTGGATGAGCTTCATGCATCATTGATTTCTCATGAACATAGACAAAATAGAGCAACAAGCTCCTCATTGGAGCATGCCTTCAAGAAATAAGTTTCCTTTGGTCAAGTTCGAGGTAGAGCAAGATCATATGCTAGAGGAATAGGAAAAAACCCACATAGAGGTGGAAGAAGCATCCCTTCAAGCTCAAGTGGAAGAGGCAGCAATCAAAATCCAAGTCAAGGCTCAAACCAAAATCAAACAGAAGGTCAAAGGTATGATAAATCTCAAGTCCAATGTCATTACTGTAAGAATTATATGAAATTAGTAACAAACCAAGTGTAAATTTCACAAAAGAAAATGATAACCATGATAGAATATTTTGAGCTTGTAATGTAGCACAAGAAAAATAAAGTGATATATGGTATCTAGATACAAGGTGTAGCAACCACATATCAGGGAAAATATAAAATTTTTCCAATCTAGATTAAAGTGTGAAATTTGAAGTGACATTAGGCACTGACTGCAAAGTCTCTGTCATGGGAAAAACAAAAGTTAATATCATAACAAAGAACGGAGAGAATAAGTACATCTCAGATGTTTACTTTGTCCTTGTATTGAAGCATAACCTCATAAGCATTGGAAAACTCATGTAAAAGGGCTACAATGTCTTCTTCAAAAATGATGTGTGCCCAATTTTGGATAGGCCTCCAAGTAGAAAGTTGATTGCAAAGTTTCATATGACAAACAATAGAATGTTTCCCCTAAAGATAAGATGAGATTTGAAAGAAGAAGGGGCACAAGCACAACTATCAACGAAATCACAAGAGGATGGGAGAAAAGAGGCAGCTGTCACACAAGTGAACTATCAAGCAGAAGTCAAAAATATAAATTGGTTATGGAATTTGAGATTTGGACATCTCAACTTTTGAGGTTTGAATTTGCTTCATAGGAAAGACATGGTGAAGGGATTACCACTCATAGAAAATCCGAATAGCCTATGTGAAGGATGTATCTTGAGCAAGCAACATAGAGAGACATTTCCAGCAGGAGAGTTAGTAAGAGTAAAGGCACCTTTGGAGATTGTCCATTGAGATTTATGTGGACCAATGCAGACACCATCAATTTGTGCCAGCCACTATCTATAAACCTTCATAGATGACTACACAAGGAAGACATGGGTCTACCTCCTAAAACAAAAAAGTGAAATGTTTGAGGACTTTCGCCAATACAAGGCTCTTGTTGAGAAGCAAAGTGGACATTACATCAAAGTCCTTAGAACTGACAGAGGTGGTGAGTACATCTCAAATTATTTCCTTTGATTTTGCAGGGAAAATGGAATTTAAATGTAATTTACAATAAAATATACAGCACAACAAAATGGTGTAGTGGAAAAGAAGAATAGGACCATTATAGAAATGGCAAGGAGTATGTTGAAGGAAAAGCATTTGCCAAATGATTATTGGGCTGAAGTTGTCGTTTGTGCAGAATATATCTTGAATAGATGTCCAACCAAAAGTGTCCATAACATAGTTCTTAAAAAGGCATGGAGTGGAATAAAGCATAGTGTCACTCACATGAGAGTCTTTGGATGTGTGGCGTATGCACATGTCCTAGATGAGCTGAGGAAGAAGTTGGACAACATGGGAGAGAAATGTATATTTGTTGGATATAATGATGAATCCAAGTCATACAAACTATACAATCCATTAACCAAGAAGTTCATAATTAGTAGAGATGTGTAGTTCATAGAAGAGGAAGCATGGGATGGAAGTTTAGAGAAGACAGTCAATGTCAAAGCATGTATACCACATGAGGACAAAGAGGAATTGACAACAACAAGTAATTCCTCAACAGTGACTCCCTCTACACATACTCAAGCACAACAAAGCAGGAAACAAGTAACACCAAGTCAAGCAAGTACTTCTCCAAGCACGCCGCAAAGTGAAACACAAAGCGACATGTCAAGCCCATCTACAACAAGCACAAGAAGATCAAAATTTAGAAATCTAAATGAAATTTTTGAGCAAGATGAAGTTGACAGTGGCGCTGGTCTAAATTCCTTATTTGCATTATTTTGTTATGTAGATGACCCAATCCATTTTGAAGATGCAGTCAAAGATGAAAAATGGGTTGCAACAATGGAGGAAGAAATAGGAGCAATAAAAAATAATGACACTTGGGAGTTAGTGCACTTTCTGCAAGGAAAAAATGTCATGGGATTGAAGTGGGTCTATAAAAACAAGAGCAATGTCGACAGTAAGATTGAAAGGCATAAAGCAAGGCTAGTTGTCAAAGGATACAAGCAGCGACATGGAAGAGATTATTCGGAGACATTTGCGTCAGTCGTGAGGATGGAGATAGTGCATACAGTTGTGGCAATTGCCGCACAACATAAATGGAAAGTGTATCAAATGGACGTCAAACCAATGTTCTTGAATGGAGTTCTGAAAAAGGAAGTGTATGTTGTGCAACCGCCTAGTTATGAGGTAGAAGGCCAAGAAGACAAAGTGTATAGGTTGAGGAAAGCTCTTTATTGGCTGAAGCAAGCATTGCGTACAAGGTACAATAGGATAGATGCCTACTTGTTGGAGAATGGTTTTGACAAATGTGACGGTGAGCCTACTCTCTACATCAAAGAGAGCGATGGTAAGATTCTTATTATTGTCTTATATGTAGATGATTTGATTTTTATGGGCGGTTATGGTTTTCTCATCGTTGATTTCAAACAAGTCATGAAGAATGAATTTGAGATGACTCACTTAGGGTTGTCAAGATATTTTTTGGGCATAGAAGTAAAGCAAACATAAAATGGCATTTTTATCTCTCAAGAAAATTATGTAGTAGACATTTTTGAGAGGTTTAAAATGTAGAACAACAAGCTCACACCAACTCCAACTGTCATAGGGTTGAAGTTGAGCAAAGAATATTGCAGCAGCAATGTCAATCCAACATTATACAAAAGCATGATAGGCAGTTTGATGTATTTGACCGCCACTAGGCCGGATATAATGTACGTAGTGAGTTTGGTGTCGAGGTTCATCGAGACAGCTAATGATACACATTGCCAAGCGGCGAAAAGGATTCTAACGTACGTCAATGGGACAAAATAGTATGACGTTTTGTACACCACAACAGATGATTTGAGGTTGGTTGGTTACATTGATAGTGATTGGGCAGGAAGTGTCGATGACATGAAGAGCACATCAGGATATTTTTTTCGTTTGTGTTCCGGAGCCATTTCATGGGCTTCCAAGAAGTAGCCAATAGTATCACTGTCAACATCAAAAGCTGAATATGTCACCACAACAGTAGTAGCATGTGAAGCAATTTGGATGAGAAGGATGGTGAGAGATCTTTGCCATGACCAAGAGGGAATGACAACTATTTTTTGCGACAACACCTGAACAATTGCATTGTCAAAGAATTATTTCTTTCACGAGAGGACCAAGCATATTGATTAATAATGATGAAATTATGTTGCAGCATCGCAGGTCACAAGAACAGTTTGTTGCTATTTTCACAAAGCCATTGGCAAGTGAAAATTTTGTTTATTTCATAGACTATTTGGAAATTGCCAATGGCGACAATTGTGATTAAGGGAGAATGTCAAAAATAATAATCCCAACCACCACCTTAAACAAACTGACAAACACCATGCTCTCCCACTCAACTACTACACGGTTGCAATTTTGTTTGTAAGTGAAATGACAGAAGATAGAGAAGAAGTACACCGCAGACTATTCCACAACACATCACAGAAGTCAAGGCATTTAATGAAGTTTAGTAAATAAATATGAGCAATAATTCACTCCACGAATGTTGCGGACACTCTACAACACCTACAAGTTCAGAAAACCAATTACTATGTGAAATCGCCCATGTTGCGAATTAATTATTTGTTCGGTCGTGTATTAATGTCAAATTTGTATGTTCAAATAAATATAGATGTAAAAGTCATTTATAATGTTGGGCAAGTTAAAGAGGGAGAGTCTGTGAGGAGAAAATTGTGGAGGAAATGTTGGTGGGCCCGTGAAAACGAGTTTGGTTGTGTGAAAATCAGTTCTATGGAGTTTTAGGGACATTTACTCATTGATGGGTAAATAGTAGTAATTTTTTTTTATTTTTACTTGGAGATACAACCTCCATTTATCACGCGAATATATTCTCCTATATTTTATATTATAATAAAAATATGTTATGTTGCCATGTGGTCTTAAACGTAGTAAATTTACCCAACTTTTTTGTTTTTACTCTGTTTTGCTGTGAATTATTTTGTGTATTTTATTAAACCTCTGTGTAGTTGTGATTATCTCCACACAACTGAATTCTCTTACCTTGTTGCAACCGAATTCTGAGTGAGACTCCTCTCCTCTGTCTCCCCACCTTAAATTTTTTCTAACAAGTTTGGAAAGGGTTCGCCAGTTGACTAGGCCGTGGCGTTGAACATGATCGATAGCTTCTGGTCCTCTTCCGCCGTCCAGGGTACTCTCTTAAGTCCTTCATGATCACCGACACAAGGTAATCGTACCATGATTAGTTTCGGAACTGACTATCTAATTCGCAACTGAATAATTACAATTCTCTTCTCGTGCTTCCTGCTCAATCTTTGTATATATATGTAAGCGCGGTTACACTGGCGCCGCCGTAATATGTTGTCATATGTTGCATATAATTGTTCGAGTTTGATTGTATGGTTGGTAACATCGAATCTTCGGCTGAGGCCTGTCATCATTCTTTCCCACCATAATGACGTAACGAGACAGATTTTGAAGAAACCCAGAAAGGGATAATCGTTTCAAACAAAATTCTGACTACGACACTTTCAATTTTTTTACGGAAAGCCCTTCCTAATTACTACGACTTTTCTGCCGGCATGTCTTCTAATTTCATACGTTGTCACCTAATCGGCCTGAAAATAATATCTCTCCATAAATGAATTTGTTTTTCTTGACCGTTTGCCTTTCTTACTCCGCAAGTATATGAGCTCATCCTTGACCAACGTTATACCAAATCGAAGTAATTTGTTGTCAGACTTTAACAATTGATTGATCCAACAAAATCAGAAATTAAAACTATAAAGTCGAACAGAAGAAACTATAAATTATGAACACTTGATATAGCGCTGGCATATGTTAAAACAACAATCATTTTCATTAGAGAATCTCCACTTCAAATTTCTCTGAAACGGATATACACGCATTTATAAAAGGTCAGCTGTTCTGAGTTTGTATAAAACAAGTTTATACCAGTTTGGTTAGGATAAATAATATATAAAAATAAAGTTTTTGGCAAATAATTGAAAAGGGTAAACTCTGAACCATTGCTCACGCTTGCATTTCTTAAAACATTTATATTCATCATGGAGAAATTCTCACTAAACAAGTTTAAATTAATTTGGTTAAGATTTAATTTAAGTAAAAAGTGCCTCTTCCCCATTGGTTAGAAATTCCTAGAGACTTCCTAAATAAACTGCTCAGATCTTTGTAGTATATTAATTCACAATAATTCGTTTATTACCCTTAATTATGAATTCTTATTATTGTTTATTATGAGTCCTTATTATGATTATAGCACATAAATAAATTTTGTAATTATTTAAAATTACTTGAATTTATTATTTTATAATTATTATTTTGAGTTAAAAAAATTAAAGTTACAGTGTTCCAAGATTGAGAATACTAACTTCACATGTCTCTGAAACGAACCTATACCAATTTACCAATTTATAAAAGAATAGCTGTTCTAAGATTGCCATAGAGAATATCCACTTCAAATATCTCCGAAACTGAATATACCCATTTATAAAAGGTCAGCTGTTCAAAGTTGGTATAAAATAAGTTTATACCAATTTTGTTAGAATACACATTATATAAAAATTAAGTTGTTATGCAAATAATTGAAAATGGCATACTCTGAACCATGGACTTTCACTTAATGTTAATTTGATTTAAATTTAATATAACAAAACAATCCCTTCTTACCTAAAGGTTGCAAATGCCAAAGACTCCTGAAATTAAGTACTCACGACCCTTGTAGTATAAATTAAACAATAATTAGTTTAAATAATTAGAATATTTTAATTAAAACCTAAAAATGTTATATATATATTTAATTTTAATTAGTATTTTAACCTCAATGTGAAATAAATATATAATATATAATAATAATATATAATATTATAATTTCCTAATAATTTTATATTTTAATAATTTGGAATTTTTAAAATTTGAAAATTTTATATAGAGAAAAATGAGTGGATTTTACCATTGGCATTGCATATCTTGATTTACTGAACTAGTTTAATATTTGAACTTGGTTCTTCCTGAAAATTCCATATATTTGGCTTCTTTTTCCAGCCGTATAAGCTCCAGCAAGAGGAGAATTGGTTTGTAAATGTACGTAAAGATGACAGGTCTTTCACCAAAATGATATACTCTAATAAATCAAGATAGATATATGTTTAAAATTCTTTCATGTGACCATATTTTTGTTGTAAAGATCCTTGCTATGGTTTATCTTATCTTAACAATTGTGTGCATGTATGTATAAATCTGTGACAATTTTCTCAAGATATAATTTTATATGAGTACCTAAACCATTTCCAATATTCTAATTCCAATATTCTAAAAAATTAATAGATATTCAAAAAAATATAAGTATATTGGGCATAGATGAAGCAAAAGTGACAATCTAATAAGCATAGTCTCATAATCAAATTCATAGAATCAAGTAGCTATAGAAAGTCATACACTCCACAAAACTATGTATCACTTTTAAATACTTGCTCATAATCAAGACAGTATCACTTTTAAATACTTGCTCATAATCAAGACAGTAACAGAATTGAACAATAAAAAAGCTCCTATTTGACAGAGAGATATCACAATTCTATAAAATTCAAATGAATGGAATGAAGAAATGGTGATGTAGGAGGTTAATACATAGCCTTTTCATAGAGTAAAATAGAAGTTTTGGTATCCATTCCATCTACTTTATTTCTTAAAGTGTAGTGGTTCCCAAACTGACACAAGAATTCGCACTGCACTAGGTTTCATGACTGTCGACGTTTACGACAACTTGTCAAAGTTAACCAATGTCTTTGGCCATAACAAATGTTTTGGGCGAAGGTTTAATATCTTTGCCCTTTATCTCTTCAATTTACAGATATAAATGTAATGGAAAGATGGAAATATAATTACTAGTTAGAAACTTTGATACAAAAGTTTGAAATAGCAATACGCCCATGAACTCCTATATGCTTCTTCACATGTTTTAATAATAGATATGAACCGTAAATTTGGTTGTTTCAAGACTCGTATTTCAGATTTGGACAAAATGTGGCTACCCCATGGCCCCACTCTTTTGGCGGGCCCAATCTATCTCTAGATATATACACTTTTTACAGAAATGCACAGCTTGAAGATTTTTATGATATTTAACATAAGTATTTGGGAGCTAGGTGCGTCTGATAAAAAGTGGAGAAATAAAAGTCCTATTACAAGAATTGGAAAATCATCATGTTGAATACGTTGGTTGATGGATGGATAACATAAGCTATTTTTACATTGCAAGAGTAGAGCTAAGAAAAGTTTTAAAGGAGTGAATTTTATAATGAGAAGAAGCGATGAATTATATTTTTAGTGTGCAAAATAAAGGAGGTATCTACCGGAGTTATTTAAGAGAATTTTATTGGGCACATATTATTAATTTCATACACTTGTTGTTTTGGATAGCTATTTTCACAATTGGATGTTTTTCAAAAACAAATTGTCACTTAAAAAAATATTTTTATGTAGGTTTAGAATAAAAATAAAATGTAAACTTTCTAGTATACTGATAACTACCAAAAGAGACAAAGAGGAAAGCACTAAGACAAGAAACATAGAATTATTGTCATGTCCAGTGGGATTCAACACACTGGCCCATGAATGACGTAAGTCATTTTTACATTGTAAATCAAGAAATAACAAAAGCGTTAAAGAAGGTGAATCTATGCATATAACAAGAAGTTAGGAGCATTTATATTTTTAATGTGCATAATAAAGTATGTGTAGGAGAAACTTTTTTTTGCACACATCCCCAACTTCATATACTTGTTCTAGACAACTACTTCAACAATTGGATCTTTAGTCAACAAAAATTATCACTTCAAAAAAAAATTATATTGATTAATGTATGTTTAATATTGTAGTCATATCCATAACTACCAAAAGACATGCACTGTGTTGCTTTGCAACTATTCCTCTTGTTTTAAAGATAGATATCTTAGATGGATGTGAAAAAAATATGTTACTTTTAACAAATTGCATTGTAATAATGAAGTCCTTGTGAAAAAGGTTTTTCATTGTTTTGTAAAAGATATTTGTTATATATTAATCTTTGGAGGGTCATTGATACCTACACCAATTTCAGAGGGTTTAACATATATATAAGTATTGAAAATAAATTTATTTAAATTTTATAAAGTTGTGTATTTACGTGAATTGATGTTTTTACATATTGTTGTTGATGAATTAAATTATAAAAATTTTAAATATATTTGTAATTTATTTACTAAATTTTATTATTGTATAAATTTCATAATAAATTTAAATTTTTATAATTGGTTTGTAAGTTTGGGGATATACGGTTTTTTATTCTTAGGATATTTTCTCAAAATAAAATGTAATTTGAAATTCACTTATAACATTTATATGGTATAAAAATAATATTAATTTTATTTATTAAATTTAAAAATGTACTTAATATTTTAAAATGAAAACATGCAATCATTGTAATAATTATATAATAGATTTTGCTTAACAATAAGACTCCAAACTTATCAACAAATAACATTTTTTCCGAAAGAAATTTAAAAATTATAAAAAATTATTTTATTTATAATATAAATTTATGAAAATTAATAATATTTTTAATTAAAATTTAACCTGATTAATAATCAAACATTTAAATGCTATTGGGTATCGCTGTATTCTAGCCACGTGGAACTAAGTAAATTAAAAAAAAAAACACTTTTCTCCCACATTTGAAACATCAATTTAAAAAAAAAAAACTATGAAATACAAACCCGAAGAATAACATGAATACAACGCTTGAACTATAAAATAAATAAAATGTAGGTTAAAGCACCCTTCCCTGACATTAAAATAATATATTTTCAATTCTATGTAAACCAAAAAGATGCTATTGTCTTGCACATGTTTTGCTTACGTACATTTCAGTTACTCCTACAATGTCCAATGTAAAAGAATATAGTTCGTTTTTAATAAATTTTCAGTGTGTGCACATAAGGTGGCCAACCTTTGTTCCCTCTTTGTCAACTTTTTCTAGCATATGGAATATCTATGATAGGTGAAGAAAATTGAAGTGAATAAAATGTCGGAGTAGAGGACTTCTTCTGAGTATTATAAATGAGTTAAATAAGATTATATGTCAAACTCAACTTTGACTAACTCAAATTGAACACGGTTTTGACATCTAACAGGTGGTTCGGATTAGGTTTTCCAACATTTCCCTTTAATTACAACCACATAAAAAATTCGATTAAGACACTTACTGGTCTATGCTTACAATTTAAAGACAAATTACTTCTCTTCTTCCATATTTTGTAGCTTTTAAATTGTTTCAACTCTCTCTTTATTGTATCCTTCAAACCTCTATTTCTTCATTTGCTGGTGTACATCTTCCATTCTTCCAGGTTCTTTAAGCATATCTTGGATTTCTTCAAAAAACGACTTATAAGTGGGCGGCTGCCACATATCATCTTTTGTAGTGTGTTTTTCATCATCAATCTGCTGCAACATAAGACTATAATATAGTTTCATCTCTTCAGGACTCCTCTTTAAAATTTCATTAATTTATTCATGCATGTTGTCTTCAACATTCAGTTATGTAGTTTCTATGTAGGGTTTATCAAGGCATGGTGTTACAAGCCATGCTTCAACCAGAACCACATTGGTTTTGTTTCTTGTGCTCTGGTCTACTCTTCTCTTTTGTTGTTTGCTCTTTATGAGTTTCTTTCTTTGCTTCTGCCTCTATCTCTTTGACTTCTTTACTAACCTGTGCTACTGCAGACACATTGCCTTCCACTGGTTCAAGTGGGATTTTATCATTGAATAACATCATGTCTATATGATGTTTTTGTTTCATCACTTGCAACCATTCATCATTAGCCAACAATTCTTCATCAATTTTACATCAGCAATATTAATTGTTGGATTCACCATAGCATAGACTGCTCCAATAGAAACTTCATTGTCCTCAACAAGCTTTGTTGCTCGATTCACCAAATTTTCTTCAGCAAGCTCTGTCGCTGAATTCACCATATTGTCATCAACAAGCTCTATGGTTGGATCCACCAAATTTTTGTTAGCAAGCTCTGTTGTTGGATTCATCAAAATTCCATTAGCAATCTTTGTTGCTAGATATACCAAATCTTCATCCACTTACACTTGTGCATAATGGGATTGAACAAACTGTAAAATAGTAGAATCATATAATAGGCCACGATGTAGAAGTTAAAGCATTACTTATTTCCAAGACCAGCATGGAGACTAATGATGGTGAGATATTCATGCATAGGGAAGGCTCCACAAAATAGTTCGCCCATTTCAGCCTGCAACTTTTCCCACATCTTGATAGTCTTGCACTTCGCATCCAAAAAAACCATATCTCTTCAGGTCGTCTGTACTATCTGAAAAGCTTATTGTAGGAAATGATACTTTACTGTCTGAAAATCATAATTTATGTGGTAAACGATACTTTTTCTTAATGGACGGAAACATTAAATATGATTTGGATTTGTAGGTCTATTACTCTAGAATTTATAAGCCACTTAAACTGATTAGATATTTTAAAATATAAAAATATAATTGGGATTGTTGATTATAACATTAATTTCATATATATAATAGTGTTTTTAAGAGCATGTAAAATTTCCCATGAACTGAGTGGATGCATTTTGAGAGTTTCTTTTCCAAAGAAATGAAGATGAAAAGGCATCCAAAAGAATTCAACATGTACACTGTTGTTCTAGTTCAAACATAGTGCCATCCATAAATAAATAATTTACCATTTAAATGGTTATGGGTAATGATTTCTTAAACAATAGATTATTTCCACAAATCACAGGGACACCCTAAAAAAACACTTTTATCAATTTTATATTAATTTAATTTTATATTTCTTAAAAATTAACGAGAATTCCTTCTCAATCGAAAGACTACCCTATCAAAACTTCTACTAAAGAAGTACTTTACTAAGCATGGCATGCATTTTAAAGTTGAATATAAATAATAAGATATTTGCAAGTTTTGCTGAAAATAATAATCGCAAACATTGCTTTTAATAAATTGACAAACACCATGCTTGTTTATATGGTTGCGATTTTTTCTGCAGGCCAAAGGATAGGAGTGAGAGAAGAATTACAATGTGGACCATCCACAACACATCACAGAAATTAAGGCATTTAATGAAATTTACTAAATAAGTATGGGCAAGCATTCACTCCGCTACTATTGCCCACACTTTACAACCCCTGCAAGTTCAAAAAACCAATTACTATGCAAAATTATCCATGTTGCATATTAATTATTTGCTCTGTGGTGTATTAATGTCAAATTTGTATGTTCAGATAAATATGGATGTAAATGTCATTTGTAATGTTGGGCAAGTTACAGAGTGGGAGTCTAAGTATGGGCAAGCATTCAGTCCACTATTGTTGCTCACACTCCACAACCCCTGCAAGTTCAGAAAACCAATTACTATGCAAAATCACCCATGTTGCGTATTAATTATTTGTTTTGTCATGTATTAATGTCAAATTTGTATGTTTAGATAAATATGGATGTAAATGTCATTTGTAATGTTGGGCAAGTTAGAGAGCAAGAGTCTGTGAGGAGAAAATCGCAGATGAAATATTGGTGGGCACATGAAAACCAATTTTACAGAGTTTTATAGACATTTACAATCAAGAGTATGTTATCTTGCGATGTGGTCTTAAACATTCATGAGTAAATTTACTACAACCTTTTGCTTTTACTCTGTTTTGTCGTGATTTATTTCCTGTGTTTTATTAAGCCTCTCTGTAGTTGTGATTTCCATTCAGCAACATAAGACTTATCTCAACGCAACTAAATTCTTATAAGACTTACTTTGCCGCAACTGAATTCTGAGTGAGACTCCTCTCCTTAGCATGATATCGGAGCAGGTTAAACTTTGTTAGTGTAAAAACAAATACTTTTTATTGGCAATTAAAAAAAAAATTGAGGGCAAATTGTTTTTCGCTTTGGAGTGAATTTACCAGCAGGTAGAAAAAATTTTACACTAAAAAATGGAAACATCAAGAACAAGCTTGACTAATACTCGGATACCTTAGTTTAATGGAAAAAATTATGATTAATTGGCTATTACAATGAAGGCCCATTTTTCTTCTCATGACATTTGGGATTTGGTGGAGAATGGTTTTCAAGAACCACCAGATGCAGCAGCGTACAATACCTTGTCTGAAGCAAAAACAGATTTATTGAAGGACAACAGGAAGAAGGATTAAAAATCCTTGTTCTATATTTTCCAAGCAGTTCATGAAAGTATTTTCCCAAGGGCTACAGCAGCAATGAAGTTCAAGCAAGCATGAAACACCCTCCAAACAGCCTACCAAGGCATGGTAAAGGTCAAGGCAACAAAACTGCATATGCTAAGAAGAGATTTTGAAACAGTTTGTATGAAAGAATCTAAGAACGTAGACACATTTTTTACACATGTAATTGGGTTGGTTACTCAAATCAGGTCTCATGGTGAGACACTTGAAGAAAGGAGAATAGTTGAAAAGTTTTGAGAAGTTTTCCAGCAAG
>APFE031603089.1:0-13736 GCA_000404065.3 Pinus taeda
CTTCAAAGTGACCATCCGTGATGCGCACTGCAAAGATTTGGGTGCCAGACAATTTTTCCTCCAAAGTAGTGGGTTCTTCTCCTATTTCGATACGCTATAGATGGTCTGGTCTCGTGTTCAGTCATCCAGGCTTCACAATAACTTCAAAATCATACTCCTGGAACAATAACAACCACCTACATATTCTCCCCCCCAAAATAGGCTTGTTGACCAGTTATTTCAATGCAGAATGGTTTGTATATGTCTTAAAATGTCCACCCAACAAATAGTGTCTAAACTTCTAGAGCACGTATACCATGGCTAGTCCTTCACCTTTTGGTGGAATAGTTTTTCTCAGCCTTGGATAACCTCCTGCTTGCAAACGCTAAAGGATGGTCCAATTCTCCTTCGCTAGCATGTGTTAGTACTACTCCTAGTGCTATACATGACGCATCTACATGTACATGAAACTCCTTCTTCCAATTCGAGAAGACTAAAATCGGCATGGGTGACCATTTTTTCTTTCAACGCATCCAAGATTTTCTGACAGTCCTCATCCCAACAGAACGTGACATCCTTTTTCAACAACTTCTCCATAGGCATGGTGATCTGGGCATAGCCCTTGATAAACTTCCTATAGTACCTAGTATGTCCCAATGTTGTGTGCAACTATTTCCCACTCCTTGGCACCTCTAAGTTAATTATCATTGCAATATTCATAGGGTCTACCATCAATCCTTGTCTGCATACGACATGACCTAGTAGAGACCCAAAAGGGACACGAAACAAACATTCTTTTAGATTGATCACAATCTAATACCTTCGACAAGTATCTAGCATTAAGCACAAACTTTCCACATGGTGTTTTACCAACCCGAACATAGTCTAGTCATGAAAGTACACCTCATAAACTTATTAATGAAGTCTTTGAATGCAGCAATGACTACAAGTGAAAAAGTCGCAGGCGCATTCTTTAATATGAAAGGCATTACAGTGTACTGAAACATCCCCATTTAGTTGAGAAGGTCATCTTGCTTCTACCTTCAAGCGCGATTTTGATCTAATGGTACTTAGAGAGCCTATCAATGAAGGATTACGCTTCCTAGCCACCTACATTATCCCCAGATCCAGAATAACTTGATCCATTTCATATTCTCCTATCTGCACACTGAGTCTCATCTCACGTCCTATCCTTGCCTTATGCTTACCAATCTTCTGTACCACGCGCGGTTCACCTGGGGTGTTTCCGATGCATCTATTTATAAGTTCCTGTAACCCCTTCACAACCTTGCTATCGTGTAGCAGCTTCATGCAGATCTCTAGAAAGGTTGTAAGCATAGAAGGGTCCATTTCCTGAATAGGCTTATCCCAGCTCCCTGAGGTAGAGGCCTCAATGAAGCTCTCATTTACTTCCATGAACATCTCACATGCGTGCTCCAAATAAAATTCATCCTCCTTCTCTGGAGCTTTGTGAACCCAAACGTGGTCTTCAGGTTGTTTCCCCTTATTGTCACCCGTTGCAATTCCACTTCAGAGCACTATATTCACATTCAGATCTTCTTCGCGAGGCTCAACCCTCATCATCTATAGGTTCTGAGTCAGCTGCCAAGGTAGCACCCCTTTGTTGCATATCCTTGTTATCAGTGTAGAATAGTCCTCAGTCTCATGATCAAACTGAGTACAATATTTGCACGACGAACGCGTTTGGTTAGTGCATTTGTGGGCATAGTGTCCTGGTCCTCCACAATTGTAATAGATCATCTGTCCCCAACCTCTGCCATTTCCTCCTCTACCTCAGCCTCGTCTGCACCCCTAAAAGCCTATCCACGCCATCCCAACGCCCACGTCAGGAAGCCGCGTTTCTTCCTGAACTCTATAGGTGGGTGTTCTATCCATCATCAATTCATAACTTCAGCAAGTGCTCTCATCATGCCCTACCAACCTAAAAAAGTTACAAAACAGTTGTTGTGGTGTTTGTACAAACTTCTGCAACAAATGACAATTATCAGTCGTATGTTTCCCTACTACCTGACATATAGTGCACCACAACGCAGGCCCCGCGCTCGACCTTGCTTGGGCTTCCAGCCTCAAAGGAATCGGTCCTCCTCCTACAATATAGTTCGCAAAGACCAGGAAGTGGTCTTTGTCATGCCCCTGACCTTTAGATTTTAGGCACCATATCTCTTCACGCGCCTCTAGCTAAATTGTTCTATCCTGCTTCAAACTTTGCATTTCTAGGCAAAGATTTTGCAACTTGTGCATGGATCTGTTGAACCCCCAAACTCAGATCTTGCATCAATGTTTCATGCAATCTTATTTCAATCTCCAAGGCCTTTGCCTAAGTCGTAATCTTCTGTTGTGACAGCGCAAACCTTAGGTTTGATAGGAGCGAAGCCACGAACCATTCCCGATGCTACCCATTCGTTAAATTCATGTTAGCTTCACGGATTGTACAATTTATCCTTTGATCTAACTCCCAAGGTGTCTCACCTAGTTTCATCGCAATTTCCTTGAACCCCACAATCGACTGTGCTTTGGATTTAGGCCTACTAAACTCTTTATTTAGCACATTCTGGATCTTTGCCAACATAGTGTTTGGGTTATCATTAGAGTACTTGATGTACCAAGTTAGCACATGATGTTGCAAATCACTAACCAACGTCGCCTTCTTCATGTGATCGTTTGTGATTCCCTGAGATTCCCATATAGCTTTTACGATGAACCATAACTAGTCCGGGTCCTCATTTTCCAAGCCCTTAAACAATGGCAGTTGCAGTGAACTTGCCATGTTGAACTGTGGTGGAGGTGATGGTGGTGTGGACGAAGTTGCAGGTGATAGTTGTGAAGGTGGAGGTGGTGTAGGTAGAGGTGGTAGTCACAGGAACCCTTGTTTTATCAACTAAACTACACTTCGTGGAGAAGCCTGCGCTACTCCCTCGTCGTCACTCAAACGAGGTGAAATCAGTGGGCTATATTCAGGACCCTTTATTCCTTCGTTCATGTAAGTCTTTCCACTTCGCATAGATCCAAATATCAAGGTAGATGCATAACCTTCTTTTCGCACAATAACATCTTTATCCAAGTATTTAAAGACTTCAAGTACTTACCTCGGAGACCTTTGAAAAGTGCAGCTCCACCTCACTATAATTGACTGAGGCATCAACCACAAATTCAGTCACAAACCCTCCTATTATATGATTGAGCCAATGATCGATAGTGTGGGTGATCTTATCCTCAAAGACTTCCAGCTTCTGCACTAACTCCAAGGTCTAGACAATAGGACTGTCACGCCTCCACCTTCCTTAGCTATCCACTAGCTTTGTTATCCACTCATATAACTCAACTAGAAAGGAACATAAAAATATCTCATGGATTTTAGTATACAGGTACCTGTCTAGCCACTATTCCTTCTCAGCCGTGGATTTATTTTCTCCTGCACCGTGAATTCGTGGATATTCCTATCCAACTAGCCTTTGATCTCTTTCTTAGTTGGATTCCAATGATATGAAATCACATATCTCTCATGCAGATTCCTAGTCTCGGCAATGGAACCATTTGTTAGCTTTGTGGGCCCTGACCCAGGTTTAGTGTTAGTTAGCCAAACAAATCCCTACAGTATTAGCCCTTTCGGCATCAGCCTACAGAGCGCAGACTGAGGTCTCCCCTAAAGCAGTATGGGGGGATGGTGGAACCAAATTTCCACACCCTGAGATGGTTGTGATGTCAGTTTATACCCCCTGCCCCTACTTTCACATAGGCTGCTATGCCCTAGGGTTTATCGATCTACCCTCTATCCTACCCTTTAGTACCTTTGCGAAGGTGTACGATTGATCTTCACGCAGCCCTAACTAGTGGTTCAAGTACTTTCATGCTCCTATAATAATGTATTGTGTAGGTTCTCAAGTTATCTCAAGTGTTTTACTTATTCTACCAATCAATTACAGTTATCGTCACATAAACTGATATTATACGTGCATTCAATTAACAAATATAATCACATACATTTGCGCATCAAATAAACATTGTAATATAAATCTAGAACGTAATGTGATATAATCAGATGCATTAACAGAGACTAAATACACAGTAATTGCATAATACTTCTCTTTATTGATATCTCCAGTTTAATACAAACTCTATCCACACTGTGCACACAACTGCAAGGGTACGTGCACTCAGTTGTAGACTTCTACCCAAGTCCTCTGCGCACTCAGCTGTAGAGCCTCTACTTACACTAAGAACTGAAAACACTTAGACTTCTCCACTCCACTTCGCTACTAACTCTTAACTTCTTAGAGCTTACTTACTTTGCTCCTTTTTATACAATCCCATGGTTTGCAAACCATGGATAGATCTTGTTAAACACACACATGGCAGAAAGTATATGAAAGATTAAACATGAGATTACATTTTTTATTAACAAATGATATACATTTATAGTACATTGTGTGACCATTGGTTTCCACATCCCAAGGTCTCCTGGACTTCCTTAGTCTATTCAGCTTCCACACTAACCCATAGAGGATTAGGTGTCCAACATTCCCCCTTAAATCCGAAGGGTTATGTATGAGTCCAAGAAGAGAGCTATAATACAAAATGTGCAAAAGATGCATGGAAGCACTAGGCTGAATGTGCTCTCTGAAATGTTGGTATAAAGGGCAGTGGTTTAAGGGTACCACCAACACTGGAATTCTTAGTGCATTTCCTAGAACTCTTCCAAAACTAGCAAGAAGATGAAGTCTTCTGCTAGAGGAAGTGCTCCTATTGTTTTGAAGAGGGAAATCTTCAACCATGAAAGGGAGGTCTCACCCCGCATAAAAGGGAGAACTTCAACCTGAAAAGGGAAGTCTCAACCTGTGATGGTTTAAGGATGACCAACAACTCTGGAATTCTTAATGCAATTCCTGGAACTCTTCCAAAACTGGCAAGAAGCTAAAGTCTTCTGCTAGAGGAAGTGTCCCCAATTCTATTTCTGGAACTCTTTCGAAACTGGCAAGAAGCTGAAGTCTTCTTTTAGAGGAAGTGTTCCAAATTACCAACTGAAGGCATGCTCAGTGGTATATTTGTCTTTGGCTACAACTCTAAAACTGGCGTGACAGGTTGTGGCTCAGGCTCGCTTGATGTGGCTTTGAAGCTTGTAGATGACCATCATTTCCCCCCTGTCATGTACAGGGTGAGATGATGGAGAAAACTCAACTACAAGACTGTTCAATACTCTTGAACAAGTTCTGACATGTGATTGAAATGTCTTCTTGGTTGTTGATGCTCATTTCCAAGAAGTGATCCATCCAAGATGAATCTTTGTTCTTGCGGGAGGTTTGTTTTTGAAGCATCTGTTTGAAGAATGACTGGTTTTATGACAGTGCTTACATGGATGAAGATAAAAATAGTGATCTTTCAGATGGCCAACTCAGTCAGAGTGTTGGCATTTCACAATCTGTTGTGGTTGTTGTGGAAGAGAACCAGAATCTGAAACAGCTAAAGGTGAACTGTCATGAGGAGCATGTGAAGATCAACTGTCGTGAAAAAATCCAGCACTTTGAAATTGAATGGGCTTTGAGTAGCCTGGAGTGTGAAAAGACGTGTCCTTTTCATATCCAAGACCAGTTTTGTGCTTCTTGTATACAAGCTCTTCCCAAGGTCTGATGATGGGCTTGGAAAGTGCAAACTGAATTTCTGCATCTGTATGTACAACTGCTGCTTTATTTGGCACTAGATCTGAATGAACTTCAACAATATTGACATGCTATTTATGGGAGTATGTTTCATTGTTCTGAATAGAAACAGGTTCAAAATGATGACTCTATTGTTGTAATTTTGCTTGCTATAGTTGAGATTCAAGCTACAAAAATTCAATCTTCTCTGGTGCATTTTGTAGACAAGTTCGAATATTATAGATACCATTTTTGCTAATTTTTACCATATCATGAATAGTGGAATGAATGAGGTTATTCAAAAACTCTAATGCATCATCAATTTTATCCACTTTTTTCAACAAATCAAACTTACACTTCAAACACTAATCACAACTATGAACCAAGAATCAACACCCACTCACAATACAATGTCATTACAATTGGATTATACAACATCTTGCAATTGTCTTCTTAAACATACATATATCTTTGTGAAGAAGAATATGCAACAACAATCCCTGCTAATATATAAATTATAGAAACCTCAGTTAATATATTGGTGACCCCGTGTTGCTTCTTCAAAGTGCTCCTTTTTTTGTGCTAACGGGACCCCTCTAACTGGTTGTTATTAATTAGGGATAGCTTCAGCCTGTAAGTGCCCCCTTCCTTTGTAAAACCTCTGCAATGAATTGTGGATACTTCTTAGAGAAATGCACCCTCTAAGCCAAGGAGAATCTGTACACACTTAATTATTATTCTCAGGCTTTCGTTCAGTAATTGTTGTGGACTATACACGTTCAATTTAGCCTCCAATAGCCCTTTCCACAATGCAATTAGACCCTTATTTCACCGCAGGAATTTCAGACACCAATAGATGGATAAATGTGCCCCAATATCTCTGGAACTTCACTCTTCAAATCTGCAATTACAAATTTATCTCATGGCACAATTATTTATGGGAAATTCAAGAGATTAGTACTTCAGTGAGTTGCAAATTCTCACAAATATGAATCTTTGTCATTTTTTTTCTTCCACGACAATGCACCCAATGGCTGAACTTGGATGATCCCGCTCTAATCTAGCTAATCAATTTCAAGGATGAATTTGTGTTTTGGATCGAATATCATCACCGTCCTCATCAAAATCTAGATTTTACTGCATTGATGACTTAACTCGCAGCAGTCTGTTGGTTGTGCATGCCTCAAAAAGGAAGAGAATTAACTACAACATTCATATGACTGTCAAGTGGTAATAAAGGGTATTAAATAGCGAGAGTTATATGGAGAGTATTATGACAACAACGGTTATGAAATAAGTGGTAATACAAAAAATGTGTATTAACTGCGCAATGGTGGCAGCCAATGGTGAGTGCCTGTATAGTATCCTCCTCTCCTGAACCTTGCAAGAGTACACACACCATTGAAAGAGAAACTGGATAAAGTAAATCTAATTTTCTAAAAGATTGCCAAACGTAAATGTACTCATGCTTTAAACGATGATATTGCATACATTCTTAGCATCATCAGATTACAAATTCCTTGGAACAATTTCTTATTATGAGACAGATTTGATGTCCAAGAATATCCCCTAAATATCAGAACCCATTGCAGGCAAAGCAGTTATATTTACAAAGTTCACATCCATTCACATACGAATTCCAGTCAAGCAACCTTTCTCTTTAACTGCTCTGCGGATGTACTTGTCATCCTCTTAAACACAATTTCATGTCCTATAAACTTATATTTCATTTCCTTAAATAGGCACATGCTAACCAAATTTATGTCCCTTCAACCAAGCTTGCATCATATATGTTAGCAGTTTGTGAGATGTGGATGTTGTGCATCATTCGATTTTAATCAGATTGATCCATAACACATGAAGTGCATCATTTCTGCACTACTCCAGAAATGTGTTGTGACGGTTTTGAGCAAATGATGTATAATGGCATTACAGATTAATAGTAAAATTCCACTAAACTTGAATGGTTAAGATGACGAGAGGATAGCTAACTTTGCGATATTTTCCTTGCTTAACTTTAAATATCACACACTATGAAAAATTAGTTTGTCTGCAGTGTAAATGTCTGGATATGACATACACTCTATTGACAGAAAACTTCACGTACCTCAGAAAGATTGGAAAGATACGCATGTTGCAATCCTTTGCTGATATTATTATTACATGACGATGTAGAATACACATCCATCGATTGTCATAGCTAGGATTGCCTTATCCATGCCCTCCGTGGCCACCTGGATCACTGTGCCCTTCAGGTCCTCCGAAGTCTTAATCCACATAGAGTCTCTCCGCTGATTTTGATAGTCTTTCAGATTTTGAGGGAGATTGAGGTCATCACTGTAATAAGAGCAATGTGAAACCGTTGTAGCAATGTGAAACCCTTTGTCATGACGTGTCCAATTTCCACTTCCTCTATTGTTTGTGGGGTAATACATCTGAAATCCCTGGAGCTGAAATCCAAAATCAGGAAGAAATAACTAGAAAATGGATAGTTCTTGAAAGATATCCAAAGAACATTCCTTTTAAATGGAACAGACGAAGAAAGTGATAGTGCTTTCACCAATTTTTTTTTTTTTAAATATTCAACACATAGTTAAAGGCATATGCACTTATGCAGAAAGTAATTGATGCAAAGAGAGCAGTGACAAGAGTAGCGTCTTGTATGCGTTCAGGCCAGTGGAAGCATCAGAGCTGCCAGGCTAGCCAGTCTGCATAGGATTCAGAATACCATAGGTATAATAGGGAGTTACAAAGTAGAGGGAGCCAAAAATGGCGGTGGAGAAATGACAGAGGTTGCAGCTAGAATTTAGATGAGAAAATATTCATGAAATGCAGAAGTGATGGCAGAAATGACCTGCATAGAAAGGCCATAAAACAAATGGCTCAAAGTAAATATGGAGGGCAGGAATATGCCTACTCTGATACCATGTTAAACACACACATGGCAGAAAGCATATGAAAGATAAAACATGAGAGTACATTTTTTATTAACAGATGATATATATTTATAGTACATTGTGTGACCGTTGGGTTCCACATCCCAAGGTCTCTTGGACTTCCTTAGTCTATTCGGCTTCCACACTAACCCATAGAGGAGTATGTGTCCAATAGATCTTTACAGCTAACTTGACACTTTACAAAATAAGGGCAGACAACCCTTTATGACTCTTGAAACCTTCACACTCCACGACTACAAAATGCAAAGACTTTACAATTTTATTACAAAATTTTCCCAAAACATGGGATTTTAGCCCCAAAACTACTCTTGGGGGAACCCATTCTTAAGAACAAGGTACTCTTCAATCAGATCTATTCTAGCACTGTTGCATAGATGGGATGGAAGACATATTAGATGGATGTGAAGACAACATTCCTCAATGATATGATTGAGTAAGAGGTGTATATTGAGCAGTCCAAAGGATTTCAGGCCTTCAACAGATAGTTGCATGTGTGCAAACTCAAGCAAGTGTTCTATGGCCTAAAAAAATGTCCCATGATTGGTACACCAGAATTGACATCTATTTCACTGGGTTAGGATTCACCAAACGTGAAGCAGATGCAAACCATCTTCCTTTCCATCATTCCGCCTCCATTGTGCAAAGAACTATGAGTGTTTTTGTGTATTGTGTGCCCTTTGCAGTTCTATTTTACAAAGAAGTAGCGTAATCGAACTATCGTTCCTTGATCTGAAAGTGTCGTAAGTGTCGTTTTCAGTCATAGAATAGAACCATATTGTTCTTGATGGTCGATTATACAATTACTCTTGTATTTGATTTGAATTAGTAGTTTTTCAAGTGTCGAAAGCAATTTTCAATTCGAAATCACAAAGTGTCATCATTATCTTCCTTTCGTTTTGAAGAGAAATTTGTTAGTATTGTCGCTTTGAAAAGAATTCAGATTTGTGCTTAGCTTTCTTTTTTTTCATTCACACATTAAGAAAGCGAAAAACAAATACATGCATGTGCATTTGCATTTAGACTGCTTGTTGGTTTGATTTAGGACAATGCATTTAGTGTGTGCTTGGTGCTCTATGTTGAAAGAATCTCAATCCTCTTTCCTTAGTAGCTAGGATTTTCATTGCAAAAAGAAGATTAAACGATTGTTTATCATCTTAGATTGTATTTTAGGAATTATACATCTACATCACGCGGTGAACCTGAAAGGAAAATTTCTTAAGCAAGATTGATTGTAAAAAAAATTTAATGAACATAAAAATGCTTTGGAACCTAACGCACAACATTTAGAAGTTTAGGCTAGAGACGTATTCAGGCGTCGTAAAGCCTGGTAACTATCGCTTTCATTGTTGGTTGGGTGATTCCTCCTCTTTGAGACGACAAGTGCCAGTACGGACTTGTGCTCCCACGTACCGTCGAGTATATATTGGGAGACCAAAATAGGATATATCCTTTATTCTTAGGAAGTTGTGTCTGTCGCCCTATCAATCGCAATGCACTGAACACAACACTCGGGAAGATTGACTACCGTACCGTAAAAAGTATTCTGCAGTTTTGTGATTGGTTTGGTAATCCCCCTATCTAGATTTCTAGAGTAGTCTCTTTCGTTCCTTTTCAGACTCCTTAAACAAAAAGGTCCATCTGAGCACTTGTCACTTCAAGCTCATTAAAAATCGAAGGTGACTTGAGTCATCTTTTGTTTTTTCTCGACTCTTAAAAATTGAAAAAACAAGTTGTGTTAAAGTGTCAAATTTATTTTAATCGGAATAACATCACTATTCTCGCGTTGGTCTTAGGTTGAGAAAAATGGAGTCCACCAACCAAGGATTTCCCCTTGGAGGAAATCCTAGTCCTTTCTCCTCTTGGGGAGATGTTGGTGTGCCACATATGGCCACATTGTCACTGCCAGGATTGACGATTAGCTTGCCCATATGGCTCTTCTCGACCTCTGTCATTCAGAACACCGCGATTCCTGAACAATCAAGTCAGCAACTAGATGATGCTAGAGTTACCCCCCAACCTTCTACTTCATCCATTTCTCCCTCTCCTCCTTCCTCTTCGCTTGATGAAGCTGGTAAAGACAAAAATCAAGTAACTAAGAAGGAGAAGAAGGGGAAAGAGAAGAAGGAAAAGAAGAAGAAGGAGCCAAAGGCAAAAATGGGCAACCATGCATCATCTAGCAAAAATCCACACACTGCACCATCTAAGCCTAAATCTCCATGTGTCATTTGCAAAGGAGACCATTATCGTCGAGATTTTCCTTGCATCCCTCGGATCTTAAGGGACTGGTCTTCTCGTTTGCACAATCCGGTGTCGTCAACCTCTAAAGATCATGTTGAAAGTACACCGTCAACCAGTGAAAGTGAAGTATTTGGACAGAAAAGGAAGTGTAACTTTCCTTGTAAATTGTGTGAAGGCGATCACGCCATCCATCATTTTCCTTTCCTAGGTGAAGATAAAAGAGTTTTGGATAACCGTCTGGCTTCACCACTATGGCTTCCACCTAGATATAAGAAACTCTTGCCAATTCCATCATTAGTTGAAAATCTGACTGGCACCCCATTGTGTTCGATCGAAGCATCCATCGTTGAAGATGAACCCTCTGAATCCATGCCAGACGGGTCAAAAGGTTGAGGCGGCTGTCGACTCGGTCTTGCTTTCAGAAGGTCCATCTTTAGATGATGTAGTCACCGAAAGGAATGAGAACGACACCATTCAAATTCTTTTCGTAAACACAGACTTTGATGAACATGGGGGCAATCTCCCCATTCCTTTACCACATGAAGGAAGTTCGTCAGAGTCATATCTGGCCATCTATTCGGTCCCACCTCCAAGTAACCTAGTCATTTCCTTCCATTGGAATCATCTAGGCAAACCCCGTTTACTGGCTAGTGTATCGTTCCGAATCATTGCACAAGTTTACAGAATGGTCATGGTCAGTACCATCATAGATGAAGGGGCTTCTGTGAGTATCCTTTCCTCGACTGCTTGGAAAGCGCTTGGTTCACCATCACTTCTGCCTGAGATGATAAATCTGACAGGCTTCGACAAAGGAACCAGTCGACCATTAAGGATCCTTCCCAATGTGCCCATAACGTTGAGAAGGAAAATCGTCCATATAAACATGATGGTAGTCCAAGGACCTCTAGATTATAATCTACTCCTTGGGCGCGACTATATTTATAGCATGGGAGCCATTGTCTCCTCACTCTTTAGAGTAATGTGTTTTCCACACAAAGGCCGAGTGGTCCAGCTTGTAGACTAGTTTTCGTTCCCCGACTCACACATAGCTAATAGTCAAATGCCATCCCTAAATGGTCTTTTCACGCAAGGAATGTCTCATCAATCTCTAGTCTGTCCACCTGAAGAACGTGAGTAATTCGGGAGGACATGACTGAAACCCAGGGGGCATGCATCCTAGCCTGCTCCAGTAGGAAAACTCTAGATATAGAGTAGGTTTACGTGAAGGAAAATGACTAGTCTGATACCCATCCGCATAGGAATTGGGAATTAGACCGGAATAAGATTCCCTCGTCAAGGTTAGGTGGTGGATCATTTGTCCAAATGGACTAAGCCAGGAAGTGTTTCTATTTGCGGTGTTGATGGAAACTGTCTTGCAAATGCAAGAACTTCAATATGGTAGCCTGGAAATCTTTCACTATACCTGGGGGCATGCGAACCTTTTTGCGTGCAAGTGAAGAGCGACCATTTATTTTCTTAGTTTGTAAATTCTAAAACCATTTAAACTCGTAGGATTGGTCATTCCTAGCTTGCATGAAGAAAGGATGTGGAGCAAAGCTTTGAAAGGTGCAAGATCCATAAAAATGGAATCTATAGATGAGACGTCTTTATTATATGACTGGCACGTGCAGTTTTTATGTGAATTTCAAGCTCGTTAAAAATTAAACCTAAGCAATGAGCAAACGTTTCCCCCAGAGTTTAAGCTCATTAAAAAATGAACCAATCTCTGGTAAATAACAATTGTGAATGCATTATCATCAGCTTTTGAGCCTTGGTCGTGTTCCCATCATCACCTCCACTCTGTCTGGCTGATCATAAGCCTCCATTTGATTGTCTACCATTTTTGAGGAACAACTGCGGCAAGTGATTCTATTAGCCATCCTTGTGACACTACTGTGATTGAAAAATTCCAAACGCTACTTGGAATCCGCTGCTACCCGAAATTATCACTCATTCCTCGAAAAACGAGTCTCCTTTAAGCTCTTTTCAACTGACTCATAAAATATGAAAATATTGCCGAGCAATTGGCCTCTCCAGCTCTTTAAATCTACTGGGAGTGCTATCCCTCTTTTAGATTTCAATCTTTTTGGACCTGAGGGAATATTACACAAAAAGATCGAGTGCTTGTCATGTTCGGCTCGTTAAAACTATCGAAAATTCATCCCTTTCGTATTGTTTTATACTTTTTCAGACTTAAGGGATTATATGACGAAAAAGGAATATTGGAGTTTCCTTTCCATCCCTTTTCAGACTCTCTAAAATTGAAAAAGGACTGAGTTATCATTGTCATTAAACTCGGTAAATCAATAGCGACAAACTTGTCTGTATAAACAAGAACGAGTTTCACTGTCACTAGGTTCAGCAAAACGTAGCGACGGGTTCGCTCGAAGGGCGAATTATAGAACAAGCATATGTTATCCTCCTAAAGCTTGATAAAAATAAAGAGGTACTAGTCAGCAATGACTGCGGAAAATTGGGAAGAAAACTTGAAGAAACTTTATTGGTAGCAAGTCGCTCTTGAACATGACACTTTCACTCCACGTCTGAGTCTGGTTGGGTTATTCCGTTCACCAGTCATATCACCATTGGTCCATCACACCATCCATTTTTGGGGTTAACGCTACCAATCCATGTAAGTGTCGTTGGTATGTTCAAGATAAGTCGCTTAGAGAATTCACCTGTGTCTCATCCACTGTAATACAATCACGCTCCATTCTTTCATGACCGCCACCCTGAACCTTGTATCATCAGATCATTTTCACATCCAAAATCATTTTCTCCGTTCCGTGTCGTATATGTGGGATTCATTAAGGCCCTCCTACAACAGGTCGCTTCTTGTCAAAATCAGCTCATTGTCCAAGAGGTCGACTTAGGAACAACCCTTTCAGTACTTTGAAGCTTGCATGCC
>APFE031603095.1:0-10484 GCA_000404065.3 Pinus taeda
TCCTACTTCTATCCTAAATTTTTCTTTTTCCAAATTAAAATCTTTGAATATAGTCAATACTCATAAATAACATATTTACCATCAATTACTACCCACTATAATTTAAGCAAATATTTCTTTTGAAAACTAAAATCATTACCAAGATTGATCATTTCCATCATAGAAAATTCAAAGCTATAAAAATTGAAAAACATGCTAGCAATTTGAATAGGAATGAGAGATGAAACATTAAACTCTAGATTCCTACTTCTATCCTAAATTTTTCTTTTTCCAAATTAAAATCTTTGAATATAGTCAATACTCATAAATAACATATCTACCATCAATTACTACCCACTATAATTTAAGCAAATATTTCTTTTGAAAAGTAAAATCATTCCCAAGATTGATCATTTCCATCATAAAAAAATCAAAGCTATACAAATTGAAAAACATGCTAGCAATTTGAATAGGAATGAGAGATGAAACATTAAACTCTAGATTCCTACTTCTATCTTAATTTTTTCTTTTCATAAATTAAAATCTTTGAATATAGTCAATACTCATAAATAACATATTTACCATCAATTACTATCCACTATAATCTAAGCAAATATTTCTTTTGAGAAGTAAAATCATTCCCAACATTGATCATTTCCAATATAGAAACTTCAAAACTATAAAAATTGAAAAACATGCTAACAATTTGAATAGGAATGAGAGATGAAACATTAAACTTTGGATTCCTACTTCTATCTAATTTTTTTTTTCCAATTATTCTTTATAATGTGTCATTTTTAATTATATTTGTATTTATCATTTTTTTAAAAATTAAATTAATCTTTTTATCATCGGTTATCTTATTAGCTATTATAAAAACCATATTTAATACATTATGTTGAGTTATCTTTATTTATTATTTATTAATTGAAATTTAAAAATATTTATTTGAATTATATTGTAGATAAATAAGTTTATTTATTATTTTTCTAAGATATTTTTCTAATTATTTTATGTCTCTGTTTACATTTGATTAGATTAATTATTATTTTTAATGTTTACTTTATGTAAGTATGTACAATGTCTATTAATAATTATTGGTGAACATTGCTTCATATTTTATTCTTAAATTTTTATTAATAATTTTATTGGATTTTTTATTATTTAATATTATATATAAATTTTTAAAGTATTATATATAATCGGTATTAAAATATTTATATTTTGAAAATGAATCAAAATTAGATTCAGGTTTTTGAGATCTGAGATCGGCGCCATGTCTAGGGTTCTTGTTGCAATTACTGCTGTCGACACTCTGCAAACCGAGGAGGGGAGCTCCCTAGGATTAGATCGAATCCCTCATGCAGTCGGGCAAATAGATCTCTAGCCATGGCCAGGGCTATGGTCTGGACCTAGAATAAGATTTGTCTTATCCCCCGCTTATGTCTCTCTCCACAGGTCAGACACGACTAGGTTATTCAAGTCATGGCCTGATCCACTGTTCCTTTCATTTAATCGAGACAGAGATACGCCGCATCAGAACAGGGTATGAGGGAGAACCTTCGACAACCATGAGCAAGTTCCCAGTGACACTAAGGCAACGGCAACAAACCTCGACAATTCATTAATTCCTGTACCCTAGTGGAAGGAAGCCTGGCACCAAGGCCAGGTCTCTCTCCACGTATCTGATATAGCTTTGGTTTGCCCAGATCTGGCAAATGGGAAAGACACGGATTCCATTGAGAAGACTATTTTCAGAGTCAAAGGGACCAACAAAGCAGATCAGGAGAAGCCACCCAGGGCTTTGGCAGATGGACAGGAGCATCTTTGGCTGGTTGAGCTCTCAAATATGGCTGAATGCGTATGCAGGATGCAGAGGTTGTCGGTTGCAAAGATCATTTTCAATCTCTATAAGGCCATTGGGGCAGAAGTAGGCAAAGCCACTTTAGTAGGAAGAGAAAAGTGCCAGACTGGATCCAGGCCCCAGATCGCTAGTCCTAGCTTTGCCGGGACAATCCCCAATTGCTTTCAAATCTTCGTCAGAATGCCCACAGGGAATACAACCTTGATCTAGACTTATGCAACAGATACTGTAATAGATCTGAAAAACAACATAGTTAATCAGATTTGTTACCCGGCTAGCAAGCAACATCTAGTAATAGGGAGCAGATCGCTACAGGACTACAGAACCCTGAAGGATTACAACATCAAGCCAAGATCTACAATCATTCTCAACATGAGACTACGAGGAGGTGTTGCAACCAGCAAATCAATAGAAGGAGGCAGTGGGTCCAAATCAAATCACAACCCAGATCAGCACTAGCAACACAGAAGAGAAGGAACATCTTACAAGCATATTTTACAAAGTGGAAAAGCTCCTCCGATAGCTCCAAAGTAGGCCAGAACAGAACCAAGTCCATACATAGTGGAGCAACTGCAACATACACCAGAACCAACAATCAATACAGCAAAAACAGAGAAGGTATGTGACAGCTATGAAAAGCAAGCCATCATTTGTCGTTTTAATGGTTTTTTGCCCAAACCCTTGGATCTGTTTCATTGGATACTCACAAAATGGTCTCTGGACGGTAAGATCCATCTCTGTTCCAAAGGGTTTTTTATAGTTAAATTTCAGTCACTAGAGGTCAGAGAGCTCGTGATTCAGGAAGGACCATGGTTCTGGGGATCTTTGGGTCTCTTTATCACTCCATTCGTCTCCAGAGTTTGATGCAAACACCTTCGTTGTTTTTAGGATGCCTGTATGGGTACGTCTTCATAATCTCCCTATCCATTTCTAGGACCAAAAGACACTTGCATGCATAGGCAACTCCATAGGCAGATTCATCATATGGATACACAGAGAATCGGTGAAAGAATTTTTACTTTCGCACGCATATGTGTGGAAGTAGACCTTAGTAAAGGATTACCGAAAAGCATAAAATTGAAACAGAAAGATCACAGCTAGTTGCAGTCATTAGACTATAAAAATATAGCTTTCAGGTGCAGAGTATGTCGACAAACTAGACACCTGCAAAATGCATGTCGAGAATACAAAAAGAATATCCACAAAAAGAAGAAAATAGGCAACCATCAAAAGGGATGGAACTTCTCCCATCCACATCCGGAAGAGGAGGAAGATGAGGAAGATATTGAGAAGGAAGAACCCATCCCAAATGAAAGCAACCAAATAGAAACTCATAAGATTTCTCCACAAGAGCCTATGGAGTCACAATCGGGAAAGAAATCAAATTCAATGGAAATCAATGGAACCAAAAGGAAGCACTCATCATACACCTCTAATTCAGACAAGGAAAATCCCTGATCCAATGAAGAAAATCCACTTCAACTTGTTCCCATAATTCCGTCCCAAGGAGAATGGCGAAAAGTCAAGAAGAAAAAGGGGAGGAAGTCATGATCCCCCCAAATGTTCTTTTGTTTCCACTATGGTCTTTTCTCATAAATTTTTGTTTTTTATTTTTTTTGTGCTCACCATCTAGACAAGCAATGGCCTGAATATTCCTCATATGAGGAGGCTCTGTATCTGCTTAGTGGTATTCCCTATATGTTTAGCTAGACAGGGTTGAATGTTCTCATGCAGTGAGCTCTATGATACGCCAATTATAGAGCAAAATGAATACTTTGACATATAATATGTAACTTTTTATATGCTTATAAAAAATTTGATTTTTTCTTTTGAAAAAAAAAGGTATTATATCTAATTATTTTTTTATTATTATATATTAATATTAATATATTTTTATTTAATAAATTAGTGAATTTAATTTTATTAATAATTATATTAAATATAAAAATTTTATTGATTTTAATTTATTATTTCGATATTTTGTGAGTAGTTTGTTGAGAAGACCAGTATTTGTATTAGTTTTTAATTTATTGGTTTTCTTTATATATTTTGTATCTTGTATTTTGGATGTTTCTTTTGAGTTTCTATTCATAAATTTTTATTTTAATTGATAGTGTTTCGTTGACGATTGATGTTTTTTTATATATGATTTTATTTTTATTTGCGTTTTTCTAATTTTAAATTATCGATTTATTCTTTTATCAATCGTAATATATTTTTTTAAGGTTTATTGTTATAATGTATTATTTTCTAACCATTCGTTTTATATATTATATTTTTTTATTCTAAAATGTTTATTTTAATTTTTAATTAACTAAGTTGGCATGTGTTTCGAACTTTTGTTTGATTTGATTTTTTTAAGTATTTTTTTTGGAATTCTCTTCAACATGTCAATATTATTTATTTTTATTGTTAGATTGAGTCCTCCATCCATGTAGTGATGATGAACCATAATAGAGAGTTCAAAATTTTGATTATAAAAATCATATGTGATTAATTCAAAACAACTTTCTTCTGATCATTATGAATTACAAACATCTTAATTGAGAAAGTTGTAAATAAATACGTTTACTAGGAGTTCTTAAATTTTTTTTTGGCAAAGAATCGCTTAAATTATGTTGGAAGTAACTGATGGTAAATGTGTTATTTACTTCATTCAAAACTTAATAAAAAATCACTACACAAATATCTAAAAATAATCCATGAATATTACAACTATATCCATAAATTATGGCATCAAGTATGTGAGACAGTGATCCACATGAGATTATCTTGTGTAAAGGTTACAATAAGGCCTTCAAGTTATGATCCAGTGAAATCTTTGAAATTTAGTTTTTAAAATAATATTGAAAAATAAATATTTATTCTTCAAGTTAAACATTACAATTTGTATTGGTCAATGTTAAACTAATAGTGGTCAACAAGAAAATTAATTATTAGAGCCCTGTCAAGAACTAATAATAAAAAATCAAATCTTATTAACCATTAATTAATTAAAATGTATACCAAATATTTTCCCTATGAAATCATATATAGATTTTCATGTCAACTCCTTTGGAACCACTTACTGTTGTTCATCATCACGACATAAATGGATAACGAACTAGAGAACTAATAAATAGTAGAGATGCAATGGCTTAATCCCAATAGTAAAAATATTTATTTATTTATTTATTCATTTCTCTATTATCAAAGGAACCTTAGAACAAATAATAAAGTCAAAATTAGAAAAAATAAAAATAAAAAAATGCCCTAAAAATAGGAAAAAAGTATTAAAAAACATATATAAAACGGAATAAGAAATATAAAATTAAAATGGAAATTAGAAATCAATAAAACTAAAAATCAATAGATATCTATCTATGCACTTATGATGAACCACAATAATGGTTGTTTGACATGAAAATCTATATGTGATTTAGTTAAGAAAATATATGTTATAAATCATGAATCAGAAGCCTCTCCATTCTGTGATTAAAATTTAACTTACTTATTTTATAATATCTAAGTCATATTTATAATAAATACAACCAATTAACAAGTTGAAAATTAATAAATATTATTACCTAACAAGTTTAAAATTGTATTAGTCTAATTAAATAAATTTATTCTTAAACAAATACAATGGGATAAACTCATTAATAATTAAGTGAAAAATGATTCAAACTATAAATTTTTATTTAATACATATTAAAAATACTTAGATACTTAAAAAAATTAATATATATTCATTTACATATGACATAGTCTAACTTATAGACAAAATGACCTTTTTCACTACATTTTTCCTAGTTAGTTTTAACAGCAGGGGCTTTACTAGGGGAACAATACCATACCACGTACATTTATATTGGGGGATATATATGAGGGAAAAAATGACACTATTCAACCTAGATGAGCAATAACCACCATGTACAATTAACTTGGGGGGATATATAGGGGGTAAAGGGTTTGGATATTGGCATATAAAAAAATGAAGCTCAAAAGTTAAAATACAATATATTATATAATATATATATATATATCATATATATATATATACATATAAAATATATATAAATATAATAATCTAATATATATAATATATATATAATATATATATATATATAATATATAAATATATTTATAAGAATGATACTTGCCATATCTAGTGAAACTAGGGCTTTTCAAATTAGGAAGGTGTATTAGGGTTCGTATTGGTAGGGGGTTAAATCATTATTTTTAGATGTATTTTCCAATATGTAGTCAAATTAAGGTTATTGTTTAACATGACATGAATGCAATGATATGTCAGAGTTTCATTGAGTGAAGGCACCCTGATTTTAACCCAAACCCAATAGAGACTTTTCTTTCTTGAAATTGTTTTGTCCAATTCGTGTGAAAAAATCTATTTCATCTCTAAGTTAGACTTTGTCTTTAAGTATTATATAATTATTTTTAAAATATAAACCAATTATTTATAAATAAAATGAATTTTAAAAATAACAAATTAATTAACATAGAGTAAAAAAATTATATAATTACTTAATATGAATAAAAAATTAGTAAAAAGTATTAATAATAAATCAAAATAGGTATCCATTGAAACAAAAAATAACTAAGTAAATAAAGCAACTCCCTTTTTAATATTTATATTTTTTTTATGGAATATATTCAACCTATCTTTCATAGATAAAAAAATATCCTTTAAAATATATATCAATACTTTACACACAAAAGTAAAACCTTCCAGACAACCTTCTCAATAAAAATATTTTCACTACAATAAGACATTATTATTGTTGATTGGTAGAATCAAATTCTCTACCACCACATTTCCCAATAGTGATGGGCCTCACGCCATACTCATATCAATGGAACTTATAAAAACTCACCATGTTGCCTCGCTACAATGTGACAGTCCCCACCGTCTCCTAGGCCCCGCCACAATTACACCTCATGCAAAAATCATCAAAATTAATAGAATAATAGATCCTTATAACCTTCCTTGACTATGTAGGAAGAAAATTTCCAACTCAGTTGATCATTCACTTGAAGATTCAAAGGAGCACATCTTGTTGGAATTATAGTGTTTCCATTGATGTCAACCAATGCTTATCAGTGTTCAACCTTGTGATCATCATTTCTATGCTTTGTAGAGGTTAAATGTGTGGTCTCCTATGTTTGGAATAGTGTCTCAAAGTTGTAAGTCGATACCTTGAAGTTGAGCTACAAACTAATGGGAGAAGGCTTCAAAAAGGTAGAGAAATCAAGCTAATGCGAACATGAGTCTAAAAAGTGAATTATAATGTCGGTACTAAGGAGAAAAGTGAATTGGAATGTAGGTTCTAGGCCACGATGCTCTGCACTGCAAATCAAGCAAATTCTGATGGGTCAATGTGCATGGAGGTTAACAAGGGAAGGGGTGTTGGAAAAGGCATTTTATCAAAGCTACCCATCTCCATATCTACGACTGGGATTGATTCTAACAATCTCCTTCATCTTTTCCAAAATCACTGCAGGGGGTGTCAGAAAAGGTGGCATTGGGTTTCCCATACCACTTGCAAATTTCTGTTGACGTGCACATAATGACAACTAGACCCATTCCTTCGGATTTATTCCCAGTACTAGATCACCACATCATCTTGTTGTTCTTCATCTCGATCCTTCCCACACTCCCTTTGTACCTCCGGGGTGGGTCCTTCGAAACATGTTATCCTGAACCCACCAGCCCGACGCTCTCCTTGACTACTCCTCCTTGCTCCTCGAGAACACGTCATCTCAGTACCATCATCTTGGTGCTCTCCTCATCTGCTCCTCTTTCCATCTCTTGGATGGGACCTCTGGGACACATCCTTATAGTCGTGACATCCCGATTCTCTCCTTGATTGCTCCTCTTTGCACCCTCGGGATGAGCTGTCATGAGGTATCTGCTTCTGGTTAATGGAAAATATCTCTTCCTACACATTATAGGCATAGATAGCTCGATGCCTCATCAGCCCTAACATTCCTTTGCGCCACTAATTAAATTATTTCCAAGATGTGACCTTTAGACCACATCACCCCTCCATTTTCCCAATCGCG
Source organism: Pinus taeda (assembly GCA_000404065.3). Lineage (NCBI taxonomy): Eukaryota > Viridiplantae > Streptophyta > Pinopsida > Pinales > Pinaceae > Pinus > Pinus taeda. The sequence goes on from APFE031603095.1 coordinate 7,907, forward strand.
AAGGCTAAATCCCAATAGTGAATCCATGGCTTCCATGATGGGGCTCCCATCTAACGCTTTGGAAAAAGTTTCTCTGGTTAATGCTATAAGTTTGGACTTAATCTTCGATCTACAACAATGCTTCTCATTACAGAACTTTGTCATGGCTCAATAAAGGAGGGATTACTAGATTAGGACCAATATGCCCAATCTTAGATCTAGTGGTTTTCATAAGGGATCACTCCCTTCTTGCATTGTGCACTATTCTCAAAGGAACTCTAACATGGCTCAACTATGGTGGTTCTTTAAACAAATAGAATTTTTCCAGAAACCTATTATGGCCATGAAATTTTACTAAGGCACCCACTGGTGCTATCCCTCCTGAGCTTACAACAGAGCTTCATTCTCACGATTCATAATGTCTGCATTAAATAAAATTGACCAGGGACTTTTCCATACAGACTTGAGACATTTTTATTATGTCTCTTAAGGTTTTATGATACCTTGCATCCTCTATATCCTCCTAAGCTTAGATAGATCTCGAATTAGAAAGTTGCAGGTATCCATCAAGGACCAACTAGGCACCACAAAATTATAATAGCTACCATGAATCACATGGTTCCAAAAGGACCACAAGAAGATTGACATTCTTCAAGGAAACATGGATTCCTCCCTTCGAGTCTGACTTCAAGCATAGATATTATATATAGGCATATGATGGATAAGATGGAGGACTTATGAAAACTCCCTTTTTAGGGATAGGGAATTTTAGGCATAACTGCACCAATGGTTGTTATAACCCTATGTCCCAGACTTGGTGACTCCTAAAGATCCTCCAATACACATTCGATTTTGTAGTGTTACTTGATGTGTGTTGCAACCACTCAGTGATCATATTCACACATACTTGTGCATAAATGTTCTCTTACATCATGAGCATAAACATAGCGATAGGTATGGCTCTCAACTTTATGAATTTCACAACATAGAATGCATAGCAGAGGTGAAATCTTGTGTGAAGTCTAGGAATATAAATTTGGGTTGCTCTAGCTAATGAGGCCATGCCTTACACGAAACAAAATATAGATCCGTTGGTTTCATATATAAATAAAATTAATATGTCAACCCAACACCAGAGTTTACATTACTAAGACTTGGAGAAGACCCACATACAGGTCAATAAGAGTAGAAGAGGAAATCCTCCATATTACTACATTGTAACACAACAGTCAAATGCAAACATATAACCCATATAGCCAACATTTTGCAATACAAAATAAAGTGATCATGCTAATAAATATGTGCTTAACTATTTTTATCATGCACTATCTCAACTCCTTTAATAATTAACATATCACATTAGTATACTCTATGTAATGGTAGTCACAGACATGTCAAATGCACTCATAACACCATTTCAACCAGGATATGCATATATTTATTTGTGAGTAAGAGGAAGAAGAGCACTTGTATTAAAAATACATAAGTCTTCCAACTGAGAGTGGGACTCTATCTCTCCACCCAACCATAGATAAGCTACAACCTCTATTACTTGTGGTTGTCACCCCTAATCCAGATTCCAAAGCTTGAGGTGGAGTGCCTTTAGAGGGAATACTTTAGCAAATATATCGTTGAAAAAGATGCACCAGGTCGCCCTGCCTTCATTCCCAAGGCAAGTCGCAACCCTCTTTGTAATACCTAGCATTGCAAGTTTCCACATGGCCTCTAGCCATTTTATTACACTCCTCTGAGCTTATCAATGCAACTCCAAATCCTGCTTTCTCACTTCTGCTCTAGCCTTTGTGTACGAAGAGGTTGCCCCCCTCTCTTCCTATTCTCCTCTTGAGCGCATGTATGCTCGCTTTTACTTATCTCTCCTATGTAGTAATCTTCCTTCCACTATCCCTGCTGACATCATAGTCAAATGTTCATAAATTTCGTCATCTCTGCCTTGTAAATTTCGCCTAAGGAAGCATGGCCTTTGTCGCTTTTTTCAACTATATTTAAATCAAGAACCAGCCTATCATTTAAGGCTCAAACACTTGCCTTTAATCACTGTCAAAAAAATCATATTTCTAGTATTAAGGAAACGTACTCCATCCCAAGCAAGAAACCTCCTTAGTGAGAAAAGGAATGATATTTAAAACAACAATTCCCTCAAGAAATCTCCTACTCAGGAAATGGAATTTGTGTCCCTCTCTTAGCCTTTTAATGTATAAGGAAGATAAGCAATTGGAGTGTTGCAACATATATGTAGTATGACCCATACAAATATTTTTCTTACTTGAGAGAATCTCTCTCTCAATGTCTTGTGTCCTTGCATGTCTTTGTGTTCACTATGAGCCCTCTTGGCCCTCTCAACTCTCTATAGGCCCTTTGGCCCTCTCAACCCTTGATAGGTTTGAGGCCTACTTCGCCTTCTCCTCCACAAAATGTTCTCTTTCTAACCACCTTCTATAGGTCCTCTCAACCCTCAAAGAGTCTGAGGCCTATTTGGTGTTTTAAATATTAGAGGTTCATAACCCATTAATGAATTTCCCATATGAAAATAATGTCTTTTAATACCCGTGGTTTGGGGAATGCCCCCAAAATGAATTAC
>APFE031603097.1:0-15584 GCA_000404065.3 Pinus taeda
CCAATTTTAACATGTGGGTACCTGTAGTTTTCTCATGGGAAAAGCAAAGAGGTTGAGAATTCTAGTGAAATACAAACAAGAAATCATAGGTGATTGGTGTAGCTTTGATTTGCTACCACCATACAAACAAGAAATCATAGGTGATTGGTGTAGCTTTGATTTGCTACCACCATAAAAATTTTGATTTATGGGTTATTAGAATGCTAACTTTTCTTTGAGCTAAAGACTTAATTGAACATTCGTCTAACAAGTCATATGATGAAGTATGTGATGATTTAGAATTAAATTTTATAAAATAAGGATTGAATGAGAATTTTTTGGGCAAGGTAGAAGAAGCTATATCTTCCAATGAAGCATGGAAGATCCTCGAAGCAGAATTTGCTGCAAGGGAGAGTAAGCAAGACAAAGAAAGTGGTGTTGTTCGTCTGTTGTAGCAGTTCTTGAATATGAAAATGAAGATGGATTTGTAGCAGTGAATCTACAGAGAGAAGAAGGATTTTGTGAATCTCACTTTAAGGTGGATCACAATGTTGATGGTGTGTTATCAATCAGATGTTGATTTCGACATAGATAATGTTGCCAATGGAGAAGTGTCTGGTTTAGTGGATCCAGCAATTGGAATCGCTAAGGTTTAATTTGATGAAGAACAATTAACTCGTGATGGGTGGTTGTAGCTGATGCAACATAAACATCTTATTGATAGACTTTTATTTGGTTAGAGAAACCCACTTGTGTCTGAAAACCAAGTGGAAGAAAACCTATTTGCAAAAGCAAAGGTGGAGACTCAAGATTACGAGACATCCAGGATAAATCTCTTAGTCTATAGCATAATGAATAGAACCAATATGGCTCTCAAAATCTTTTTTCATATAAACTTAAAAATGATTTTGTGTGTGCAGCTGTTAGAAGCAACCAAGATGAAGCAACAAAACATGAAGAAGAATTAAAGTTACTTGAAGCATGGCTAGAAAAACCATGTATTGATGATGCGTGCATAGAAATTGCAGCTATGAATATTGAAGACAATATAGATGACATTAAAAATGAAAATGAAATTTTCATGTATTGGAGCACTGAAGAGATAAAAATGTATTATGAACTTATGTTGCAGCGAGTTGATAATCATAAGATTGATGATGTAGAGAAAGCTATAGAATATGACATGTGGTAGTAGTCCCCATACAAACAAACAAAAAAAATTGAAGACATAGAAGACATCCATGGACACCCTGAAATGGTTTTCTGCTGCAAAAACAAATGAAGAAACTGAAGACAAAGATGAAAGGAAAAATAAATTCAGCACAAGAGTTGATGTCAAAGTTTTTGAATCATTGTAATCCTAGCTGAGGCTTGGACTAGTAGACATGTATAAGTTTTGTTAAGTCATAGTTAAATTGTCAGCTGTAATTGAGGGGGAGTGTTGGAAATAATTACTCCTTCACAGTGCCTCATTGAACACCGCCTCCCCATCACCACCATGACCTGCTTAGGTTTGAAATGGCACCATCGCCATGACATTTCAACTCCTAATAAGTGTCACTGCCATAACCCTTTCGAATTGAAGGGACAATAACTGACTCAATTTTTGTATATAAATATAAATGAGTGATAAAAGCAAGCTACAAATAGTCTGGATGCACAGTTCGAGTTGTAATGTAGTTGTAGCTACATGTTCTTGTAGCAGTAGTAGTTTGTTGTGGTGATGCAGGACTATGCCGAGTAGTTGTAATGCAGCGGTACTGTAAATTGATTTATGGTCTTATGTTTTAATTGAACAGCGGTAGCTGTGCCATGTTGTACTCTGATAAGTCTTTCAATTGGTATCAGAGCATTATGTGCTTTGCCCAATCTTTCAAGGGAGACAACATAGAAAAAAAAAAAGGGTAGAAGGAAGCCAGTGATATAGCCTAGAAGAAGAAGGAGAAATTAAGGAGAAACACAGCGCTACAAAGCTCAGATAGTAAATTGAATTGGAAACAAAAGAATAGTGTATGCATAAGTTTTCAATGCGGGACCAAGTAAAAAAAATACTGTGTTTCTTTCTTTGTGACTGTATGACATTGAAAGATTGGCACAAGAAGATGTTCAAGGTACATGAAGAATATAACTTTTTTTTGAAAATTAAAACTTCAGAGTTACCGGTCTCAATAACCATATTGAGAATTTCATGCTAATTTTATGTGATTTTGGCATTGGAAACAATCTACGCACTCTTCTTGATCACCAAGGTGTTCATCATGTATAAATTGTGCCTATAATTGTCATCACATGGTCATAGTTAATACTGATGGAATCCCATAATACACGGTCAAAATTTTCAAATCTTATTGGTATCATCATTTATAAACAATGAGAAGCATACGTTGTTCTTAGGAAATAAAACAATATAGAACAATAGTGAAAACTTAAGGAGCATAGTGTAATCCGTATAAAGTATATTGTTGATATTGTAATCCTTCAATATTGTACTCTTGTACTCAACAGAAGGCTTATTTTTATATGTTTTGGAAAATGCAGTGGTTGATACTTTACTTATTTTTATAAGTTTCACGAGATTTCACGAGGGTCTCTTTTTCTTGATAAGTTTTGGAAAAATATAGTCCAGAGATAACTCACAATAATCAACATTGTGAATGCTTGTAAACATTTCCAAATAACCAGTCACCGTAATTTCCAGTGGTTTCACGATAACAAATGTAAAAGAAAGATAACAGTTCCAGAAATAACTCACAGTAATCAACCTTGTGAATGCTTGCAAACATTTCCAAATAACCAGTGACCGTAATTTCAAGTGGTTTCAGGAGAGCAAATTTAAAAGAAATTGTTAAAAGAAAGATAACAGTTCCAGAGATAACTCACAGTAATCAACATTGTGAATGCTGGCAAACATTTCCAAATAACCAGTCACCGTAATTTCCAGTGGTTTCACGATAGCAAATTTAAAAGAAATTGTTAAAAGAAAGATAACAGGTCTTTTGTTGGTGTTAAAATACCCTTTTTTGATCGGTTTTTAAAAAGGCAATACAAATGTATTAATCTTTGGTTGAGACACATGCAAGCAAGCAGTAGCTGAGATTGAACAATATTTCCAAATCACCAATCACCACCATAATTTTCAGTGGTTGTTCTACCATACCAATTTAAGTAAATTTAAAAGAAATTTAGAGTAATCTGGAAGATTCTTCTTTAGATTAATGTCGATCATAAAAGTTTTAGATCTAAAAAATTACTACGATAACAATGTAACTAAATTTAAAAGAAAAAGAAATTGTCGAACTCAGAGGTACCCGGCAGCAAGGAAGAGGGGAATATTTGACTGGTCACACTTTCAGATTTGAGGAAATGACCATTCCCTTGGAGTAGTTTGTCTCCTTGAAATCTTAAAAGGCTGGGCTTGTAAAATGTACATTTATGCTTTGCAACATCCCTGCATTTCCAGATATCTTTATGGAAAAGACCCACAAATCTCCAAACCTTTTCTCTTATATGATAAGTCCAGAATCTCTCGTTACTGCCAATGCACAGCACGTTTCTTTGTCCAGATGCAGCAGTGATATTGTTAGCGGGTTCCAGATGAAATGTTGCCGTAATGGTTCTAACCCATACCCATCTGTGGTTGATATCCAATTTCCACAACTCTAATTTCTGAGAATTCTGAGCATTTACACTGATTACCCAGGGTTGTCCATCAACCTCCGCCATGCATATCGGCTTGTAGCAGCGGTCATTCAACAAAAGAGGCTCCTCCCACTTCTCATTTTCAATGTCTAATGAGATTACCATTTCAGCTTGCTGTTTGTATGACCACACCAACCAATAGAAAAGGCCATTCAGCACAAAGGGTTCCTTCATATGTGGAGTGAACATGTCATCCAGCTCTGGTAGCTTCCTCCACGTGTCAGCGTTTGCATCGTAGACAAACGTCCACGTCATCCCGTTAGAACTAGGCCCACTCCCACTTAGCACCATCTTGCATGCGCCCAGATTTCTCACAAACGCGATCCCGATCAAGCAATTCTGTAGAACGCTTGATATTTCCTCCGGCACCGTCAGCACATTGCAGAGGTTGGGTGATGTGGGATTGTAGACAATTATTGTGGGGGGAACGGGTTTGGGTTCCCCATCACCCTCCGCCGCGAAGCACAGGAATCCGTCATTGGAAGCCAGGTACAACAACGCTGACGCTGGTCTGCGGAAAGGAGGTATCCACCTGGACGTGCCACGTTTTTCATCGTGTAAGAAGAAAAGGGAATTGCCCAGTGATGGGCATGAGTCGTCGATCAGATGGGAATGAAGGAAAAACTTGGTTTCAGAGGGCTCATACAAGGTGGCAAGACAGGGGTTTGACGAGAACAATGAATGGAAGTATTTACAGACCATTTTCAGCCTCGCCAATTCCTGAAGGGACATCCCTTTCAGCAATGCAAGCAATAGCAGTTGCAGGTTCAACGACAATTTATCAAACAGATCAGTAGTGTTGAGCCTGTGCCGCTTACTATTCTCGCATGCATCGCCTGCATTAGCGGGAACATCCTGTAACACAGGGGAAAACAGAAAAAAATTGTAACTCATAAATATAATAATAATATGTCATATGACAGTCCAGTTCTCAGCTATTGCGCTTAAACCCACTTCCCACTTCCTTTTACATGAAAAATAAATTTAACAACGAAATTCTGTGAAAGAAACTAAAAATAAACTTAACAACAACATAATTGTGTGAGAGAAAATTAAAAGGAAAGGAATTCACCCTTGCATTACAGTAACTGTTCACTCTTTTTTCAGCCATTGAAAGCAAGGAATAAAGAGGAAAAAAACAAACAAGCACGGGTATGTATATGAAAAAACAAACCATCAAAAACCCTAATTTACCATCATAAGACCAAGTCATACTGAATTTAAAATATTTAAAATCATATTCAAAAAACTAAGTCATGGTTAATCATTAGAGTGATATTTAATATTTAATGCTTTTTCGAAATAAAAATAAATAGGTTCATATTAAGAAATTTGAAGAATTTAAAATATTTAAAAACATATCAAAATAAAACTAAGTCATGGTTAATCACTAGAATGATTAAGGAATTTAGACTTCTTTGATCCATAACATTGTTTAGAGAATTTTCTGCGAAATCATCGACCGGATCGATTCTTCAACTTGTCCTGACGATGAACCACACTGGTTGGTTCGAAACGCGTAGACAAATGATTATTTATGTGATTATGAACCACACTGGTTGGTTCGAAACGCGTAGACAAATGATTATTTATGTGATTTCGCCGAAAATTCTCTAAACACTAGAATGATATTTAATATGTAATTTTTTTTAAGGAATAGACAAGTTTATATTTAGAAACTTTGGGATATGCTTTAATTAATTATAGCATTACTTGAAACATAAGTTTAATTATGATGGATAGTATTTTCCCACCAAAATATATTGACTTAAACATTATTGAGTGACAATATTGTTTTCATGTAGCAACTATAGTTAAATTTAGAGAAAGTAAGTAATTTTGCTTAAAGTTTATTAATTCGATCCACCCTTCCAATAGGCTTGGACACAAACAATATGAGTCATTAAGAAATTAAACTTGCAATGTGCTCTTGTCTTAGAGGAAGTCTAGGAATAGTGGTTTTAATGGTTGTTATTGTGTTTACCCTATAGGTAGATGTATATTTTCAATATAAATGTTTTCGCCCATCTTCAAGAACAAAAAGAATATAGATAGATGTATATTGTCAATATTAGCATTTTGGGTGAACGCTTCACCCATTTTCATGAACAAAAAGAATAAAGATAGAAGAATATATAGAGGATAGAGATAGAACATGTCCTTTAGGAAAATATAGAAAGCATATGTTCAGGAAAAAAAAGAATATAGAAAGAAGAATATATAGAGGATAGAGATAGAAAATGTCCGTTAGGAAAGTAGAGAGAAGATAATAATAAAATATGACTTTTAGAAATAGAGAAGATGTGAACGTTGTTGATTTGATATCTATTAATAATTAATAATTGGTTTTTAATAAAATGGAATATAATAAATGTTATGGCTAAAATAGAATATGTCAATTAAAAAATGAGAAAAATATAATAAATGGAATGAATGACCAAATTAATAAAATAATGAATTTGGTCAAATTTATTTTAATACTAAAGTGGAAAATGGTAAAGTATTTATTTTAATTATTAAATTAGTATTAAAATTATATTAAATTAGAAGAAAAATATGCAATGTGCTCCTTGTTGTTGGGAATAGTGTCCTTAAAGGTTGTTTGGTTGCAAATGTGTTTACTAGATAAATAGATGTGTATTGTCAATATCTAGGGATAGAGATAGAATATAACCGTGATAAAAGTAGAGAGGACAGTGATAAAATATGATGGTTAGAATAACAATAAAATATGACTGTGAGGAAAATAGAGATGATGTGAACATTGTTGATTTGATATCTATCAATAATTAATAATTAATAATTTGTTTTAAATAAAATATAATATAATAAAGGTTATGGTTAAAATAAAATAAATAGAATATGTCAATTAAAAAAATCATAAAAATATAATAAACGAGATGAATCACCAAATTAAGAAAATAATGAATTTGGTCAAATTTATTTTAATAATAAAGTGGAAAATGGTAAAATATTTATTTTCATTTTTTTTTCTAAGTAAAAGTAATCTATTGATATGTAGAGAAAGATACAAAGAAGACAAGGCCTCGACCAAGGTATCGTAGAGTATCAACAAAATCTGGACTGCCCCAACATTGGGGAAACCAGTCCAGTGAGAGAAGAAACCTCAAAAATGGTATCACTTCTCAAGTCCAAACCCCACAAAAGAAATAGTAAGATGGTTCCTTGACGATTAGTCTAGATAGGAAACCAAAACCCAAGAAACACTAGCAAAAAACAAAAAGACCAGATAATGAACACTTGGGTAGCCACAGTGGACCTCAAACTATCATCAGACAGCCCCTACCTATTCTCCATCAGCCACATCCGCTGCTTGGAAGCCATGTCACCTTAGTTGAGGTCAGCTAGAATGGGCTCCTCGATGATTGGGGAAGCCCACTCATCCGCCATGTCATCCACCACGTCCTTGGAAGCGCTGTCGTGTCGCTCTCCCCCACCTCCATGAGTCTCTCCCCCACCTTCGTTATTTCATTATATATCGAAATACATTGAAAATGCATTGAAACTGGATTTTCTGTGGACCTCAAATATTATCATATAATATTTAGAAAACCATCAGGTCTGCATCATCGCATCGCACATATGAAGGTGTAAAGGCTCCGCCCCTTGGTTTCCGCCGATACGATATTGCGATGCGATCTGATTGCAATTGCATATTGCTATATGTAAAGGCCTTGCCCTTTGGTCTCCCCATTCTGCAATCCACCAATGTGCTTTGGGTCATCGATCTGCGTGCACGATCGATGGTCCTTGTTTAATCGCTAATCACTAGTGCCATCGCAACCTGCATCATCGCATCGGGTCCGCATCATCGCATCGCACATATGAAGGTGTAAAGGCTCCGCCCCTTGGTTTCTGTCGATGCGATATTGCGATGCGATCTTATCGTAATCGCATATTGCTATATGTAAAGGCCTTGCCCTTTGGTCTCCCCATTCTGCGATCCACCGATGTGGTTTGGGCCATCGATCCGCATGCGCGATCGACAGTCCTCGTTTAATCATCGATCACCATTGCCATCGCGATCTGCATGGCAGGCCTTTCAAAACTCGAACCACCAAAAGGGTGTGTGGCAGCAGAGCTACCCCCTTCACCATGCTAAATTCCACCAAACACGCCATGCGAGGTGAAGAGGGATTCATCCATCGCGTTCTTACCAATATCCCTACAATTACTAAAACTAGGAGTTCCTTCCTGAGTCGTCTCCTTCTCAACTATTTCATTGAATTCCTTCATATGTGCATCAGTTGCAATAGAAGATAATTTATTAGCTTTCAGAGTAGTGCTACTCTCCACCCCTATGTTGGCAAGAATATCAGCCACCTTATTGCCTTCTCGGTGAATATGTTTGAAATTAACTGCTCTGTGGGCTCTGAGCCAATCTTCAACAAGTTCCAGTCTTTCAGCTAGTCTCTAACTGTTGCCAATTTTGATTGAGGGAGTCCCCTGCATAATTTTGTTTACCATATCTATTAGTATTTGAGAGTTGCCTTCAATGATGAGAGGTAAAAATTCATGTGACTGAGCTAAAAGGAGTCCTTGCCATAACCCTTCAACTCTGCTGAGTTATTAGAGTCCCATCATTTCGAGCCTAGAAAAGTTAGAAGGATGGCCCCTTTATGATCTCTGAAAATTCCTCCAAACCCGGCTTTACTTGGATTGCCTTTTGAGGCTGTGTCGAAATTCAGTTGGAACACATTCTAAGGAGGAGGGATCCATTTGTCTGAGATTGGACCTTTTGCTATAGTTTTGGCTGAAATTTTCAATTCTTGATTCCAATGTAGATTCTAGTTGTCCCAAATAGTCTTTTCCTGTGGCAGTGAGGGAAGGTCGTTGTCATGCCAAGGTTGGAGTAGAAGAATTTCCTTGAGGTTTTGACAGACATTGTTCCAGATGATGTCCATAGGCATTGACTAATTCTTGATGATGCGTTTGTTTCTCTCCTTCCATATAGTCCACATAAGCAGGCCGGGGATAAGCTTCCATAAGGAGTTAAGAATCTTGCTCTTATAAGGATTTCTTACCCAATTGCGAACAATGGTAGGGATGTCTTCCTTGATTCTGCTATCCCTTTGACATCTAAAACTGACTCTTTCCCAGAGCTTATGAGCCAGAGGGACATGTTCATGAGATGCAAAGTGGTTTCTTCTTCCTGATTGCAATTGGGGCAGATGGAAGGTCCATGAAATTTTCTCTTCTGTAGATTATCCCAGGTGAGGATTTTGTTCTGACAAAGCAGCCAGAGGAAAGTTGACACCTTCAGCCATAAGTTGGGAGCCTAGATAGCTGCCCACAGTGGATCTTTGAATGCAGATTCTTTTATGATTATGTTTTACGCTTCATGTGTTGTGAACATTCCCCTGTCTTCATATCCCCATCTAAGTACATACTTCTTTTCTGAATATCTAATTTTCTGATTGGAGAGTTTTGTTCCCAGTATCAGCTGATCTCACTCCAGGCCATTCCAGATAATGTGATCAGGATTGACCCATTGCCTAAAGCCATGCGATAGGGTGGGCTTCCAATATTGATTGATCTTATCAAACCTGTGAGCTTCCAAAATAGGAATTTCGTGAGGATCAATCAAATCTTTTAATCTATGTTGTTGTTGCCAGGAGTCCTCCCAGAATCTCGCAATAGTACCATCCCTGACCTCCTAGAAGCTATGTTGTTGAATTAGATTTGTATGTTTCTTTGCTACATTCCAGACTAATGAACCCAGTCCTATATCAGTGAGTCGGATAAGATCCTCAGCAGGTCTGTTATTGGCATATTTGGCTGTCCATAGAGTGGCCCAAGGAGTGTGGGGTGTAGTGAGCCAGTTTCACCAGATACTTTCTCCCATAATAGCATTGCTATGATAAGGATCACAGATCCCAATCCCTCCTAAGTGTTTAGGAAGACAAACGTTTTCCCATTTAACTAGAGCCCATTTGCGTGTCTGACCTGAGTTACCCCATAGAAAGGATCGTTGGAGCTTTTTTATTTCTTTGAGAACCCATTTAGGTGCTGCTAGGATTGAGAAAAGATACGGCAGCATAGATTGAAGAAGAGATTTGATTAAGATGAGGCAACTTGGCAAGTTGAGGGATCTGTGTGTCCAGGAAGAGAGAGACGCCTCTAATTTTTCAAGGAGAAAATTCCATGAGGAGTGTTTTAGGGCGACATCAGTAAGGGGAGCTCCTAGGTAGTTGTATGGAAGAGCGGCTATTGGGAAACCCAGAATTCGAGAAATGGAGGCTTGGGTAACTGCAGGGGCATGAAAGAAGAAAATTTGAGATTGGCTTGGTTTATAGAAGCTCCAGAGGCAGCTGAAAAAATGTTTAACAAAGATTTTAACTTACAAGCTTCTTGGACTGAAGGTTGTGCATGAAGCATGTTATCGTCTACAAATTGCTGATGGGTGAAGGGAGGGGAGTTGGGAAAGGAGAGGCCTCATAGTTGCTGTGAGTGAAGTGCATATTTGATGCATCTACCTAGACCTTCTACCATGATAACAAACAAAAAGGGAGATAAGGGATCTCCTTGACAATTACCTGTAGAAGGATGAAAGGGGGAGGAAGGAATTCCATTGATGAGGATGGAGAAGAAGGTGGATGAAATGAGACTCATAACCCATCTAACCCATGGAGGGGAAAAACCAAAAGCATTTAGCATTTTTTGAATATAACTCCAGCTTAGACTATCAAATTCTTTTGATAGATATATCTTAAGTAGCATACCTGCTTTTTTATGCTGCATCAAAGAGTGGATTATTTCGTGCGTTAGGATAATGCCATCCGTGATTTGCTGGCCCTCCACATACCCTGATTGCTCTGGGGAGATAAGTAAAGGGAGCAACAGTTTAAGCCTTGAAGCAATGAATTTGGAGACTATTTTGTAAATGACATTACACAACGCTATAGGCCTGAATTTGTCAGGGATTCTAGACTGCACTTCTTTAGGAATGAGGGTAATGAAGGTGGCATTCATGGATGGGAGGATCCATCTATTGGCTCTAGATTCTTCCACGACCTACCATACCTCCAATTTGATCATCTCCCAGAAATTGTGAAAGAAGTTAGAGGTAAACCCGTCAAGACCTGGCGCCTTTCCTTCTTTTAGCTATTGGACTTCCTTTTCCACCTCTTGTAAAGTAATCAACTGGAGGAGCAACTGATTATGTTCCTCAATGAAGATCTTTGGAATGGATTGGATTATTTTATCAATGACCTCCGTCCTATCTATTTGAGTCTCATGATGAACCTATTTAAAGTATGTCAGAAGTTCTTGTTCTATGGCTGCATGGTCCTCAACTTTTTCTCCTTGACTATTCTGTATATGGGTAATGGTGTTGGTCATTCTCCTTTGGATCGTAGAGTAGTGAAAGAACTTTGTATTCTTTTCACCTTCCTGTAGCCACCTGACCCGTGATTTTTTCCTCCAAAGAACTTCTTATTGCTTGTCTCTTTCCAGGATTTGAGATTGTAGGTGTGTTTCCTGCTCTGAAAGCTGCTCTATTCACCCTTCTATGATGATTTTCTGTTGTAGTTCTGTCATTGCTTTATTTAGTGTTGTTTGTGCCTCGATTATATTCCCAAAGGTAGACTAGTTCCATTGTTTGATATGAAATTTGAGACTTTTTAGCTTTTGGTGGAATTGGAACATTTTTTATCCCTCCAAAGGCTTGAAGCTTTTCCAGATCGTGTTCATGAAGTTGTTGAAATCTAGATGTGATAGCCAGAAGGCTTCAAAGCGAAAGGACCAATGTGCAGTCTTGCCTGGTCAGGTCCATTGGAGTGTGATTGGCCAATGATCAGTTGCTCTATGGTAATATTAGTACTGTTTCCTGGTGTTGTTGCTGATGCTGATGTTCCTGTAATTATATCTATTGTGGATGCTGGAACAATCGGAGGCAATGTTGTTACAAGTGTGGAGGGGGCAGCTTTGACTGCAAGGATTACTTCAGGTGGCTGGGAGGTTGACTCTCCTTGCTTTTCATTTAGAGCTTTCTCCAGTGCCTGCTCTGTATCAATTAACCTTTCATTGAGTTTCATCAACAGGTGCATCATTTCCTCTTTGGATTTTTGCTGTACAACTTTCGCGGTCTGTGGATGCATGGAAGGAGGGAGTTTAAGTTGCTTCCTTAGGGTAGCAATATCTTCCTCTTTCTTCTGCATTAATGCCTTTATGCCCTTAGCATCTTTGGGATCATGTCCTAGTTCAATGATAATCTCCTCCAAAGATTTTATCATGTTGTCCTTGGCTAGAGAAGAGGCTTTCTCCAAATTTAGTTGAGCAGAGGTGTTCTCCAAGGAGTTTTGCAATTTATGAGCTAACATAGCTTTATCAGCTAGTGTGGAATATACCATCTCTCAAATCTATTTATGCACCTCAATCTGGTCCATAGGATGAATTTCCTTGGCTATGACCTCCAGTTTTGTCTTGATGTAATCAACTGCTGATTTTGGTTGCTGCACCTTTGGCTTAAAATAACTCATGATCATTTTGCCCTCTTTAATGTCATAGGCTAACATTAATATTTGTTGGTTTGTGGGGGCCATATTAAGATATTGGTTGTAGATTTGCAACCTTAGTGGGTCGTTTCTAGCTTTTATCTCTGTAGATGTCCTTTTGATGTCCAAGGCCTATTTGCTTTGTGGCTTAGTGGATGAAACTTCCACACTATGATGCCCTTCTAGCTCTTGCCTGTGTGAGCTAGTTGATGTTTCCACCACTGGGGAAGTCTGCTGGCTGACTACCCTTTCTCCCCTTAAACTGTCTGTTGTTTATTCAAAGACTTCGTCTTCTGACGGAGGATTGAGTCTTTGCCTTTTTTCCCCTGGTTGTTCTACAGGCCCACTGATAGTTGTGGCATCTTCCCTGTCCCTCTTCTTGATTTTTTCCTCATTTCGAGGAGTCTGTAATGTAGGAATCTCTGCTGCTTTGGTTTGGACTGGATGAATTTGCCCCTGCTGATCAGTCATTGTTGGCTGCTCTGTGTCTTCCACTTCCTTGCCCTTAGAAGACCCTATAACTGGTGTGTTGGTTTCTTGTACAGGTTGCTGAGAAGTTCCAGCAGAGGATGTACCAACTCCTATTTTTTGAGGTAGCTTGAAAGATACCTGTCCAAAAGAGTCCAGGTAAAGGGTTTTTTCAAGGTCTTTCATAGCTCTTTCCATCTTTTCTTGCTCACTAATTTCTTCTATTAATGTACCCTCTACCAAGTCATCCTGATTAGCAAACTGTTCAATTTCAGGGATCCTATGATGTATATAAACTGACAGCATGTTTCTTACTTTTCGGTCACTTATAAAACTATTTGGGTCATATGGCACCCAAAAAAAACTCTTCTTCAATTTAAGGTGTTCCCCTAATATCTTCTCAGCATCTTCCCATGCATCCCTCTTATGGATGACAAAAGGGCCTAACTAGTTTTTTATTCTCAGCTAAGCCTTTTTCTTTGCATTACAAAAGTGGGTTAAATTCTCATGGGAACATATCTAGGCAATTTGAAAGGACACAGTTCACATCCATAGATTCTGACTTCCATATGATTTTGGTAGAGGTACCAGTCACCTATATTATATTGTCTGGAAAGCTGTAAAATATTCTTTATATCACCAGAGAGCATAGGAGGAAGAGCTCCTATCAATAGAGTGGAGGCTAGATGTATAAAAAAGTTAATGAATTCACAATAGGTATAAGGGGATTCACAAACATTGTGGAAGACTGGGGTCCAAAAGATCACAGACCTCCGCTCTCCTTTGGAATCCAATTTCCTGATGGGAAATGAAAAGCTGTTTGGTTGATAATATAGTAGAAGATGGTATATGAATGATGTGTACTTGAAGACTCCTTCTCTGTCCAGATTTATGAATTGATTATGGATTGTATTGGCAATAAAAGTGGCATGGTCATACTTGACATCTGGAGGTTGTCCTGGAGTAAATATTGACAACAAAACTAATATGGTCTCATCAACAAATTCAATGGTCTTAAATCCCAAGATGAAGGATATCATATCAATAATGAGTCATCCTACTTCATTGAACTAGGTATGCAGATATGAAGGTGGGCCTTGGGGCTGGCAATTTGGTTTCATGAATAATTGAGCAATCCAAGTTATCTCTGAATTGGGTAATTGAGAGCTTTGCTCAAGAAAAAATCCCATGGAAAGAGGAGAAAGGGGCTGAGTGGGATGGAAGTGTAACATCTCATTGATAGATTCAGTAGTTAGGTAAAAAAGGACAGTTTGGAGTGGGGTCATAACTACTTTACTGACAGGGTCATAGTTGGCACAGCATTGGTGGATAATGTCTGGGAAAACATTAACAGAGGGAAGGTAATACATGGGAAGATTAGACTCCCATATACCATAGATATCAGAGTTTCTCAGATAACCATTCCTAATTTGACAAAATGCCTGGAGGTGGCTGATGTCACCAGATAACTCCTTTATTTGAAAATCTCTGTCAGCCAAGGGTAAATAATCCAGGTCTTTATGAGGTGCATTGAGGGGCGCAACGTTCAGGGCTACGGGAGCTTCCATGTTTGGTTCTTCTATTTTCAAACTAGAGGTCGGGCTTCTATAGAAAAATGGGCAAAACAACAGTTCTGGGTGTATTTCTATGAGAGCTACAGACTGATTTTACTTGAATTTGGCTTTTTGGGTAAAATTCATAGAGGAAAAAACAAAATTATCGGTTTAGGAAGTGAATTGGGGTAAAAATGTTATGAAACGAGCTCAAGAAAAGATAGAAAAGAGAGATCAACGCCTTAGAATTCAGCCTCTTCGAGGGGGCGACCTCCTTTACATTACATAAATGAACAATTCTTGGATGATACAAATGAAAAGACCTCCTCTGTATATATAGGAGTCTAAGGGGTCATAACATAATCAGAGCCTACATAACAATAATAATGTAAGGGCACAATAATAACAATAGTGGGCTTCTATGGGGCACAACAATATTAATAAGGGGTATAACTACAATAGAAATGGGGTAATCAGTAGTATTATAGGGACCCAACATGCCCCTCTCCTTCAAAAAATTCTTGTCCTCAACACTTGAGTAGTTCTGGATACTTCTGCATAAAATTCTCATCCTCCCATGTGGAATCTTCAGTAGATAAGTTCTTCCACTTGATAAGATACTCTGAAATTGAACGATTTCGTAGTTGTCGAGTTCTTGTTTCTGCGACTGCTTTCGGTTCCAATATAATTTTTCCTTCCTCGTCAAGTTCTGGAAATATTGTTTGAACTGGGAGCTTTTTGCCTATAACCTTCTTTAAACATGAAACATGGAAAACTAGGTGCAATAGAGAAGCTGCAGGAAGCTCCAATTTGTATGCCATAGTACCAATCTTTTGCAACACCTTGTACGGACCATAATACTTTGGTGATAATTTATTATCCTTCTTAGCTTGCTTGCGGGACATTTTCTTATATGGTTGTAGCCGTAGGAATACCCAATCACCTACATCAAAACTTCTTTCAGCGATGTTGATCTACCTGTTGTTTCATTCTATTCAGTGCCAACACAAGGTTATCCTTTAAGAGTTGGAGGACTTGTGTTGATGCTCGATGTGATGTTCCACTGCTTGAACCTTAGAATTTTCTCTTAAATATGATGTGATGGATGGTGGCTGATATCCATAAAGTGCCATAAATGGGGTCATTGTTGTTGCTGTATGGAAAGAAGTGTTATACCACCATTCAGCCAGAGGCAACCATTTGACCCATTGTGTCTATTTATCAGATACAAAGCAACGAAGATATCCTTCCAAACATTTGTTTACTATCTCAGTTTTCCCATCAGATTGAGGATGATAGATGAGCTATGAGCTAACTGAGTACCAAGACAAGAAAATAATTTTGTCCAAAAATTTCCAGTGAAAATGGG
>APFE031603111.1:0-20836 GCA_000404065.3 Pinus taeda
ATGGTGTTCATATAATAGCTTTGTCTTCCCATAGTATGTCCAGGATCAACAACCTAGTTGGCTATTTCAGCTTGAATTTCACACTCAAAGTAGGATTTGTGGTCGTCAGTGTTCACGTCTTCATGTTAACCAATTTCCTTTGCATTTTCTCCTTGGGATTCTGACCAAACCCTTAATAAAAAATATCCTTTGTTGGGGCATGATATTCCAAGTAGTAGGAAACAAAGTGAGGGCACCCCCTAAGAAAAACTAAACTAATGAGGTATGAAATTAGAGAATAGAATAAAATTAAAGCCAAAGAAAACATTATTTACCATGGGAGTCCAAAGTAGCTTCTTGAGAGGTTGAAGTTCATATGGAAAAAGAGGAAATTACTCTAGAGGGTCTCATATCCACAAAGAAACAATAATCCAAAAAATAGTAACACAACCAATGCACTCTGAAAACTATATGCAAACAGCCCCCACATAGAAGCTAAATAATTGAAAGAGTTGATAAAACCAGAGGTATTGAACATAGTATGAATAACCCAACCTTTGTCGGCACACCAAGCTTAAATTTTCATCATAACGAGGGTGAAAAATTACATGTTTCCACGAGTGTCCCACAGGTAACCTCCACTTTTTTTCTTTTCCTTCTCCTTTCACAGTGATGAGACAAGTGATGCATGCATTAGAGGTCATGATCTGTGGGGTTATGACCTCCTTGAATTACAATTTTCATAAAAACTTTGTAAAGAGAATAATCTGTCCTCTAAACTAGAGTTGAACCACTTAGCATAATAGACAACAAAGATCTATGTTAGGTGAGGTGAAGCCCCACAGAGCATGCTCTATGGGGGAATCGTCGCACATCTGGAAACATGATTTCATAGGAACACCAACTATGACATTTTCCATAAAAAAAAAATCTAAGTAAAGTTAATCTATTAATATGTAACGAAATATGATTACAATGAGGCATAGACCTCAGCAGTGCTGAACATTGTCTATCATAAAGTAACTTGACTACCCCATCGATGGGGAAACCAGTCCACGAAGGCAAAAAATACCTAGATATGGGATATTAGTCTTTAAAATAGGAAATAACAAAACAAGAGAAGTTCCAACAGAACAATCATAAACCCAGAGAAGTTCCAACAAAACAAACATAACAGAAAAGAGCCAGTCAGCAAAGCAGACCTCAACTTTCATATGGGTGGCACCTGGCTGCCACACGTCTTCACTTAAGCTCGTCCGAGGTAGGTTCCTCCTTGATGAGGTGCGCATACTGATACCAGTCATCCTCCTCCTCCGACATGCTGCTGTGTGGCCCACAGGTAGTTTGGATGCCACTAGAGATTCCAGCAAATGCAAGCAGTCCTAACGTGTCAACCATGTTGCCACTTGGTGGTTGCGTGTCTCCAGAACTGCCTCCTCCTGCATGCTAATTGCCACCTAGGGCCTTGCGATGAAGAGTACCCATTTTTGCAACCATTTCCTGATTTCCAGAATCTCGTCCATTCCTTAACCTGCATGCCACCTATTGTTGCGCTCTAGTACTTCCAGATGGGGCATCTTACGAGTCATTTTCTTCAGTGAAAACGATGGTAATGGTGGCAGTAATGATTGGTTTGTTCAAGGAGCTGTGGAAGTGAAATTGGGTCGAGTGGGGAGCTGGGTGAGGGGGCAATGGGAAATTGGTAGTGTGGACTGCAACATCTCTTCGACAAACTCCTAGAAACTATCGACATCCCCGTCCACTGTGGGTATTAGAATACCTATCGAAGACAGAGCTATGGGGGTGAGGAATTTCATGGGAAAGGGAGGGGGAGGCAGGGTTAGGGTTTCAGCATTGCTGGAGGGTGGACGCTGCCACCACGACTTCCACCTTTCCGGCTTCTCATGCGATGACGAATGTGAGCCATGGCAGAATTGCAAGCCAAGTTATTAGTGGGAGAGATGGCTGAGGAATTAGGCAGGGGATGAGCAAGGGGAGGCTGAGCAGAGGTCAAAATGCAAAGCCTATATTGATAATAGTGATGTCCATTGCCAAGGTCAACATAACTCACTAACTAGCAATGGCTCCCTGTGACAGTGCGAGAACAGGGTTCAACAGCTTAGGGCAGACAATTGCAATGGAGCCGGGGGGGAGGGTCTACAGTATGGCGAGGGGAGTCCATTTTTGTGCACATAATGGCTATTTCTCGGCTTGAGAACTCATTAAATTCTACTTGTAGGCAGCCATGAATTTGGCTCAGGCTGGCTTGGGAGGGAACACTGATGGCCATGTGGCTTGTCCTCTCACCACCTTCCAGTCTAATCCTCATTAATGTTTTGATTTTCACCCGCATCTGAGTGTGCTTCTTCTCCCTGTGTCATTTCAATCTTCACTAATTCATTGTATTCCTTTAGCTGGAGCACAATGGCTATAATGGTTAGCGAGCCTACATATAGAGTCATTCCACTCTTCACCCCTATATTAGCTAAAAGGTCAGCCACTTTATTGCCATCCCGACGAATGTGCTTGAGATTGACCGCTCTATGGGTAGAGAGCAACATTTCAATGAGTTCTAGTATTTCCGCCAATCTCCAGCTATTCCCCACTTTGTTTGATGGTGATATAAGTAGTGGCAGCGGCGGTTTGAGTCTCAAGGCAATGACTTTGGAGACAATTTTGTAAATGACATTACACAACGTGATAGGCCTAAATTTGTCAGGGGTCTGAGATTGTGCTTCCTTGGGAATGAGGGCGATGAAGGTTGCATTCATGGAGGGAAGCATCCATCGATTAGTCCTCGATTCCTCAACTACCTTCTAAACCTCCATTTTAATCAAATCCCAATAATTGTGGAAAAAGTTGGATGTGAAGCCATCAGGACCAGGTGCCTTTCCCTCTTTTAATTGCCGCATCACATGTTCCACCTCCTGTAAGGAAATAAGCCCGAGGAGAAGCTGATTGTGTCCCTTTGTTATGACTTTTGGTATAATCTTGGTCATTTTCTCTATGGCCGACTTCTTATCTATCTGTTGTTCTTGGTGAACCTGGTTGAAGTAGGTGAGAAGTTCTTGTTCTATATCCTCGTGATTTTCTACTCTTTCCTCTTGCCTATTTTGGATGTGAGTGATGTTATTATTCGTTCTCCTCTGAACAGTAGTGCGATGAAAAAACTTTGTGTTTATTTCACCCTCCTTAAGCCATCTAACTCTTGATTTTTGCTTCAAAGTATTTCTTCTTGCTTGGATCTTTCTCATATTTGTGATGGTAGGTGTTTTTCCTGCTCTGAGAGTTCCTCTGATCTTCCTTCCATGATGATCCTCTACTGTAATCTTTTCATGTCTTTCTCTAGAGCCTTTTGCGCCTGGAAGAGATTTTTGAGTTTTTGCTGAAATTGATACATTTTTTAGCCTTCTAGAGGCTTGAAGCTATTCCATACTGTATTTATTAGGTTGTTGAAATCTGGATGTGACAGCCAGAAAGCTTCAAAGAGGAAAGGTCGATGTGTAGTGTTGCCTGGTTTTGTCCATTGAAGCGAAATTGGCCAATGATCTAAGCTTGAGAGAGGCAGAATTGAAGCTGAGAGGTCCCCGCCCAGATGGATTGCATTGTCGAAGAGCAAGAATCTTCCCAATCAAGAGGCTATCTGTTGTGAGCCTACTCTTTTATTATTCCATGTATAGATTCCATTATTTAATGGCATATCAATGAGCCAATTGTTTTGGATGAAGTTTCTTAAATGACTGCTTTCCTTATCCAGTTTATTCCTGTCTCCTCTCTTTTCTTCCAGTTTTATTATCATATTGAAGTCTCCTCCTATGATCCAGAGTGGGTGATTTATGTAAGCGTTGATCAGAGATAGGGTATTCAGTATGTCTATCTTGTGCATTTCCTCCTAGGGGAAGTAGACATTAGTTAAGTGACCATGTATATTTGTTCCTGTTATGTGGAAGGTAGCTTGAATGAAGTGCTTATTTGCATGAATGCTAGTAAGCGTGATGGCTCATTCATCCAAAATTATTGCAAGGCCTCCTGAAGCTCCTGAGGCATCCACTACAACTACTATACTACCTAGCCATGCTTTTGCAAGGGTTTGGTCCAGATTTGTGGAGTTGCATTTGGTTTCTTGAATGAAGAATATTTGGGGTTTCTCTTGCTGGATCATACTTTTTATCAATCTGTATTTCATGGGGCTATTGAGCCCTCTAGTATTCCATGAACTTAGCTTCATGATCTAATATTGGGGAGGGTGTTGTAATATTTTGTAAGCTTGGAATATTTTCCCAACTCCACCAAAATTTCACCAATGTGGATGGTTCATTGAAGATCTGTTTTCCTCCCTCTCTTTTTATTATCATTGGTAATGTTTCTACCATCCCATTAACTTCTAAGTTGTATGCCAATGGTTCTTTGTTGTTGTGCTCTGGAAAGGATCACTTCCAGGTTTTCCTGCTATCTGTTTGGAATCTTGTCATAATTTTTTGTCTTGCAAGCTTGTTCTAAGCCAGGTATATCCAGATATCCAATATCTATGCTTCCAGTCTCCCCTTCCATGTGCTGGGTTTCACTCCTTTCCTCTGTTGTTTCTGTTGCAGCTGTGGTTGTGGGTTGCATGTTGTCTACATCCATGCCCTGAGTATTCCATGCTAGGACCATACTAAGAGAGGATGAGGTTAGGACTATGGTTTGTTTAGGCTTATGGGTCTTCTTGGAGCTAGTCAGGATGAATTATGCTTTTGTCTTATGCATCTCCTCTGAGTGAGCAGGGATTTCAAAGTTATTTATCTCCGACTGGGCCAGGGTTTCAAAAATATTACATGTGGAATGCATTGAAGAGTTGGCAATAGGTGTCTTAGGGTTTGAAATAGTTTTTTTGTGGTTCTTTCTAGAGTTGGTGACTTTGGTGAAGCCATCCGAGTCAGATTTATTGGAAGAGGTGGGGGATGAGGTCTTCAGGTTTAAAGGACAATCACAAAATATATGGCCAAGGGCATGGCATTTCCTGCATCGAAACGGGACATGTTCATAATATATTTATTGAACCCATTCAAAATCGTCATGGTATAGACTTACCACATCTGGAAGAGCCTTGCTTAGATGCATATAGACACAGATTGGGGCATATGAGGTATATCTTCATAGTTTTGTCTCCTCTTCAATTTTGATGAATTCCCCTAAACCATTTCCAATATCTTGTAGCGAATCTTCATCCCAGTACTCGAAAGGAAGGGAGTAGAGGCATATCCAAATTGGTGCCTAGCTAAGATCTTCTTTATCCAGATTGAATCATTCAACCAAATCCCTCAAATACAGTCTAGCTGCATTGAACAAGTACGGCCCTCCATCAAAGACTCTGTTTCAGTCTTCTAGATAGTTGAAAACTGTCGTGAAGAAACCCTTAGGCCCCAACTACGGGTTAATGTGTCCTTTCCATCCTTACAAAGCTTTTTTGTAGACCAAAAGCCTATAAATTTCCCAATCAAGGCATGATCCTTCATGTACTGGATCTAAGTGTTGATCTCGTTACTTGGGAGCTCAATCTTAGTTCTTTCAGGTGCAACCGAATTACATGTAGTCGATTTCACTTTGGGAGTCTCATTGTCAGTCATCTTAGTAGTTTGTGGATCTGTTCTTACTCTGATTTTGTCCTAGATAGTTTGCCTAATATCTTCCTCAGGCGTTTGAGTGTTTTCACTTTCATTGGGGGGAGGCATCGTATCCTCCCCCTCATGGGGGTTCATGATTCACATGTCATTCCTTGTCGCTTATGGTTTGTCATATTATTGGAGAATGTTAGCAAGGTTGTTGTGATCTATGCAGGCCTACCATTGCAAGTCTGTGCCGAACCCTGAACCTTCATGTTCACTAGAGCTCTCCACCCCCTCATCGATTTTGTCAAAATAAATAGGTACTTACTAGTAATGATGAAATTTTCCATAATTAATTAATATGAGGTAAATTAATTAAAAGAGTATAAATACCTTGGAGATAAATCTTAACGATTGATTAATGTATACTACTACGAATATTGGGACATATTCCATGGAGGTCAAATCTCCACTATCCACCTAATAATTATTAATAATTAAATTAAATTTTGGAAGGCATACTATGAAATGGTTATCAAACACCTCCTTGTATAAAATATCTAATATATTAATACTTATAGACAACTAAAATGAAATTACTCTTTTAAAAAAGGTAGAAATTATTTTTACATTAAATTACTAACTATCAAATATTTTACAATGGCTAGGAATTGTTCCTTACAACTTTCAAGAATATCACAACAAAAAATTGATAAATTTATACTTTTCATTTTAGATGTGGATAATTATAAATATTGTATTAATATAGTTCCTTCCATTAGCGCTTGAGGATAGTTCAATTGGCGATTTTAGTGATAATGAAGTGTTATGTACCATGATATTCTACGTTCAAATCCCCTAATTTTACCCATGGTTGTGGTAATGTGCTCATGACGTGGTTTACCTAGGGATTATAGTAGTAGAGATCATAATTGATGCCATGTCAAGCGAGTATGAGACTGGCCCAGTTGCATATATATATATATTATATATATATATATATATATATATATATATATATATATATATATATATTATATATATATAATATATATATATATATTATATATATATAGATATATATAATATATAATATATATATAGATATATATATATTTGATCACAATTATTAATCTCTACAATCATGTGATTAAGTTTTTTGCAAATTTAATATTAAAATATAACTTAATTTGTTATCCTTATAAAGATGTGTTCATGTTGTTCGATGCCACCAACAATAAAAGGGTCTCCCCGATATGAACTCCTAATTAGACCTCACAAATTTTGGAGTATGAGAAGTAATGAGAAAATAAGGTCACTTGCCATGGTCTTAAATATTTTCTCTGGCAGCAATAAATGACAAAAGAGAAATGCATATACTTTTGAGATAAACAAGTAAATTAATTGATTGTATAGTTTAGAAAATCAATCACTAAGAGAAGGCATGACTATTGACTCAGAATGTGTAGTGCATAATGGATGCCCGACTCGGAAAATATTGCATAGTTAGCAAGTGCAAGAGGTAGGGACTGAGCATTGAGATTACACAATGCATAGTTTTGGAAGGAAAGGACTGCACAATGCATAGTTCGAGGAGGCAAGGGTGACTAACTAGGGTTTGAGAGTATGCAATGCACAATTCAGGAGGGCAAGATGAGGAGTTGTTGGTCAAACAAGTTGCGAATACAAGAAAGCTTTAGAACTTGACTAACTGAGGGATCCATTGGATATGTAGCAAGACTTTAACATGATCACACACTTAAAAATTATAAACCATATGAAAATAAGACACCTAGCAGCCAAAATCAATATGAAATCATCGAAATGACTCAAAATGAAACTTACCTCTAAGTGTAACACTTAATATACATCATGTGACACTAGTGCCCACTGCAATACGAAAGTGCATGGTACTTTGGGAATAAGTGTAAGGCATATCTCTATGACAAATAAAACCCATTAGTACAAGAAAAAACACCAAATTTGTCACTTAAAGATGCAATATAACTCCCTTTCACAAAGTGTGACACTTCCCTTAACAAATGAAAAGACTTGGAATTTCTTCACAAAGAGACTTGGAATCCTAGAACAAAAGTATGGAATGACTCTAAGAACTAAGAATGATAGTTCTCGTGATTAAGGAAAGGCTCCAAATTTCAATTATAGGAAAAAATTTGGAGGGTGTTGTAGCAGCGACAACAATTGGCAACACGCTAGTGGAACTCCAGCTTCTCTCTTCTAGTCTAGATTTATGCATAGGGTATAGTCCTTCAAGAAGTATTCTTTCATCGTGTGGATTACCCTGGCTTCCCTATTCATGTTGAAAAATGCACCAATAAATCCTAAATTTTATTTTTAGTTGATTAAATTGATACAATTCGAATTTATGCATTAATAGACAACTTGGATTATGTTAACTTGTGTGACATGGCTTGTGTCACCGATTTTACTCAGTAAATTTGGTTTGGAGGAGTTAGAGTTTAGTTCAACATGTGTGATTTCTAAATTGTAGCAGTCAAGGCTAGTTATCTCATGTTCTTTCCAGTTAAACTAGTTCCAACTTTTGGAGGAACTAGTGGAGGGTTAGTGAAGGAGTGGGACTTCTGTCAAAATTAGTGATCATCCAGTTACCTCATCAATCATCTCAAAATATCTAGTGCATGTAGAGAATTGAAGTTACCCACAGGTAACCTCCACTTTTTTTCTTTTCCTTCTCCCTTCACAGTGATGAGACAATCGATGCATGCATTGGAGGTCATGATCTGTGGGCTTATGACCTCCCTCAATTATAGTTTTTATAAAAAAACTGTAATGAGAATAATTTGTCCTCTAAACTAGACTTGAACCACTTAACATAACAGACAACAAAGATCTATGTTAGGTGAGGTGAAGCCCCACAAAGCATGCTCTGTGGGGGAATTGTCCCACATGTGGAAACGTGATTTTATAGGAACACCAACTATGACATTTTCCATAATTTTTTTTTTTCTAAGTAAAGTTAATCTATTAATATCTAACAAAATATGATTACAATGAGGCACGGACCTGAGTAGTGTTGAACATTGTCTATTAGAAAGTAACTTGACTACCCCATCGATGGGTAAACCAGTCCATGAAGGAAAAGAATACCCAGATATGGGATATCAGTCTTTAAAATAGGAAATAACAAACAAGAGAAGTTCCAACAGAACAATGATAAACCCAGAAACGTTCGAATAGAACAAACATAACAGAAAAGAGCCAGTCAACAAAGGAGACCTCAGCTTGCATATGGATGGCCTCTGGCTGCCACACGACTTCACTTAAGCTTGTCCGAGGTGGGTTCCTCTTCGATGAGGTGTGCATACTAATACTAGTAATCCTCCTCCTCTGACACGCCGTTGTGTGGCCCACGGGCAGCTTGGATGCCACTAAAGCTGCCAGCAAATGCAAGTTGTCCTGATGCCTCAACCATTTTGCGACTTGGTGGTTGCGTGTCTCTAGAACTTCCTCCCGCTGCATGCTAATTGCCACCCAGGGCCTTGCCATGTAGAGTACCCATTTCTGCGTCCATCGCTTGCTTTCCATAATCGCGTCCATTCCTTAACCTGCGTGCCTCCTTTTGCTGTGCTTTAGTACTTCTAGATGGGGCATCTTGCGAGTCATTTTCTTCAATGAAAATGATGGTAATGGTGGCATTAATGATTGGTTTGTTCAATGAGCCGTGGAAGAGAAATCGGGTCGAGTGGGGAGTCTGGTGAGGGGGCAATGGGTAATTGGCAGTGTGGACCGCGACATCTCTTCGACAAACTCGTGGAAATTGTGAGCATCCGCATCCATTCCGGGTATTAGGATACCTATCGGAGACAGAGCTATGGGGTTGAGGAATTTCATGGGAAGGGGAGGGGGAGGCAGGTTAGGGTTTTGGGGTCGACGGAGGGCAGACACTGCCACCATGGCTTCCACCTCTGGAGCTTCTCATGTAATGACGAATGTGAGCCATGGAAAAATTGCAAGCCTATTTTTCAGTGGGAGAGATGGCTGATGAATTAAGTAAGGGATGAGCAAGGGGAGGCTGGGCAGAGGTCAAAATGCAAAGCCTAGATTGAGAATAGTGATGTCCATTGCCAAGGTCAACACAACTCACTAACCAGCAACGACTCCCTGTGACAGTGCGAGATTAGGGTTCAGTAGCTTGGGGTAGACAATTACAATGGAGCAGGGGGGTAGGGTCTGCAGTATGGTGAGGGGAGTCCATTTCTGTGCACATAATGACCAGTTCTTGGCCCGAGCACTCATTAAATTCTACTTTCAGGTAGCAATGAATTCGGCTCAGGCTCGCTCAAAGTGAGGACACCCCCTAAGAAAAACTAAACTAATGAGGTCTGAAAATAGAGAATAGAATAAAAGTAAAGCCAAAGAAAACATTATTTACCATGGGAGTCCAAAGTAGCTTCTTGAGAGGTTGAAGATCATATGAAAAAAGTGGAAATTACTCTAGAGGGTCTCATATCCACAAAGAAACAATAATACAAAAAATAGTAACACAACCAATGCACTTTGAAAACTATATGAAAACAACCCCCACATAG
Organism: Pinus taeda; assembly: GCA_000404065.3. Lineage (NCBI taxonomy): Eukaryota > Viridiplantae > Streptophyta > Pinopsida > Pinales > Pinaceae > Pinus > Pinus taeda. The sequence continues at coordinate 10,136 of APFE031603111.1, forward strand.
AAGCTAAACAATTGAAAGAGTTGATAAAATCGGAGGTATTGAACATAGTATGAATAACCCAACCTTTGTCAGCCCACCAAGCTTAAATTTGCACCATAACGAGGGTGAAAAATTACATGTTTCCACGAGTGTCCCACAGGTAACCTCCACTTTTTTTCTTTTCCTTCTCCCTTCACAGTGATGAGACAATCGATGCATGCATTAGAGGTCATGATCTGTGGGGTTATGACCTCCTTGAATCACAATTGTCATAAAAAAAATGTAATGAGAATAATCTGTCCTCTAAACTAGAGTTGAACCACTTAGCATAATAGACAACAAAGATCTATGTTAGGTGAGGTGAAGCCCCACAGAGAATGCTCTATGGGGAAATCGTCGCACATCTGGAAACATGATTTCATAGGAACACCAACTATGATATTTTCCATAAAGAAAAATTCTAAGTAAAGTTAATCTATTAATATGCAACAAAATATGATTACAATGAGGCACAGACCTCAGCAGTGCTGAACATTGTCTATCATAAAGTAACTTAACTACCCCATCGATGGGGAAACCAGTCCGCGAAGGCAAAAAATACCCAGATATGGGATATTAGTCTTTAAAATAGGAAATAACAAAACAAGAGAAGTTCCAACAGAGTAATCATAAACCCAGAGAAGTTCCAACAGAACAAACATAACAGAAAAGAGCCAGTCAACAAAGGAGACCTCAGCTTTCATATGGGTGGCACCTGGCTACCACACGTCTTCACTTAAGCTCGTCCGAGGCAGGTTCCTCATTGATGAGGTGTGCATACTGATACCAGTCATCCTCCTCCTCTGACATGCTGCTGTGTGGCCCACGGGTAGTTTGGATGCCACTAGAGCTTCCAGCAAATGCAAGCAGTCCTAACGTGTCAACCATGTTGCCACTTGGTGGTTGCGTGTCTCCAGAACTTCCTCCTCCTGCATGCTAATTGCCACCTAGGGCCTTGCGATGAAGAGTACCCATTTTTGCAACCATTTCCTGCTTTCTAGAATCTCGTCCATTCCTTAACCTTTATGCCACCTATTGTTGCGCTCTAGTACTTCCAGATGGGGCATCTTACGAGTCATTTTCTTCAGTGAAAATGATGGTAATGGTGGCAGTAATGATTGGTTTTTTCAAGGAGCTGTGGAAGTGAAATTGGGTCGAGTGGGGAGCTGGGTGAGGGGGCAATGGGAAATTGGTAGTGTGGACTGCAACATCTCTTCGACAAACTCCTAGAAACTAGCGACATCCCTGTCCACTGTGGGTATTAGAATACCTATCGGAGACAGAGCTATGGGGGTGAGGAATTTCATGGGAAGGGGAGGGGGAGGCAGGGTTAGGGTTTCAGCATTGCTGGAGGGTGGACGCTACCACCACGACTTCCACCTTTCCGGCTTCTCATGCGATGACGAATGTGAGCCATGGTAGAATTGCAAGCCAAGTTATTAGTGGGAGAGATGGCTGAGGAATTAAGCAGGGGATGAGCAAGGGGAGGCTGAGCAGAGGTCAAAATGCAAAGCCTAGATTGATAATAGTGATGTCCATTGCCAAGGTCAACATAACTCACTAACTAGCAATGGCTCCTTGTGACAGTGCGAGAACAGGGTTCAGCAGCTTAGGGCAGACAATTGCAATGGAGCCGGGGGGGAGGGTCTGCAGTATGGCGAGGGGAGTCCATTTTTGTGCACATAATGGCTAGTTCTCAGCTCGAGCACTCATTAAATTCTACTTGTAGGCAGCCATGAATTTGGCTCAGGCTGGCTTGGGAGGGAACGCTGATGGCCATGTGGCTTGTCCTCTCACCACCTTCTAGTCTAATCCTCATTAATGTTTTTATTTTCACTTGCATCTAAGTGTGCTTCTTCTCCCTGTGTCATTTCAATCTTCACTAATTCATTGTATTCCTTTAGCTGGAGCACAGTGGCTATAATGGTTAGCGAGCCTACATATAGAGTCATTCCACTCTCCACCCCTATATTAGCTAAAAGTTCAGCCACTTTATTGCCATCCTGACGAATGTGCTTGAGATTGACCGCTCTATGGGTAGAGAGAAACATTTCAATGAGTTCCAGTCTTTCCGCCAATCTCCAGCTATTGCCCACTTTGTTTGATGGTGATATAAGTAGTGGCAGCGGCGGTTTGAGTCTCAAGGAAATGACTTTGGAGACAATTTTGTAAATGACATTACACAACGTGATAGGCCTAAATTTGTCAGGAGTCTGAGATTGTGCTTCCTTGGGAATGAGGGCGATGAAGGTTGCATTCATGGAGGGAAGCATCCATCGATTAGTCCTGGATTCCTCAACTACCTTCTAAACCTCCATTTTAATCATATCCCAATAATTGTGGAAAAAGTTGGATGTGAAGCCATCAGGACGAGGTGCCTTTCCCTCTTTTAATTGCCGCATCACATGTTCTACCTCCTGTAAGGAAATCAGCCCGAGGAGGAGTTGATTGTGTTCCTTTGTTATGAATTTTGGTATAATCTTGGTCATTTTCTCTATGGTCGACTTCCTATCTATCTGTTGTTCTTGGTGACCCTGGTTGAAGTAGGTGAGAAGTTCTTGTTCTATATCCTCGTGATTTTCTACTCTTTCCTCTTGCCTATTTTGGATGTGAGTGATGTTATTATTCGTTCTCCTCTGAACAATAGTGCGATGAAAAAACTTTTTATTTATTTCGCCCTCCTTAAGCCATATAACTCTTGATTTTTGCTTCAAAGTATTTCTTCTTGCTTGGCTCTTTCTAATATTTGTGATTGCATGTGTTTTTCCTGCTCTAAGAGTTCCTCTAATCTTCCTTCCATGATGATCCTCTACTGTAATCTTTTCATGTCTTTATCTAGAGCCTTTTGCACCTAGAAGATATTACCAAAGGTAGAGTGGTTCCATTGTTTAATGTCGATTTTGAGATTTTTGAGTTTTTGCTGGAATTGATACATTTTTTAGCCTTCCGGAGGCTTGAAGCTATTCCAGACTGTATTTATTAGGTTGTTGAAATCTGGATGTGATAGCTAGAAAGCTTCAAAGAGGAAATGTTGATGTGTAGTGTTACCTGATCTTGTCCATTGAACCAAAATTGACCAATGATATGAGCCTGAGAGAGGCAGAATTGAAGCTGAGAGGTCCCCGCCCAAATGGATTGCATTGTCGAAGAGCAAGAATCTTTCCAATCAAGAGGCTATCTGTTGTGAGCCTACTCTTTTATTATTCCATGTATAGATTCCATTATTGAATGGCATATAATTGAGCCAATTGTTTTGGATGAAGTTTTTTAAATGATTGCTTTCCTTATCCAGTTTATTCCTGCCTCCTCTCTTTTCTTCCAGTTTTGTTATCATATTGAAGTCTCCTCCTGTAATCCAGAGTGGGTGAGTTCTGTAAGGATTGATCAGAGATAGGGTATTGTGTATGTCTATCTTGTGCGTTGCCTCCTAAGGGAAGTAGACATTAGTTAAGTGACCATGTATATTTGTTCGTATTATGTGGCAGGTAGCTTGAATGAATTGCTTACTTGCATGAATGTTAGTAAGCATGATGGCTCGTTCATCCCAAATTATTGCAAGGCCTCATGAAGCTCCTGAGGCATCCACTGCAACTAGTATACTACCTAGCCGTGCTTTTGCAAGGGTTTGGTCCAGAGTTGTTGAGTTGAATTTGGTTTCTTGAAAGAATAAGATTTGGGGTTTCTCTTGCTGGATCATACTTTTTATCAATCTATATTTCACAGGGCTATTGAGCCCTCTAGTATTCCATGAAGTTAGCTTCATGATGTAATATTGGGGAGAGTGTTGTATTATTTTGTAAGCTTGGAATATCTTCCCGATTCCACCAACATTTCCCCAATGCGGATGGTTCATTGAAGATCCATTTTCCTCCCTCTCTTTTTATTGTCTTTGGTAATGTTTTTACCATCCCATTAACTTCCAGGCTGTATGCCAAGGGTTCTTTGTTGTTGTGCTCTGGAAAGGATCACTTCCAGGTTTTCCTGTTGTCTTTTTGGAATCTTGTAATAATATTTTGTCTTGCAAGCTTGTTCTAAGCCAAGTATATCCAGATCTCCAATATCTATGGTTCCGGTCTCCTCTTCCATTTGCTGGGTTTCACTCCTTTCCTCTGTTGTTTTTGTTGCAGCTGTGGTTGCGGGTTGCATATTGTCCACATCCATGCCCTCAGTGTTCCATGCTAGGACCATACTAGGAGTGGATGAGGTGAGGTCTATGGTTTGCTTAGAGTTTTGGGTCTTCTTGGAGCCAATGGGGACGAAATATGCTTTCGTCTTAGGCTTCTCCTGTGAGTGAGCAAGGATTTCAAAGTTATTTATCTCTTGCTGGGCCAGGGTTTCAAATCTATTACTTGTGGAATGCATTGAAGAGTTGGAAAAAAGTGTCTTAGGGTTTGAAATAGTTTTTTGTGGTTCTTTCTGTGGTTGGTGACTTTGGTGAAGCCATCCAAGTAAGGTTTATTGGAAGAGATGGGGGATGAGGTCTTCAGATTTAAAGGAAAATCACAAAATAGATGGCCAAGGGCATGGCATTTCCTGCATTGAAACGGGACATGTTCATAATCTATTGATTGAACCCATTCAAAATCATGATGGTATAGACTTACCACATCCGGAAGAGCCTTGCTTAGATGCATATAGACACAGATTCGGGCATAGGAGGTATATCTTCATAGTTTTGTCTCCTCTTCAATTTTGATGAATTCCCCTAAACCATTTCCAATATCTTGTAGCGAATCTTCATCCCAGTACTCCAGACGAAGGGAGCAGAGGCAGATCCAAACTGGTGCCTAGCTAAGATCTTCTTTATCCAGATTGAATCTTTTAGCCCAATCCCTTAGATACAGTCCAACTACATTGAAAAAGTACGACCCTCCATCAAAGACTCTCTTTCGGTGTTCTAGATAGTTGAAAACTGTCATGAAGAAACACTTAGACCCCCAATGTAGGGTAATGTGTCCTTTCAGCTTCCACTTGGCTGCGATCCATCCTTACAGAGCTCTTTTTGTAGGCCAAAAGCCTATAAATTTCCCAATCAAGGCATGATCCTTCATGTACTGGATCTAAGTGTTGATCTCGTTACTTGGGAGCTCAATCTTATGTCTTTCAGCTGCAACTGGCTTGCAGGTAGCCGATGTAACTTTGGGAGTCTCATTGTCAGTCGTCTTGGCAGTTTGTGTATTGGTTCTTGCTCTGATTTCATCCTATATAGTTTTCCTGATATCTTCCTCAGGGATTTGAGTGTTTTCACTTTCATTGGGGGGAGGCATCGTATCCTTCCCCTCAGGGGCAGTCATGATTCGCGTGTTGTTCCTTGTCGCTTATGGTTTGTCATATTATTGGAGAATGTTAGCAAGGTTGTTGTGATCTGTGCAGGCCTACCATTGCAAGTCTGTGCCAAACCCTAAACCTTCATGTTCACCAGAGCTCTCCACCCCCTCATCGATTTTGTCAAAATAAAGAGGTACTTACTAGTAATGATGAAATTTTCCATAATTAATTAATATGAGGTAAATTAATTAAAAGAGTATAAATACCTTGGAGATAAATCTTAACGATTGATTAATGTATACTACTATGGATATTGGGACATATTCCATGGAGGTCGAATCTCCACTACCCACCTAATAATTATTAATAATTAAATTAAATTTTGGAAGGCCTACTGTGAAATGGCTATCAAACACCTCCTTATATAAAATATCTAATATATTAATACTTATAGACAACTAAAATGAAATTACTCTTTTAAAAATGGTAGAAATTATTTTTACATTAAATTACTAACTATCAAATATTTTACAATGGCTAGGAATTGTTCCTTACAACTTTCAAGAAATATCACGACAAAAAAATGATAAATTTATACTTTTCATTTTAGATGTGGATAATTATAAATATTGTATTAATATATTTCCTTCCATTAATGCTTGAGGATAGCTCAATTGGCAATTTTAGTGATATTGATGTGTTGTGTACCATGATATTCTACGTTCAAATCCCCTAATTTTACCCATGGTTGTGGTCATGTGCTCATGACATGGTTTACCTAGGGATTATAGTAGTAGAGATCATAATTGATGCCATGTCAAGCGAGTATGAGACTGGCCCAATTGCATATATATATATATATACACATTATTTTTCTTTCATTTGATCACAATTATTAATCTCTACAATCATGTGATTAATGTTTTTGAAAATTTAATTTTAAAATATAACTTAATTTGTTATCCTTATAAGGATGTGTTGATGTTGTTGGATGCCACCAACAATAAAGGGGTCTCCCTGATATGAACTCCTAATTAGAGCTCACAAATTTTGGAGTATGAGAAGTAATGAGAAAATAAGGTAACTTGCCATGGTCTTAAATATTTTCTTTGGCAGAAACAAATGACAAAAGAGAAATGCATATAATTTTGAGATAAACAAGTTAATTGATTGTATAGTTGAGAAAATCAATCAATAAGACAAGGCATGACTATTGACTCAGAATGTGTAGTGCATAATGGATGCCCAACTGGGAAAATACTGCGTAGTTAGCAAGTGCAAGAGGAAGGGACTGAGCATTGAGATTTCACAATGCATAGTTTTGGAAGGAAAGGACTACACAATGCATAGTTCCAGGAGGCAAGGGTGACTAACTAGGGTTTGAGACTATGCAATGCACAATTCAGGAGGGCAAGATGAGTAATTGCCGGTCAAACAAGTTGTGAATACAAGAAAGCTTTAGAGCTTGACTAACTGAGGGATCCATTGGATATGTAACAAGAATTGAACATGATCACACACTTAAAAATGATAAACCATATGAAAATAAGACACCTAGCAGCCAAAATCAATATGAAATCATTGAAATGACTCAAAATGAAGCTTACCTCTAAGTGTAACACTTAATATACATCAAGTGACACTAGTGTCCACTGCAATAAGAAAGTGCATGGTACTTTGGGAATACGTCTAACACATATCTCTATGACAAATAAAACCCATTAGTATAAGAAGAAAAACCAAATTTGTCACTCAAAGATGCACTATAACTCCCTTTCACAAAGTGTGACACTTCCCTTAACAAATGAAAAGACTTGGAATTTCTTCACAAAGAGACATGGAATCCTAGAACAAAAGTATGGAATGACTCTAAGAACTAAGAATGATAGTTCCCGTGATTAAAGAAAGGCTCCAAATTTCAATTATAGGACAAAATTTGGAGGGTGTTGTAGCAGCGACAACAATTGGCGACACACTAGTGGAACTCCAGCTTCTCTCTTCTAGTATAGATTTATGCATAGGGTATAGTCCTTCATGAAGTATTCTTTCATTGTGTGGATTACCTTGGCTTCCCCATTTATGTTGAAAAATGCACCAATAAATCCTAAATTTTATTTTTAGTTGATTAAATTGACACAATTCGAATTTCTGCATCAATAGACAACTTGGATTATGTTAACTTGTGTGACATGGCTTGTGTCACCAATTTTACTCAGTAAATTTGGTTTGGAGGAGTCATAGTTCAGTTCAACATGTGTGATTGCTAAATTGTAGTAGTCAATGCTAGTTATCTCATGTTCTTTTCAGTGAAACTAGTTCCAACTTTTGGAGGAACTAGTGGAGGGTTAGTGAAGGAGTGGGACTTTTGTCAAACTTAGTGATCATCGAGTTACCTGATCAATCATCTCAAAATAGCTAGTGCATGTAGAGAATTGAAGTTACCCAGTTGAGGTAGACATTCCAACGTAGTGTAATATCAGTTGTAGACTAATATTAATTCTATAAGTGTTGCATGCATTCAAATGATTATCCTAAGGAATTGCAAATTAAATTAGAGTAGTTTTGTAAATAATGGGGGCTAATTCCTCAAGGAACAATGCAAGGAAATAAGAGCTCAAGCAGAGGCAAAATTTTAGTAATTTTGGGTTAGAGGCCTTTAGTGAGAAGAGAGATAGGTTATTCACTTGCACGATGTGCTCAGTTGAGAAAAGAAATTGTAATACATCTCTATTCATTTCATTAATGCAAGAAGGAATTGGGGTTTTTTGCAAATTGATTTCCCCAGATAAAAATACTTGTTGCATGTGTGATTTTTATTCTTGGATGTCTGAGATGTTTTTCTCTAAAATGCAAATTAATGTCCATGGAGTAGTAGACTAGTTTATGTCTTATGATTTTGATAAAAACTTCATGAGAATTTGCAAATATACACCATAAATTATACATGGTATTGGAGATGGATTCACAGTAGAGTAGGAAATTTGAAGTTGTTACTCAGAGGTTTGAATTTGAAGAAGTGTAGTAGGATTTCATCGTAGATGAGAATATGACCTTCAATGGACTGAGTCTAGAATATGCCTTGTAAAGAACTCAAATTTTGTTTTGTGAAAGGTCTGCATGGAAGAGATATTGGATGACAAGGGATTTCTTGAATACTTCAAGAGAGATATTCCAAGAACACCAACAACCGACTTCCAAGACATTGTACAGTGAAAGAAAGATGTAGCCAAGATGAGGAGAATAATATTGTAGGGCGTACGGGGTCATATTTTCTCGAATCTCCAAGGAAAATAAGCTTTGTTTGTCATGTGGAAAGCAATGATAGAATTAGTTCAGAATAGTAGTGACCATAAGAACCTCGCGTTCAAAGATAAACTTCGAAGTAACAAGATGTAAAAGAATGACACTATACAATAGTATCTCAGCAAGTTCACACAATTTTATGATGATCTGGGTGAGGTTGACGTCACTGTCCCTAAAGATGACTTGGTAATCCTAGCCCTTCTGGGCCTTCCCGAGATTGGGCATAGCTATCAAGATTCGATGAATGAGAGGGAGAAACTACCGAATTGGGAGTGTTTATAGTCTGATTTGGTAGAGGAGGAAATAAGGCAGAATACCAAAGATTGGAATTCATCCAAGGGCGAGGATGAACAAAACTTTGCATTGGCTAGACAACACAATAAGGGAAAATGGAAGAAATCCCAATATAAACAAGAATCCATTCAAGTGGGAAAGAATAAATATTTGTAAAAAAATTAAATGCTTCCATTTTCTTGAATTCGGAAAATATGGCACGATGTGTCCACACAAGAATACAAGGAAGAAGATATTAGGAGGAGCATCAGGTGAAGCTTTGGCTTCATGTGGAGAACCTATACAAACTAGATTTACATTATTGTGCTACATTGAACACAAATGTAGAGAAGTTATAGAGCTGTGATGTCAATGAAATTTTGCATATAATACTCGACCATTTACATGATGGTGCCTTGAGTTTCATGCAGCATATAATCACAACCCTCACCAAAAGGATAAATTGAGCAGCTTGATGTATGCAAAGGATGTACTTTCGAGAAGTAAACAAAATCCACATTCCATGATCGGGACAAAAAAGCACATACAGTCCTCGAAAGGATCCATTATGATGTTTATGGACCTTTCTCGACATACTCTATTTCCAAGCACAAATATATTTTCATTTGTATTGATGAATTCCCATGAAAGTGTTGGATCTTCTTCATTCGGAAGAAGGATGAGACATTCTCCAAGTTTGCATAATTCAAGGAACTTGTTGAGAACAAAACAAGAAATAAGGTGAAGGCTCTTAGGAGTAAAAATGGAGATGAGTATGTGTGCCTTGAATTTAAAAATTTATGTGCAAAGAAGGTTGAGAGTTGATATCACCCCACAATCGACAAAAAAATAGGGTGGCTGAGATAAAGAACTATAACATTATGGGAGAAACAAGGGCGATATTGCATGATCAAGGCCTACTTAAAAATTTGTGGGCTGAGGCATTCAAAAGAGTGGTATATTTGTAAAACCAGAGTCCTCATCAAGTTTTGGGCATGATTACACTAAAGGAGGCTTTCTCGGAGGGAAAGTTAGATGTGTCATACTTCAAGATTTTTGGAGCCTCTATATACTACCATATCTCTTTGCAAAACTAGAGTCCTCATCAGGTTTTGGGCATGAAAGTTAGATGTGTCATACTTGAAGATTTTTTGAGCCTCTATATGCTGCCATATCTCCAAAGGATATAGGAAGAAGCTAGAGTTGATAGCAAAATTAGTAGTATTTGTGTTTGACACACAAACTCCTCACAACTATAGTGTGTACTTTCCATCCCTCAAAATGATAGTTGTGGGAATGGATGTAAAATTTAATGAAGATAAATTGATGCAATGTTCTCTTGAGTGGGAGCTTCAGATCCCACTCAAAGAAGATATTTTAGCTTCAAAGTAGGAACCTCAGGAAGTTGTGGAGTAACCGTAGGTTGAGGATAAAAAATAAGAAATAACCACTCAAGAAGAACCTTCTAGAGAAGGTAGAAAAAGGACTAGGGAAGCTGAGAGACTTGTGCATCATGCGAGGGAGAATGTGGGTGCTCCTTCAAATCAATGTAGGTACAGAAGGTCACCATATTAGTACATTGGCTACATGTCTATAATGACTGATCTTATCGACATTGAGCCATGATCTTGTAGCAAAGCAGTAGAGAAACCTGTATGGGTCGATGCAATGGTTGAGAAATATGAATCCATTGAAAAGAACAATGTTTGGGAAGTGGTACCAAGACTAGTACATAAATTAGTTGTGGGTTCGAGGTGGATGTTCAAGGTAAAGCATGAGGCAGACATAATCATAGAGAAGTACAAGGCCATATTTTTGGATAAGAGTACTCTCAGGTTG
>APFE031603113.1:0-13215 GCA_000404065.3 Pinus taeda
CAACCAAAAAAATACACATTAAGAAATTGAATCTTTATTATTATATAATGAATTCAAGTTTAAAATGCATTTATGTGAACTTATTTTTTTTTAAAGGTTATCACATATTTAGTTTTTTTCGAGAGATGTCATACAACATAAATTAAAGTTATGTGACAACATCTTATAGAATATTTGATTTATGCATGGAGAGACACTCTACAATCGAGTATAAGGGAGATTTGCATTATGCTAGACATTAGATGTAAATTTTTTAAATTCATTTTTTTCTTTTAATATTGTAATTCTATTTATTATAAAATTACAACAATTTTTAGATAAAACAAAATAATTTATCTATATAATAATCTATATTATAATATATATATATATATATATATATATATATTATAGTCGTAGTCTATCTATTCTACATTTTTCAAGATTTTTGAACATATTTTGTACTATAATTTGTCTACAATCCAGCAATGGATTCTTAGAGCCACAGGTTTGAGTTGTAAACTCCACAATAAGGGCTTTTTAGGGTGTTAAATCCATATATGCAGTCAAAAACCATTTAAACAACAAAAAAATAAGATTTGGCCAAAACATATTGCGTCTAATTTGAACCGAAAGCATATATAAATGTAGCAGTCTATAACTGTGACTTTTTGGAGTTTCCAGGGTATTTCTGGCCAAAGTTTGACAAAATGTTTTTGTCCAAATATTGGTTTGTGTTGATTAAATTGGTTTTTTTATTGCATATATCGATTGAGCACTCTCAAAAACCTGAGATAGTTTGATTGTGAAGAGTCGACCTATCAAACTTGTGATTTCAATGAATCTCTGTTGGATTATAGATAAATTAGATTAGAAAATAAACATGAAAACTTTCCAAAAAGTCACAGGTAAAGAATATTAGTGTATAAAAATCATATAAATAGTAGTTATAAACTAAGATCCATTTGAAGGTATAAATTAAAACAATGATTCCATAACTATATTTGAACTTAATTAATAAGAACATAAAAGTTGAATACTTACATTATAACAAGATTCTTGACCATGAATATTCAACCTCATTTTACCATGGATACTATTAACTTCTAAAGAGGCTTTGCTATAGTACCACGGGAAAATAAAATAACATCACTTATCAATACCACATGCCCAAAAACCATAAATCATTTCAAAATCAAAATATTTTATAAATATTTTTTTTTTTTTAATTTAATTTTATAACATCTTTTAAATTAAAACTTAATACATACAATATATCAAGATTCCTAACCATGAATATTCACCCCATGGCTTATACATACCACTTTCACCTAAACCATAACTCATTTCCAAATCAAAATATTTTATTTTAATTTTTTCTTTTATAAGTTTGGTGGGACTACATCTTCATCATGTCCAATATATCACCCCGATCAGAGCAAAGAATGATCTAGGTGGATATTGGTGGCCACTCGTCAATTCCACTTGGACCCCAACCATTGTTTCTTTCAGTTTTCCAGATTCCTTAATTGTAGCACATTTTATTATTTTTAGCAGTTTTTCGGATCATAAACTTTTGGAGCCATTTTGAGGCCCTAAACGACGTTTTTTTTGGAAATATTGTACCAGAAATTATTTAATTCAGATGATATTTTCCTTTGTATTCCTTAGAGAGATATTTCCAACAGGGTATCATGTGCATCAAACCAAGATAATATGACCAAGTCGCGACCCTGGGAAGTTGGTTATCCAACTAATCCCAACAGGGCCCATAAGCTCTTGGTGTTACATCCCCTCGGGTTAGGGTTTTGGTTGTTTAGGGTTTTTTTCTTCTTATTGTTCAATAATAAACATGTTCTTGAGCCTCATTGTAACATATTTCAGAGGCTTGTAGCCACCACCTCTCTTCTCAGAGATAAGCTACCATCACCCGAGCTAGCTTATTTCCATTTGTGTTTGTAAGCATATTTCAGTATTTTACATTAATGTAATGAATTATTATTTCTGTTGGACCTCTGTATTTATGGTTATATCTGTAATTTGTTGTGTTCATATCTAAATCTAGATCAAGGAACTTAACCACTGACTTCATATTAGGGAGTACCCTAACAAAGCACCCAATCACCATCTATCAAGGCCCTTTGAACTTTAATTTTATTTTATAACATTTTTTAAATTAAATCTAAAAGAAAATAGGTATGGGGAAGATGTTGTAGTGATGTAAACATTTACATTTGGCCTTTATTAAAAAATTATAAAAGATAAAAAAAAATTCTTAGAGGGGCTATGTAGAGATGTTGTAATGTCTTATAAACATTTTGGTTGGATCAAAATAAAATTGATATACCAAATACAAATAATAAATGATAATAAATGATAATAATTCATCTCACAAATTACATTAAATAAAATTAAAAATTAAAAAATAAATAATAATATAATTAATTATTTATATTAATAATAAAACTGTCCTAGATTCATCTTAAATCTCGATCTACCAAGTGTTAAGAGCATTCAAATATTTTAAAATGCAAACCTCTTTTACAGTAAAAAGAGATTTGATCCCTCTTAGCCCTTGGTAGATCAGAGTTAAGATAGATCTAGGCTTGTTAAAGCAAGCCTCCCATATATCACATAATTATATGTTTATTTAATTCCTAGTCATGAAAATCAACATAACATTATCTCACAATATTTACTCACTAAGTTTTAGAGAACGTTTTGACTCTTGGTACAAGTAATAAAAATAATAATAATAAAATCTAACATTATAAAATCAAGTACTCTTCAAGTGAGATTTTTTGGAAAAAATTCGGGTTTATTTTCCGATCTAATTTTTCTAGGCAGGGACTCATTGAATTAACAAGTTTTACATGTGAGCACTTCACAATGGAAGGGATTCATTGAATTAACAAGTTTTACATGTGAACACTTCACAATGGAAGGGATTCATTGAATTATCAAGTTTTACATGTGAACACTTCACAATGGAAGTTCCCAGGCTTTTGAGGGTGATAAATTCATATATATAATCCAAAACATGGAAGGGATTCATTGAATTAACAAGTTTTACATGTAAACACTTCAATGGAAGTTCCCGGGTTTTTAAAAGTGATAAATTCATATATAGCCAAAAACCATTAAAACATAATTAATCAAGATTTGACCGGAAAAAAGTTTCCCGAAAAGCTCCAAAACTTCACAACTAAAAACTACTCATAAAATTTTCTCATCATACACTATGTTATGGCTTTGTAGAATACAACCTTATAAAAATATATAATCTATTAATAGAGAGCTTACAATATAGTATGTAGAAAATACGGAATTGAATAAACTTTACATTTGGTAAAGGATATGCATGCCACATCTATATACTAAATATTCTTTTCCAAAGTGCCTATTGATAATCTATCTATTTTTACTTAAAGTGTAGTGGGCATAGTCTCAGTAATTTAGGTAAAGTTGATTGACTTCTAGAACTCACAAAGGATATACATGTGGTATAATATTATTTAAAGTTATAAATGCTAAATAGTTTCCGTCAACATGTATCCTAGTAACATATATATTTTTATGAGGATTTGTTTTAAACCTAAATTGTTAGGAGGAATCAAATATATAAAGATACAAAAATATAATTTAATAAGTAGTTATTTAATAAGAAATTGAATTTTTATTATAATATAATGAATTTAATTTTAACATGAATTTATGTTAATTTAAAATTTTCATTACTATCCTATACTTTAATTTTTTAATATATAATAAAAAATAATTTTTTTTAACAATATCTTTTTGTACAAACCTTGATTTGCACACCAACTCTCCCTTGTATGACAAATCTATATTTACTTAAGTTTTAGATAGGTAAATCAACATAAAATTACCTCACAATATCTACTCACTCTAAGTTGTAAAGAGCCTTCTTAGTCTTGGTAAAAATAATAAAAACAATAATATAATATAAGATAATGAAAAATACAAAATCTATCATCATGCAAATTATGTTGTGACTATGGAGATACAACCTTGTAAAAATAACTTTGTAAAAATAGATAAGTTATTAATATACACATTGTAAGACATAATGTAGTAGATACAACAATTAATAAGCTCAACAATATTCACAAATGTCAAGAGATATTCATGCCACATAATAGCATTGAATGTTGTGTATACGACATGCTATTTTGAAATGTGTATGTTTTGAATTTCCCTCTTGCCATGTGCAGCCAAGGAAAAGTCAAAACATGGGAAAATAAGAGGCTAGATGATAATTCCTCTATCTCGAATTGACCTTTGAAGGTATGGAAGAAGGTGGAGGATGATCTTCTCAGGGTGAGTAAATCCTTTATTTTTCTTTAGTAAAGGAGGATAATGGCCTCAAGGGAGGCCGAATAAGTTAGATGGAGGAAGCTAGATGGCGAAGACAGAAAGGTGAATCTGATTTGTCAAGGTATGGTCAAGTCATCATGCTGATTATAGTAATGTAATTTCTTATTTCAAATTTATTAGAATTGAAGGAGACAGGAGAACAACAGCCATCAAGAGTTCATGTAGAGTACACAAGAATATATTATGTTTCAGGAAGAAGAATATGGGTTGCAGTAGAAGTATGGAATGACAGGAAGCCCACAGTTAATTCAGGTCCATAGGATCAATCACACAAATGTAAAGAAGCAACTATAGAAGATCAAAGAGCATTGGATCAAGGGGTACTGATTTGATAGCAGTAGCAAGCAACAATTTCCAACCTCAGAAAGATAGATTGTTGTGTAAATGAAAGGTTTGCATGTTGGTTGAAATACCATTATTTAATTTCGGTTGTGTGTTTGATTATGCCTAACAGCCTTGTGTTCATGAAATACAATTGGTATAATCTTTCATGTCCCTTAGTGTTCAATTAGTTTCGCTATGACAATTGATGGTCTGGGTTCATATGGAGTAGCCTTTGTGTGCAAGTGGGAATTTATTTATGATAAAGAGCTATAAGAGGTTTCCTAGTACAACATCCAATTTGTATCTATTTCTTTGTGAAATTAGTATTGTTTAAGCAATGGTCCATGTTTTGAGGTATGATCTCAGGGGGAGAAGTGGTTGAGATGCTTAAGAGAAGTAAGTGCAGTCTCGGTAGCTACAACAGTGGTGTAGAGAAAGCTCAATGCATCACTAATGATTGGTATTTGTAGTAGCAACAAGACCATGAGTAGTTTAGGTGCTATCAATTCCTTTTAATTCGTTCAAAAATATGCATTAGTGGAGAGAGTACTTAACCATCATCTTAAGGCATTCATAAATAGAGAAATTCAAATCACAGGTAGTATACGTTTAGGGAGGGCATATCACATATGTACAATTTATAGAGAAGCAGCTAGAGCTTGGGTTATTGAAATCCAATGATTACATGGAGAAGAAAAAGGAATCTTATATCCCTTTACCATTGATGACAAAGGGGAAGAAAATTATTGGAGAAGTTTTGATGGCCCATGCAGAGGAGAGAAATCCATTTATGTCTCATGCTAAGAGAAGTGTGGGAGAAGCATGAGGATTGGCCATCAAGCGATGATGAGGTTGAGATGTTGCCATCAATGCCAAAAGGGGCATATTGTTGGAAAATTTTCATTGTTTGGATGGCTAGTGGTTTCAAGTGTGTTGGAATTGATGTCAAAAATCATGCACGAAGATGTGTTGGGAAGATTGGCTTTGTCTAGCTCTTGGTAGGAGTGTTTCCATTGATTTCAAGCAAACTAGAATGGAGGTTTATGGAAACATATATTAGTTTTTATGTCCACTAGGCTAGTTGTGATGGCAACAAATGTTTCAAGCTGAGGGAGAGTCCCATAGTTACTGTAGCCTCTAGTAGAGAATGATCATAATAGTAGGATTATTGGAGAAGCCATAGAGTGATGACTATGGTGGTTGGGAGTTTCAGACTTTTGAGGAGGTTCTTCCTCAAGATATTAAGTCAGATACTCTTGGAGATGGCACAATTGGTTAGTGTGCTGAAAGAACTCTCCAATGGTATGCAGAATCTTGCAAAATGCCTCCGAAGAGTAGGTTCTAGGAAGAAGAAGAAGAAGAGCCAAGGTGGAAAGAATGTCAAAGAGTTTGGAGTCATTGTTTAGGTAGAAAATGGGCTCAAATCATACATCACACCTTCTCCACTGGAAGGTTCTCTGAAAGAGATTTCCAACAGTATGTGGAAGTCCATAAATGGCCATCAATATCAAAAGTTATTGATTGTCAAAGTTACTCCTAAGCAGGTTGAAATATCGGAGCAAGCTCACATATTGGGACCTCAGAAGGTTAGAATTTTGGAGGGTTGGAGTTTTTGGAGCTGATTCTCAGAAGCTGATATCAGAAAGGCTATAATATCATACCTTGGTGGTTTATTTCCTCAGAAGTTTATTTAAAAGAGACCCAAAAGGAGTAGGTTGAATATCATAGCTTGTTTTTGAAATGTTAGGCACATCAGAATCTCATAAGGCTGAATATCAAAGTAGGCTAGAACCTCGGAATATCAGAAACTCATAACTTCTTAATAATTGAATCATGAGAATGTTCATATACAGGGAGATTCTGATAGTGTTGGCACTTGGTCATCGTCATTGGTTGTGGAGTAGAGGTTTCAATGGAATTCTAAAATTCTTGAAAAGTGTTGAGGTTGCGAAGATTAGGAATTACAAAGGATTTCATTCCAAAACCAAAGGACTGAGGGACCCTTTCTCTCTCCTCCAATGGGACACATGGTAGCAGGTGGTTAGCTTTGGGAAGCTAACAAGGCAGATGATGTTAGCATGATGTGGCAGTACATTGGACATGTGGAAGTCAAATTCAACATTTTGGGTGGCCTAATGGGGAAAGTATTGGTGACATATGTCACCACTAAGGAGATTCCATGTGGAAATTCTAACATCAGCTTGATGTGATCTCAAAGGTCGTATATCAAAATTAGGAGACCTCATAACTCCTATGTAAATGCATATTTGGGAAAGGTTACGATAAGAGGAGGCTTCTAATATTGATTGGCATTTTGTACTGGGGACAAAAAGAACTAGGAGTGAAGAGTAGTGCTTAGTACCTAAGTGATATGGAGTATTTTAGAAGACGGAGACATCGTAACTATGTTCTAATTCCTTTTTGAAAAATTTGCAATACAGGGAGCTTTTGATGTTGAGTGACACTTGGTCAAGGGGACCCAAAATTACCAAGGGTGCAAAGCAGGCTTAACATCTAAGTGTTATGAAGAATTTCAGAGGTTGGAGTTTCTGTAACTCATTTGTAATTACTTTTTTGTGAAAGACTTGATGAGTGGGAGCTTCGATTTTGTTTGGAACTTGGTCATGGAGATCCAAGAAGCCTAAGGGCATAGAGAAGATATTAGCACCTAAGTTCTATGTGATGCCACGTGGGAAGTATTTCGTAGGTAAACTTTAAAAACTCCTCCGTAATTGTAATTTGTACAGAATTTTTGATACGAAGGATTCTAATGTGTTGTCGTTTAGTCGTGAAATCCCAAAGAACCAAAGGAGAGAGCAATAACAAGAGGAGAAAGGCCCTTGGGAGGATCCTGAACGCCTTAACACCTAAGTATTATGCCCTCGGTCATAGGCAGTGGTCCTATGGTAGAAAATAGGCTAAGCATAATCATAAGAGGGGATAAAGGCATCAAAATATTGTAATATTGTAATATCATTTTAATGAAATGTTATGATAAGTTGTGGCTCTGAAATTACACTATGGTGTAAAATATTTGAAATGGAAGTACAGAGGTGTATGGTAGATAGATGAGTCAGAAAAAAGGACCATGATCGCTGAGAGGAGTTGGTGGATAGAGTCAATGGGAACTTTTGAAGGCAGGAGATAGAGACATAAATCATCGGGACAAGGTAGTGAGGACGATGATTCATAGCGAAGAGCATCGCGTTTGTCTTGAGTTGAAATAAATCCATCCATAATATTCTCGTGCATGCCTCATTGAATTAAATGAAGGTTAGAGAAGCCATCTTGAAGTACTGTCCAAATCTATGAACCATGAATAAGCATGGAGTGCCTCATTAGAGTGTGCAGGAGGACCCAAAATTAATTCTCAGTATGGAGATAACTCAAATGCCCATTCTCATCGGATAATGAGGTAGCATTGTCTAAGACAGATGCAACAATAGGATGGAGAGACATGCAGGAGTACACACTTGGGTAACGTGAATGATAGAGTGATGGGAAGCAAAGGAAACATCAACCAGTGTACAAGAGAGGAACAAACTAGAGGAGCATACTTGAGCAATGTGGGGGAAAGAAATATTTTCATGAGTGAGCTGTGAGAAGAGGTCTGTGTCAGTGTACGCAACGTTATGTGAGGCCAAGTGACATTTTCTATAGAGAGAGGCCTACAGTTCCTATGAAGAGGAAATACCCTAAGAGATAAATGTATTATGTGAGAACAGAGGGCTGAGAGGAGTGTGGTGTTACGGTGTGAGAGGTCGAGAGAGCCTAAGGAATAGAATGCCAAGAACTAGGTGTATGTTGATGAGGAGTAGAGAAAATAGTGGTGTGTGGTCTCCGATGAGTGGTTATTGTTAAGGAGAGTAGTGGGTTGCTTCAGAGTGAGCAAAGTGAGAAGAGAACATAGTTGATATCAGGCAGAGTGGGTGCCATTGAAAGAGAAGATTGAGTTCCTTATTGAGTGAGGGTTAGAGACAACACACAACAAGTTAGTGCTTCCATCTTTAGTGGGTGTATGATAAGGCTTGGAGGTTGGTTCCTCATGAAATTTGGTTCTTTCATAAATCCAAGGAGCTGCAAGTTGGTTCTTGCAACAAATTTGTGAAATTGGTTCTTAACATGGTGCTTCTGTTAAGCTCGACAGGTGTGTACAAATGGAGGAAATTGGTGCTTGCTGCTAGTGGTTGGTAGAAATCAATCAAAGGGACTTGGTTCTTCTTCTGAGTGGTGGCTCACAAATAGATTAATGTAATAGAGTAGGTGCTCTTATTTTACATCAATAACAAAAATAATCTTTGGTGGTTTTTTCCTGAAAGGGTTTCCATGTAAAATGTTTGTGTCTCATGTGTTTGTTGATCATGATGTGTATGCTTATGTTGGTTGACATGCATCCTGTTATGGTTGTTAATGGTTGCTTACATATAATGGATGCCAAGTTTGAATGAATAAATATAAATTGGCATAAAATTTAAAATTAGTCTTAATACTGATCAACCTCCTACCTCAGTATTAACATTGTTTCCAACAATTATACTTAAATTTTCTTTCTAGTTTTACTTTTAATTTTATCTATTCAAAATGTTTATATAACATAACATAATGGGAAATTGCAACATCTCTTCTATAAACACCTCCTCCCACCTTTATCCACTTTCACTAGCTTTCAAGGGGTAAACATGACATGAGGATCACTACGATATGACTCAACCTCTTATGTGACTTTAAGGAAATGAAGTCGACAACTGAAGACCTTACTAACCTTCCTTAGGTGCCACAAGACCTCGAGGAGTAACTCAATGATCTAGGTGGATGTTAGTGTCCACTCACCTATCCCAATTGGACCCCCACAAATGTCTCTTTCAGTTTTCCAGTTTCCTTAATTGTAGAACAATTTACTATTTTTAGCAGGTTTTCGGGTCGTGAAATTCCGGAGCGGTTTTGAGGCCCTAAACAATGTTTTTTGTAAACATTGGGAGCAACATGGGTCCACGGACCAATGTTCCTCTTCCCAAAGTTTTAGTCCTCAGATAGATCTTTCTAGCAAGGTATTGTGTGTGTCAAACAGAGATCAAATGCAAAATTAAGGACCCCAGGAAGTTGATCGACCAATTTACCCAAAACGGGGCCCATAGTTTGGCACTTCATCTCCTAGGGTTAGGTTTTTGGATGTTTATGGTTTTCTATTATTTCTCAACAATAAATAGGCATTTGAGCCCCATTGTCAGATAGTTCAAAGGCATGTAGCTGCCACATCTCTTCTCAGAGATAAGCTACCATCGCCCTAGCTAGTTTATTTCCATTTTTATTTATAAGCAATTTTAGTACTTTGCAACAATGAAATGAAGTATTATTTATGTTGCATCTCTGTATGTATGGTTATATATGTAATTTGTTGTGTTCTTGTTTAAATCTGTATCAGTCGCATCACAACAGTCTATTTTTTCTTTTTTTTTCTTTGCATGTCCCCAATGTTGTCAACATATAAGGAGCTAGGGCTTGAACTGGTCGAACCTTTGCAAGTCCAGCCTCACAAATCCTGATAGCCTCCCATGGCAAATGAAAAGAAAGATGAGGGGGCAGCTGATCCTATTAATCTTTCTCGAAGAAGCCCTCGAGCGACAAAGGAACACAATGATGGAAACATTTGCCCAGATTGTCACACGGAATGAGTCGAGGTTGCGGACAAGATCGACCTCCCTAGTATCTAATGATATCTAGTGACAAGCAAGCCAATCAAAAACTATCTCTCTCTAAATATGTAATTAAAAATAAAGGGAAGCAAGTGTTTTAGACCTACCTTGGGTCCAATGCAAGTTTGTGGAAGCCTCGCTCCTTTGATCCAAATGATCTCCCTTGTAGCAAGTAAGTCTGCAAACACAAACAAGCAAACAAATCAAATAGCACCTAAAAAGCCAATGTCATAAAGCATATCCATCATAATGATCAAGGAATTTATGAAACAAACCACATAAGACAATTTTTTGAGAAAAATGAATCTGATTGTATTAATTCAAATCAAAGAAGAACTTTACAACCTGTGCTTTGATGCTGTACAAGCTCCTCCCAGGGTCCAACAAGAAGTCTCCTCTACTTTGACAAGTTTCACTTACTTCCCAATGAAGCAAAAAAGGTATGTGATCTCCCCTCTCAAGCTTAACTAGGAAGTTTCAATTCCATCAACATTTACCCTAAAAAATGTTCAGCTTCTAACCTCCCCAGTAACTAACCCAATGCCTTAATTTATAGTGCAATGGAGGGAAGTTACTAGGTCCTCCTTCAAAGGGATAAATCCCTCCTTCAAAGGGATAGCTCCTCTTATCAAGGATTAGCTCCTTCTCTTTTGAGATGCATGAACCACCTTGGAGTGAACAATCCACGTCAAAATTCCTTCTAGAATCATCTAGAATTAACCCAAAGTGAGTTTTTTAGAATAAACTTGCGCCTTTTTGACTTTCACAGGGGTACGCACCCACCCCTTTACAGACAAAGCATGCAGATACGTAGGTAACATAAACAAAGGGTGCGGGCTCGCAGGCAAAAGTGAGAGAAAGTGCGGAACCAGAGCTTTATTGATTTTTAATGTCTTTCTCTCATTTTCAAAGTTTGACATGAAGAGCTGAGGTCTGAGAATTTCTTAGGAGGACAATATAAGTGATGATAGACCCATATTGACTGCAAATAGTCATGGTGACGACATTTTTGTGTAACAGATTGCCCCATAAAGTGCAAAGTCTGTAGTAGATGAGGATTTCATTTATCATTTAGGAAGAGTGAAGTACTTTATCATTTCTAGGATCATCTTGTGGAGAGCCCGGTTGGAACCTGTAAAAACATTCAATGCAATATATATATGAGATCATATCATCGCTGAGGTAGGCATTCCCATACTCAAATCAAAACTGACTAGAAAACTAACTACTACTATGATATAGGAATGATCTTGTAGTACATCACAAGTATAGACACATGTAGACACAATATGGATGCAGCCATCTGTTTATGAATAGCCCACAGCGTAATGAAAACAAAATTCCTTGCAGCCTGGATGGTGGAAACTAGATCCAGGGTCTTCATTTCTACTCACCGAAATAGTACGATTATATCCATGTGAATGAATGTGTCGAAGTCGAACATGGTAGAAACCACTTGATTACCAGTCAATGATGTAAACTGTTAACAAGTGTGAGAGAAACCACCAATAATGACAATGGCTCTCAAGGTACTCAGTACAATCCATGAGATGTGATTAGATGTGTTGATGTCAAACATGTCACGGAATCCTTTGATCGAAGGTCAATGATGCAACCTATCACCGAAGGTGAGAAAACTGCCATTGAGGCATGCAGATCCCAAGGTACTGACGATTTCTAGATCATCTTTCTAGATAAAGAGCTGAAGTCGATAGAAAGCGATTCGTTGTAGGCAAGCCTACAACATGAAATCATAGATCAAGTTTCAAGAAATTTAGTTGCAAGGACTGACTCAGGGATGGTCAAGATGGATGACATATATTTTGCAGATGAATGGCTTATTTGCACTGACCTCTTGAACACATAACGACACAGCAGATGGTTTGGTGAAAATTGACCCAAAGTTAATACCCAGAAATCGGCTGAAGACTTTCAATGTGGTTTGATCAACTGTTAGGCAAAGGATTTCTCGACCCAGGTGAATGAAAGTGTTGTGTTAAAGAGTGGTTACAAGTATGACAAACAAGCTCATTTTTCTCTTTTTTCCCCCACCATTTCTAGCGAGTACCTCTTTATTTTCTTACAAGCTTGAGGAGGATAACATTTACTTGATTATAAGCTCATCCTTCGGATGAGTCCAATTTAGTTTAAATGCGGACCCTAAGAAGGAGTGGTCCGTTCCTGTTTGTAATGGAACAGGTCCTTTACTGTCAAAATTTAATGAGTCCAGTATAGGAGAAACTTGACATTTTTCAATTTTAGAGAGTCTGAAAAACTTAAGAAGACTCCAGGGTTGACCTTTTTCATAAATCTGTGTCTCCCAAGCCCGAAAAAGTATAAAATAATACTTGAGAGAACCGCTTGATCTTTACAACCAAGGATTACTTTCGTAATTAGTGCCTCTGATCCGAAAAGGTAAAAAAGTGATCAATGACACGTCATTTTATGACCAATATGGAATTCGAAACGACAAAAATCTGGCAATCTTTTTGTGTTTTTACGGTTAGAAAAGGGATGTAAGTGGACCATATTTTTAGTTTCAATTTAACTTGCTTAAAAAGAAAAACTCGGCAATCTTCTCATGTTTTAGGAGTTAGAAAAGAGCTTAAAGGTGACTCTAATGTTTTTTTGCTGAAAATGACCGATTTTGCCTGAAAAATTCGTTATCCTGAACAAAAACTCAAGCATTACTCATACCTGTTTAAAATGGATAAAAAATGTTGTAAAAATTACCTTTTCAAAGTGAAACATAAACAAATTTGGAATTTATTTATTCAAAAAACTTATAAAAAGGGCTTCCGTCAATTCATTTTTACTGTTT
>APFE031603120.1:0-17299 GCA_000404065.3 Pinus taeda
TCATCTTACTTATTATTACACCAGAGAAAAAGGATCATAGATTGAGTGGACAACCTTTTTAAAAGAGATTAAATCCTTTTGTAAATATTTCTTAACCGTAGATCCACTGGATAGGTACCTAAATTTAGATGACAAATTATGATTCTGGAGTATTGTTACATGTCATTTTGTCACCATTAGGCAAATGACCACAAATCTAGATCTCTCACTATCTGATGAACTCTTGCAAGCAATCCCCTACAATGTTGGAAGAAAAAACATTCTAAAAACAACAAGAATCCGTGTCGCATTTTTCCTTGCAATTATATGCACAAACGCAGTTGCAATCATTGAACCCTGCAGAATATTTCGCTTTTTTTCCGTTAAAAAGTGCGAAAAAATTTTAACATGGGTAAAAATAAAAATAAACTCCTAGAAGCCTTGTTTGTGAATATTATACCAACAAGAAGGATTTGATCCCTTACCTATTTGGGCCTCATCCCATGGTTCATGAATCTATTCCCTCTCATTATGTAACCCTAATCCCCATATTTGTGGATTTAATCCTTAGAAATAGGATCTCTAACCCTCTCCTCTTGTATTATATATTCACTACAGACCAAAGGGGAAGGGATTTATTTTTTATGTAAACTTATGTTGTCAATTTGAGGCTAGAATCTTGTCATTTATGTTAATTTGGAAGCTCAGTAACAAATTCCAAGCATGGGACAATATTCCTCTTTTCGAGAGGACCAATTTTGACTATTGAAGCGCTTAATTTGGACAAGGGAAACTGTATTTTTTAAATTAAGCCCCACATGTCCATATTTGATCAGGTCAATCTTAAAGAAAATTTGACACCCATGGATGGTTATAAATACAAGTCAAGTGACCCTCATTTGGATATCATCATGAAGTATTCTACTATTCTTCTTTCTTTTCTTTTTTTCTTGCACAGGTCTGAGATGGTTCATGGAAGCTCGCTCGCACAGGTCTAAGGTTGCAAGGTATAAAGCTCGCACGTGTGCTAGGGTTTTGGTTTCTGATAGTAGGCATGACACATGCAGTTTTCGGTCACAATTGCAAGAACATTGGCCCATGCATGCGGTTGGATGGTTTTAGCCACACGCACATCACTCTTTGCATGGGATTGGGACCTAGGGTTTGGTTTTATCAGTTGACTGCCGATTTCTCTCATTGACTGCAAGGTTCAAGAGTTAACCAGAGACAGTAACAATTGGTTGCGGGCTTCTAAAGCAAGGTTTTGATTATTAGAATTGTTGGGTTCATCTCATGAATTTTTTTTAGCATATTTTGTTGAATCATTCAATGACCATCTAATAATAAAAATAATTTGAAAGGGTTTTCCCCATAGTGGTTTTTGCCTTGGTCTCCGACCAATCTTGGTGTATTTATGTGTGAATTTTTTTCTTCTATTGTTCCTTTATGTTCCACTACATTTATGATGATACTTTTCTTTCTATATAATTGTATATGTTGCTAAATAATGATGTAAATTTGAATAATGTTATGATGTTGTGGGGTGAAATTAATATGGAAATAATGAAATGCAATTATAAAACAAAAGAAAAATATAGCCCTAAGAAAAATTAACATGGTATCAGTGTTGGGCTAAAGAAAATTCATTGAGATCACCCCTAAGAAGACACCATTGATGGAAGCAAGAGTAGATGGTGGAGACCTAAAATAATGTTAGGTTTTGAAGGTAACCCTAGGAAATTTGTGTATTAGGGTTTGATGGATATTATAAGGTTAGGGTTTGGAAGAAACCTACACTGTGGAAACCCTAGCATGATCAATGTGAATATGTTCTAACACTTATGATAGATTTGATGTAGCCATAGATGGGATAGTCTCAATTAGCCCTTGGTTATTAATGAAGTTGGTTGAAATATTAAAGGAAACAAGGTTATATGGTCAATGGATAGTCACGACTCTTGAAGGTTAGTTCAAGAAGGAGATGATCACCTCTCATTAAAGATAAGTACATTCTGATTCATGTTACTCCATTATGTCTTTACTTTTGTTTATATTTACTGATTTGATCATTGTCTATACTTCATGCATGTATATTTGAGTATTGGGATACTTCTAATCTCCTGATGAGATGTGATAAGTGGATCCTTCTTGAGGATAATTTGAGGTGCAGGAAAAGATGGCTAGTGCAGGAAGAGAAGAGCTAGTGTTGGAAAAGGAAAAGAGGCACCTGATGAAAATTTGACAAAGTACTCCAACTGCAAATGTCAAGGTGCATCGATATCTTAACAATACAAGGTATATATGATGTATTGTTTCAATGTTATGTTTCAACTACAATATTGGATGGAAAGGTAAGCCCTAAGGTATGATGAGAATATCACCTTCACAAATGGATCATGGATGCATATGAAAGTAATTTTGCTTCATGGTACTTATGATGAGATGGTGCACTTGGTATTAATTCATGGTAAAACTAATTCGAACATTGAATTTTTTATATATTTGTATGCTTGATATTTGGCAAGAATTTTTCATTTTAGACATGATGGAATTCATAAAGAAGGCTAGCAAATTTATTCTTATATATGATAGCTTGATAATTCTTGTAACGAGCATGGTAACCTTGATGATAAAAATGTAACAATATGATTATTGCTCAGTATCTCCTTGTTGACCTTGGCTTAGTAATTTTGAAAATATGGTAAAATTGAATACCCTAATTTGATGGTTAATGATAAAGAAGTGATGCAATGATTATAACCTTTGAAGTATGATGATACACCTTTCAGCTTCCCTAATCATATGACTCTAACTCTTGATGAAAATTTGATGTCATGTTCTTATGTGATGATCAAGTAGATGATGTTAACATGTTATTGCCATGATGGATATATGTTTTAGAACTTGATATAGTTTGATTTCATGATACAACAAGTTTTACTTATGCATGGATAGGTTTATGTCTTGAATGATGATGACTGAAGTGGCTTCTCATTTATAGGGAGAAACTCTTCATAAGATCCCTTCTCCTATTATCATTTGCATTAAATTACTATTGAAGTAAGAATTTTAACATGAACAAACAAATATCTGATATTGTTCGTATGCAACAAGTTTTGGTCTGAGAAGAGAGGGTTTCCCTTAGTCTAAGCCTCACAACCACATGGAAGAAGGTCTATGGGTGTGGTTGTGCCTATAGGTCACAAAATATAAAGCCTCATGCACAAAATTAGAAGTGTGCATGGAGTATAATTGTCCGATAGACATGAAGCAACCAATAGAATGTCCTATGAGTAGGGAAGTTTGAATGTTTGACTTACTATAGAGATTGTGAATGTGTTGACTAAACTTGTGTTTGCAGGTGACCAAAATATGCATATCAATATGTCATTTTGATTTAATCATTAAAGCTAGTATTTCATAACACTTGCAAGGGTTTGACAAGATTTGGCTTATTGGCTTGACTTGGTGAGCATATTGGTTTGAATGATTGATGATGCTTTATAACTTTGACATTATGCTTTATGGTTCATAGATATGTTTTGAGTTATAGATTGATTGAATTCACAATGATAACAAATTAAGGTTTTGATTTACTAACTAATGATTTACCTTGATATGTGGGCATAGTGACTTTCAGAGACTAATATTGGTATTCAATAATGATTTTGTATTGGCTTCATTGGCTTTGGCACATTGGTTGAAGTATAAACAATTGTGATTTACTATGAGAAAATCTCACAATGAATGGATGAAACTTATATGACTTATTCTTGGTATATGCATGAAACTTATATGACTCGTCCCTCATGTATTCATTCATATTTGGTGGCAAAAATGATTCATGTTATTATCACAAGGATGGATTGATAAAAGTTTGATTGGATAATGCTTGGTAAATAAAAGGATGTTGTGACTCAGTATTTGGATGAGAGCTCCACCTCACACCTGGTCCAAAGAGTTTGTCACGGGGATATTGGCAGAAAATATTATGATTTTAATATTAGTTTTGATCTAAAATCTAAGGCTTGATAAGTTGACTTAGTTGATTTGATTGCACAATATTGATTATGTAAGGCTGAGCATATCAGTTTCTCAAGTATTATGTTTACAGAAAACATTTCATGAAGCAAGCCCCCTGAGCCTAGTATGTTTGCATTGACAGTTACCTCGTGAAGCTAGGAAGATGTGCAAATCCAAACCTCTAATTCGGAATAAGTCCAAGGTATGACTTTGATTTTGGTTTTATATGTCAATGGTTTATTCCTGACATGTAATGAGCCTCTAATGATCAAAGTAAGAGGGAGTTTGCCTCTGAGTTAGAAATGAAGATTCATTGCATGGTGAATTACTTCTTGAAGTTTGGAAAATAAAATTTATATTGTGAAGTTATTAAAGAAAGTGGAAATGTGAATCCTTGGAGACTCTAATTGAATTTCAAGAACTTATGAAGAGATATTGTTGAACATTACGTGGCAACTGATAGTTGATTGAAGCATTGATATTATGTGTGAACACTTGCCCATATATTTTGATTCAATTCATGATTGAGCCTCTTCATACATAGTGTGTTGTTGTCGAGTACGCTTCAAGATATTTGCATGGGACAATCAATCTTTGGTCTGAGGTATTCTTCCTATGATATGTGACTGCATGGCTGTACTGATGTTGATTGGAATTGTTATTGATGAGATGAACATATCTGGGTGTATCCTTAGTATGAGATATGCCATGATATTTTAGATGAGAATTATGTATCTTTAAGCATTGTCGAGGTTGAATATGATGTTGTTGGCATAGCTAGCGATGAGGCATGTTGAAGAAGATCTTTGGAGTGTTGTTTGAGCAGGTTTTGGATATGACAGGGATACTTTGCCTTAATATTGAATGGGATCTGATTGTTACAAAATCTTGTATATAGCTAGGACTAGGATCTCTTCATATATTGAGTCAGTTTTGTCATACAAGACAAGCTTAGGTTTATGGTTGCCACCTTCGTGAGAGGGAGGATGAATAAGGTATCATTTTTGTGACATATATTTTTTTGTTCTAATATAATATTTGATTTGATGTCCTGCATAAACAGGAGATTTTAGCTATTGCAACATGATGATTAAGTCGATACCATATATGAACATGATGATATGTTTCTAATCTATAGAGTGGAGGACTAATCGAGAACACTAAGCCAGATTTTCCCCCTTGTTTGAGCTCATAGGGTGAGGAATTGAGATGGAGGGCTCTTGGGGTTGAGGGATCTCTAGACAATAGGGTCATAGATGTTGCTCCCCTATATGTCACTAATGGGCCTCCAAATTAGACGCAAATTAAGGCCCATAAAATCTTTCTTAGGCACATAAAGGTTATATTAAATCTCTCCTTCTACACTTAATAATGTTTTTTTAGCTTTAATATGTTTTTAGAAAGGTTTAGAGAAAAAATTTTATTATGTGCCTAATATTATTTATTTTTGCATAATATTGAGAGAATACGGAGTAAATTTTGAATGAGAGAATATAGGGAATTTATCCCTACTATAGGGTGGACCAATATTGTATAGTAAATGAA
This sequence comes from Pinus taeda, assembly GCA_000404065.3. NCBI lineage: Eukaryota > Viridiplantae > Streptophyta > Pinopsida > Pinales > Pinaceae > Pinus > Pinus taeda. Next base: position 5,548 of record APFE031603120.1, read on the forward strand.
TTAAATGTCATGAAATTATTGACAATTTTTGGAGCTCCACTGATTAAGAAAATCTAGGAAAGTGTTTCGTGTCATTTAATAAAGATTCCTAGTGTTGGGAACCAAATCCACTTTTTGAGATATTTTGGATGAGAAAACTACATCCTTTCAAGGAAAATTCTTCCTCATCACTTTGTATAAGTACCAATTCGAATTGGCCTCTAGATTTATGTATTTCTTAGTCTTCTTGTAGAGAAAACTTGTTATTTAGCAGTTCCACTTTCATTTCTAGCAGGGATGTATTTGGACTATTTCAAATAATAAAGTTTGGTGACCTTTTTAGATTATAAAGCTCATTTTCATTCATATAAATTTGAGTTTCCTTGGGCTTGGCCATCCCAGGAGACTCAGATCCCTCTTGTACAATTTCTTTGTTTCCTTTGGATGTATATTTCACTTGCATCTCTTATTTTTACATTTACTATTCATGCTTCTTTTGTTGTACGTCATATTGGTTAAATTATTGAAGTGAGTTGTTTTGCAAGTTTTTTGCAGAGTCACAAGAATGATGCATCCTTATAAAAACATTGAAAATTCATATTCATGATTGAGCTACTTGGATTGGTTTACTAGCTCACAAATCTAGAATTTTTGGATGTCCCTTTTAGCAAACTAGTAGTAATTTTCTGCTATTTTTTAGAACATTTTAATGAGCTTCATTTGAGTTTACTCCACTTGTATTGGGTCATAAAAACATTCAATTTAATTAAAAAAATTACCCCATAGTATCTGCACTTGATTAGGTTAGGCATTTTGTAGGTTAACTAGCTCACTAGTTCTTGAATTTTTTATATAGAGTAGTAATATTTTGCTATTTTTTAGCGTGTGTTAACAAGGGTATTTTGGAGTGATTCCACTTGGAATTCAGTCCTAGTACATCCTAATTAATAATAAAAAATTCCCCATCTCATTTTCATTTGATATACTTGTGCATTTGACAATTTATCTCTCTTGTAGCAAAGCAGGGTTTCTTCTAACACCTCCTGTAGCAGTCCTATAGCACTCCTATAACACATGTAAACTTGACCAAATCTACTCCAAAATCTTGGATTTCATATCTTAGGCTTGAATAATGACCCATAGGCTCTAAATCCATGACTGAGAAAGACCAACGACCACTTAGGATTTTCCTTTTTACCCCTACAACACATCTCAACAATTTGGGTTAATGAACAGATTTATGAATTGAATAGCACAATAATGGTTTCCTTGATTTCCACATGAAGTATATAATGAACTCTGTCAATGGATCTAACCTATTTGGGATGTAGTGATTGATTAAATTATCTTTCCTTCTTGCATGTTAGATTATTTTACTGTCTTTATTTAAGTATGGGGGATTACGCAGTGCATTATATTACGGAGTTCTGGGATGGGTGACCTCCTGGGAAGTCCTGGTTACCGGGTGCAAGCCCCGGAAGTGATGATTGATGCTATGTGATTCGTTCTCCACATTTCACTAGTTTCAATCCCACTTCTTCACCTCTGTGAGCATCACCCGATGCAATGAGTGCTAAGTGAACTATTCAAAAATCATGAGAAATTAGTCAGTTACGACTACCTCTCATGGATATGGTCATACGTTTGAATGACTTACTTAACGCAGTTGAATCCCAAAAATGATATCTAATACTGTCTTTATTCTTAAGCTAGGGTTTCTATTTCAAACACTATGATTTCCATTCCATAGACTAGGTTTACTTTTCAATGCGACTTTTACATTTTGCAATGAGGTTATTGTTTTATTTCATGATATTCACTTCATTACATCATATCCACAAAATAAGGACACATTTCATGTTGCACATATAGTGTCGACACCTCTTAATTTTGTACCAACCCCGGGTTGATAATTTAAGTTAGTAGCCTTGGGAGTTATAGCATTCTTGTTGCAATACTGGGCTTCATCAGTCACCCATAGGGTGTGAGTAATCCTTATCTATTTTGAAAATTCAGGTATGTCCCTCTATCTTGGTCTATGTAGAGTATACCCTAGTTGGCATCATACCCACAATATGGGCTTGTTGGGATTACTGCTCCCCGTCTGGCCAACGGGTTAAGAGAGTGCTTAAGGGTGTGTGATCCTTACCTTTGGTAAGTCAAGTATCTCACCCAAGATTATTATAATGTAGGTGTTCTACCACATGACTATTTAGTGTCATTGTTGGGAATATTAGTGGGCAATAGGATTGTGATCCTTACCACGTATAGCAAGTTGTATCTCACCCATTGATTGCATCATGAGATGGTTGTGATCCGTGCTTGGTAAGTTGTATCTCGCCTATTGTCTGACATGGTGTGAGAGTTTCCAAAAGGACCTTCCTCATTTTCATTGGTTCCTATTTGAGATGTGCTTCCCGATGTGGTTCCAGGTTGAGCAGGGCTCCCTGAGGATAAGCTCTCTGATGTTTCCCAGCTGGTAGCATTAGGTTCCCCTCCGATATCAAATTATTCTTATTTTAGATTCAAAAATGTTCAGCATGTGAAGAGAGACAATTAAGATATTATCATAAATGAGCAAAGATGATCAGTGATGATATTTGATGATGAGATACTTCTGACAGGATATGATTTGAGGACAAGATACTTTTGATGATTACATGATGCGATTGGAATTTCTCCCTAGCCGAGAGGGAGTGTAAATTTGGAAACTCGATGACAAATTCCAACCATGGGACAAGGTTCCTCTCTTTGAGAGGACTATTTTTTACTATTGAATCACTCAATTTGGACAAGAGAAAATATATTTTTTAAATTAAGCCCCACATGTGCATATTTGATCAGGTCAACCCTAAAGCAAATTGCGCACCCATAGATGGCTATAAATACAAGTCAAGTGACCCTCATTTGGATATCATCATGAAGCATTCTTCTATTCTTCTTTCTATGGTTTGGCTCGCACAGGTTTGAGATGATTCGTGGAAGCTCGCTCGCACATGTCTAAGATTGCAGGGTCTGAAGCTTGCACATGTGATAGGGTTTTTGTTTTTGACCACAGGCATGCAAGCTCATGCATGCAATTTGAGAGTTTCAACCACACACAAATCACTCTCTGCATGCAGTTGGGACCTAGGGTTTGGTTTTATCAGTTGACCGCATATTTTTCTCGTTGACCGCAGGGTTTAGTAGTTGACCGCAGATATTGATAGTTGATTACAAGCTTCTAAATTAGGGTTTTTATTATTAACATTATTGGGTTCATCTCATGAATTTCATTTAGTTGATTTTGTTTGATAGGATTATGGTTGAATATATGGATAATTATACTCTATTTTGCTAAATCATTTAATGACAATCTAATAACACGGAGAATTTGAAAGGATTTTCCCCATAGTGAGCATTTCCCTTGTCTCATACCAATCCCGGTGTCTCTATGTGTGAATTTTTTTCTTCTATTGTTACTTTATGTTATGTTGCATTGATGATGATATTTTTCTTTCTATATAGTTGCATATGTTGTTTAATAATGATGTAAATTTGAATAATGTTATGATGTTGTGGGGTGAATTTAATATGGAAATAATGAAATGAAATTATCAAAGCAAAGAACAATATATCCCTAAGAAAAATTAAGAAGTTAAGGGAGATTTGGAGACTATTGGAAGGATATTTCCCAACATCAAGGCTAGGTTGTATCTCTCCTTTTCATTCAATTATAATACAAAAGAGTGTTTCTTTCTCACTATATTGTACATTGGATCTGATATGTCATATGCTTACTTCCATTGGTTATGATATTAGGTACTAGTCTCCTTGATCACTAGTATATGTTGCACTTGATCATTTATATATCATATTCCTTTGATCCTTTGTTTGTTAGTGTGTTTGCAAGTTTGGATTATGAGCATTGAAAGGTTGTATCAAGCCATAGCAAGGATCTTCAACAATAATTTCCAATTAAAGGTATGGATTCTATACTACATTACTCTTATTTATGATTCAATAAAGATGAACCAAGGGAAATATTTACTAGTTTGTTTATTTATTACTAGATTAAGTCATTGAGTCTAGGGAGAACTTGTCTTGTCCGCAAAATGAGATTTGTTTGCCTAACGAATTAGCGACTCTACTGGGGAATGTTTTGTTCTTATATATGTCTTCTTGTGTTCTTTAATTGTCTTCCACTACCTTGATTGATTGTGTTTACATACTTGAAAGTTAAATTTTGGATCGGTGGCTACATTTTTTATTTTTCTTTGTTTTTTCGAGTGTCGCACTCTACTTTTTAGCAGTAGGGCGATAATTGTACACTTTACTATTAGAAACAAAGTGACACCACACTGGTGTTAATATATTACCTATGGCATACTTAGAAAATTTTAAAAATAAGGATTTTTCCATGTGGGTATGGAAAATTTTGCGTGTTATGATTTCTTGTGTCTGTTTACACTATAGAAAATTCAACTTTATTTTGATTTGTTGTTTTGGATTAACATTTTGAAAAATTACTTATCTTTCCAAACTAGGGCTTAGGGTTTGATCTGTTGATTTATCAAAGGAAAGGTTAGTCATTGTTGGATTATTTTGAGTTTGTCTTTCTTCTTTCAATATAGCAAATTAAATACTTGCGTATACCTGCTTGCAAAGAGTCATTAGCATAGGTGAAAAGTTAGATTTTTTCAAAGTGAGCATTTTTTATTCACAGTTTGTTTCTTTTGTTGGATTGGAAAGAATAATGATTATTGTTTTTTTATAGAACAACACAAAATGGCACTTACAATGATTTGATATTCATTACATCAATTTGAAATTATTTCTTTTAAGAGTTTGTTGGTTTTCTCTCTAGTATTTTGAAGCTTAGGGTTTTTGTGTTGAAAACAGCTTTTTGTAATTATTGTCTTATTTGATGAATTGAAATATAAAAGTGTAGTTTTTGCATTTGGTGAAAATAAATGTGGTGAAAGTAGAGTTCTTGCATTTTGTTGGAATATCAAAAGAACTTCTCCTTCTCATAGATAGAATTTCATCGAATTAAAGAATTCATTCTCCCATATTTGCTACATTAGATTGGATTTGAAAACTTTATACCATTTACATCATATAATATCAAATTAACTTTAATGAAAAGAGGAACTTTAAAATCAATAAAACATTAAATCAACCAAACATTAGTATGGTTCTAGGTTAGAAGATGTGTTCCAATGTCTATAAACATAGGAGTTGTCATTAATTGTTTGTGTTACATTCTGCGAGTAGTCGTTATTCCACATACGTAAGTATATAGGATCATTCTCCACGTACCCTTGAGTATATCGAATGGTGCTCCATGTATGAAAATTATATAGAAATGCTTCCTATCATAAAATATGCACTAGAAAACACTAATACAAGCTAGGGTTCCATGTACTTTCATGTATATCAGAAGACCCCGTCTAGGTTGCATACCATCCATAGGTAATCAAGTCGACCGCCTTGTCATCTGTGATACATTGAACACAACATTCAGGGAGATTTTTTGTATGTACTGGAAACGATATTCCACAATTCACAGGGGCTTGGCAATCCTTTTATACCTAGTTACCCTTTTATTTGATTTTGGTTATTTATTTGGTTGATTAAAATTTGAAACAAATATTTTAATAAAATTCACTGTGGCAAAATTATTAAGACATTCACATAGAATGCAGGATTTACGCCCTGACTACACCCCTGGTCAATTAGAACGAATCAAAGCAGAGAAATCAAAATTGACAGAATTTGGGACGTCAAACGAACCTGTATCATCTAGTGTTGTAGAATTTGAAATGGTAGAATCTGAAGTAACTCAACCACAAATAATAGAATCAAAGATAGTTCAATCTGAACCTAAAGTTACTGAAACCCTAGAACTTGAGATCATTCATGGTACACTAAAGATCAATAGAAATTTGGAAACAGAATTTTCCGAACCAAACATTGATGAACCTGAATCTGACATTTCTAAAACTGAGTGACCTTCAACTTTTATAGCTCCTACCCCTCTACCAGTTTCATCTCAAAGAATTGTTACAATTGATCTACCTCTTGGTATTCTAAGCATTGAAGATATTACTGAAGAGGAAGAGGAATATATTGAATATCCTCCTCTTACTACTGGTGATCTGTTAATTTTTTAAAGTCAGCCTTTTAAACTTTTTCCATCAGATCCTTGGTATTTGACTCCATTAAACATTTTAGGTCAAGGTATTCCTTGTTTACATCCTTTGATTTTACACCTAGGTGAATCATGTCGGAGATCCCTCTTGTAAGTCAAACCTCGTCTTTTCATATGAGTAAACCACCTAGCTAGCCTATTGTGACTTCTATATTTACAAGATTTCCAGAGTCATTCCTATATAGTGGACCTTTGGTTCCCATTGGGTATTAATCACTCAGCGTAACTTTTTCGAGAGCACTCCTTCTTCTCAAGTTTCTACTTGGTTTTCTGGAATCTCATATAGTTTATCTACTGCTTAAGTATAAATCATTGCTCAGAACATGGATTTCATGCCTAAAACACCTTTGGCATCATACCAATACATTAATATGTTATCTGGTAACATAGGTATTCCTAAACTAAATCCAACTGAGATTTACTATCCAGATGAGGGGAAATTGTCATATGTTCATCTTGGAGGGAAACCTCCTAAAGGAATTTATTCTCTGTTTGTAGGGTCGTCGATTAACGGAACTTATACGAACCTTGGTCAGACACCTCAAGTCAGTCCAAGTCAACCTGTTATATCTCAATGCTTTATTGGTGCCCCATTTCCACTAATGGGCAGTACTATTTGGAACCCTCCTTATGTTCAACAACCTATTCAAGTTGCTCCATAAGTTCCTGTTCATTATTAACCTATCCAAGTTACTAGCCAAACTGTATCACATAAATCTATTTAGCAACTTTTCCATGGTATTCCTCAAATATTTTTTCAGCCTACTATGCAAAAAATTATTCAACAACTGGCTCCAAGTACACCTTGGACACCTTTCTAATCTATGCCACAAATGATGGTGCAAGGAACGCCTTAGATATCGGTTCAACAAACTACACAACCCATGACTCAAGCATTTGGTTATCAAACTGGTCAAACTATACCTCAATCTTTTATTGGTATAAATTTCCAATCAATGACATAGATACCTATTGCTCAACCTAGTGTAGGAACAATTCAAACGATGTATCCAGATCAATCTTACCCAGGTCAACATTTTCATAGACCAAATTTACCTGGGTCAAATTATGTTGGGTCAATCGTATCAGGGTCAGCCTTTTCAAGGTCAACCATATCTTATTCAACCTTTTCAAGTATTTCCACTTCAAACTCAACTTGGTGTGACTTACCCTAGTTATTCTAGAGGAATGAAAATTCCAACTCCGCAAACTATTCCAGAATATCCTGGATGTCCTCCTCCAGGGGTTGGACTTAATCCTCAAGGGTATCTACATTCTCAGAAAGACTTTAACTGGTAGTTACCTTTCATTGCAATGTTAGATTTTCCATATCTATCCCGCCTCATGAACGGTCCAATTTATCATTATCCTTTTTATCTGGTGATTCCTACAAAATTACCAAGTGACATATCAAAATTTGATGGTAAGCCTAGAGAAGATATGTCAAATCATGTAATGACTTATCACCTATGGTATTCTTCAAATTCATTAAATGATGATTCCATTTAGTTATGGTTTTCCAACTGATTTTAATAAGTCCAACAATGAAATGGTACATTGAGTTACCATGCCTTTTTCCACAATTTTAACTCCTTAGAAATGACATTTTTAACGCATTTTCAGTTACCTATTTGATATGAAACTAGTACTGATCTTTTGAATTCATTAAAACAATATGATTCCACCCATATCTCAAACTATATACATGAGTGGAGACGTAGATTTTGTTTAGTCAAAGCTTACATTCCAAATCAGTTGTTAGTTGAATGGTTCGTTAAATATTTACTTCCTACCATAATGGAAAATGTTGCTAAGGGAGGAGTTGTTATGGAAGCGAAAGTTATTACCATGCCCAATACTTAGACCTTGTATATTCACAAACTGGCACCTTGCACCAGAAGATTTCAAATTCACCTTGCACATCCAACACAACTCAACCAGTTGCAACTCCTACAGGATCTCACACCTCTAATGGTGTAATTGGTTCTGTTAACAACAATCTAAGAGTAAATAATCTAAGAGTAATTTGAAACCTACTCCCACTATGGCTACGCAAAATTCACCCAATGAAAATACTTCTGCCAGTATTACTTTTGAGATTAATGCAGTAGAATCATCTACTGGTAAGCCTCAACAACTTAGAAGGAAGAAAAATGGCAAAGGAAAATCAAAACAAAACGCCCCTAAGAAGGAAAAACAAACTAAAAACGAACCTTCTAAAGAGAATAGGAAACCTCGATATCCTTGTTTGATTTGTACTGATGACCATTATACTAAGGAATGCCTCCATTGTGTAGAGGTTAATAAATTCCTCAATGGTTCCTCTACACATGTTGTTTTAAAAGATATTTTTCCTTCTCCAGACAATAAAACGGTTTCTCTCAACTCATCTTCTTCATCCACATCTGCAGATATCATGATGATGTCCTCTCAAGTTTTCATAGCAATAATATCTAAAGATTACAAGTCTAAAACTCCTTCGAACAAAAATTATACCAATCAACCTTCTCCATCAGTTCCACCTCCTTCTTAACCTTTACAGATTGAGAAATCAACTTCTAACATAGTAATTTTTCCTCCTCCTAAAGGTGTTATTCAAAAGTCGTCTTTCAATCTACATTCCAGAGTGGCTCAAAATTACAACATTGTTGAAAACTTGCCTCAATATCCTTTAGCAATGTCATCTCTCAAAGTGATTCAAATGTGTCTTGCACAATAGAAATTACTATTGTTAGCCATTGGTGAAATCTATCCATAATATTCTAACCTCATAGTCTTTGATCTTGAAACCCATATACCTAGACTCCCACATCAACTGGCATTTAAAATTTTGGTTTTTGTTAAAACCAAAAGAGTTTTTCATATAGTAATTGATGAGGGGGATTCTACTTATATTATGTCTATTGTGTATTGGAAAGCTTTGGGATCTCTGACAATCAATCAATCTCCTACCACTCTCAAAGTTGTCGATGGAAGAGGATTTTGACCTTATGGTATTTTAAATGATCTACCAGTAGAGTTAGAGAGTAAAGTGGTTTCTTTCTAAGTAGAATTTGTTGATGCTCAACTTGACTACAATGTTTTACTAGGTCGAAGTTGGACTAATGTAATGTTTGCAGTGGTCTCGTCACTTTTTTTATTGATACTTCCCTCATCAAGGGAGGATAGTTAAAGCGCACCAGCTAGATTTTTTCACTTCTAATCCAAATTCCACTGGTACTTTACCTTTTATGAGGAAAGCAACTAGTTCTTATGAGATTGTTGGAGTTGGTTTTCTTAAGGATTCATCACTAATGGGAAATTTTGCACTTCCTCCACCCAATGCTCCTTTTATCATTTCCCAAGTCAATATGATTTCATCAAGCACTCCAGAATCATATGATCCTTGGATCGGGCTTAAAAAATCATAATTAACCACTTACAGCAACCAAATGCCTCTAATCCCATTGAACTAGCTTATCAGGTTGTTTAATATTTTTCAAAACTTGTTTTTAATGTAACTATTCAAGTGAATATGATCATCGATGAGTATTCTCAATCATCTTGGTTGGAACCTATATCATTACCTAACCCTTTGGATAACATATTTCCAATAAACGAATGTACAATGGAGGTTATGACTTTAGATGAAATTCCTTGGGAAAATTATCAACATCGTTCCTCTTTTCTTCCCAGCGTCAAAAGGATTGAGAACTACTCTTCTACAATGTTTTCACCTGAGATTGTTGATGACCCTGAATTCCCTATATCGATTTTTGAATCAGAATCTGAAAAGAATTTATGTAATATATCTCCAACAATTCTGCTTATATCTTAGTGAAACTTGGAATTATGGAGAACATTCATATAGGTGCATCATGCTCGCTTGATGAAATTAAGACTTATAAAACCTTATTCGAGGAATTTTGTGAAATTGTTTCCAGGTCTTATGAGGAAATTCCTATAATCGACTCAAGTATTATAACTCATGAAATCAAGACCTACTCGGATGCTAAGCCTATCAGAAAAAGATTACATCTAGTGCATCCTACAAAAGTTGTTGCTATCAAAGTTGAGGTTGAGAAACTTCTAAAGGCTAGTTTTATCTATGATGTTCCTTTGACCAATTAGGTTTCCAACATCATTCATGTTACCGATAAGGGATAATAAGAGTATGCGTCGATTATAGAGATATTAACAAAGATGGTCCTAAAGATAGTTATCCTACTCCTTACATTGACCAAATAATTAATGATTGTGCTAGTAGGGAAATATTTTCTTTTATGGATGGACTTTCTGGTTACAATCAAATTAACATACTTCTTGCAGATCAACATAAAACTGCATTCATTTGTCCATGGCGAAATTTTGCCTATCGAAAGCTTCCATTTTGGCTAAAGAATGTTGATCCCACTTTTCAACAGGCTATTTCTTACTCCTTTCATGAAATTAAGCATATTGTACATTTGTACTTAGATGATCTACCAGTACATTCATTAAAATGTCAAGATCATCCAATCCATCTACGAGTGATTTTTCTCCAATGTTGGCATTATAATATACCCTTAAACCCACATAAATGTGTTTTTCGTGTCACATATGGTCGTTTACTGGAATTTTATGTGTCTAAAGAAGACATTTGTGTTGACCCCCTCAAGGTAGAGACTATTTTGATTTTGCCTCCTCCATACGCCAACTCCAAATTTTGCAGGGGAAAGAAAAGTTTTTACATCGATTATTCTAATTTATATAAAGATAACTAATGGTTTCACCTGGATTTTGAAAAATGGCATCTCTTTCATTTGGGATGAAACTGCTCAAAAATATTTTGATGCACTTAAACATGTGTTGACTCACACACTTTTATTGCATCCACCTACTTATCATTGGGATTATGTATTTAGCTGCATCAATCATTATCATTGGTATGATATTAGTCCAAGAGGATGAATTGAACAATGAACACATTGTTTACTACTTAAGTAATACCAATTCTAAAATAAAATATGAACATGTGGATAAATTGGCCCCTGCAGTTGTCCAAGTTGTCTAGAGATTTTGTCTCTATATTCTATTGCACAAAACAATAGTGGTTTCAGATTGTAACCCCATGGTTTATATTTCTAGAAAATTGCTTGGGGGTGAATATATCCTACAAGAATTTGACTTAGAATTTGTTAAATCCAAGTCAAAGAAATCACTAGTATTTGTTGAGCTTATTTGTGACTTTCCCTATTTTTACATAGAAACAGTGGCAAAGGATTCTCTTCCAAATGAATCTCTCTTACTTATCATTACACTAGATCCTTAGTATGTAAATATTATTGTTTATCTTCATATTCAAACTTTTCAACTGGAATTATCTCGTAGTGATCTGCATCGCATTCGGTACTAATCCTAGCAATATACTAATTTTAGTGATACACTTTATCATCATGGTTCTGATTCAATTTTCTAACGATGTTTAACACATGACAAAGCTAAAAAAGATTTGAATGACTCACTATAGAGCATGTGGCGGTCATATGTGAGAGCTTTCCACTGCTCAAAAGATCCCACGCGCTAGATATCTATGGCCTTACATGTTCAATGATTGCATTG
>APFE031603122.1:0-10636 GCA_000404065.3 Pinus taeda
AACTGGTTGTATTTAGTCTAACTGGAAAATAGACTAGAGATGAGTTGGGTGAATTAGTTATTAATTAATTCACAAGTTATTAACTCATAATACAACTAATGACTACATCAGTTAACTCAGTTGCATGTCAGTGCATGTTCAGTTCAGCAGGGACAGGTGTTAGAGGATCAGATTGCTATCAGTTGTGACTATAGTTGTGCATGAAGATTTGCACAATCAATGGATTGAGTATTGCCAATGAGGATTGCGTGGTATAGGCAAAGGGAATACGAATTTGGAGTTGATTCTCATTCTATTCTCATGCAGGATTGCGCAGTGGAGGCAAGCAAGCAACGGAGGAGATTTGAACCTGTGATTGATTCATATCTAAGCTAGTTTGTGTGTAACTGGTGGAGATAGTACTGAGTACTTGTGAGAAGTATTGTACTATGTATTGTTACATGTTCTTAATCAATATAATATACAGATAGTTGAGGGGCTTTCAGCTGTATGCTTTCCCCAGTACATACTGTGTTGATATGTGTGATTGATGTTTCAATGTGCGCATGCGATTGTCTCTTAATTCCGCAAATTGATGATCAACGTAGAGGAGGTTATGTATTATGCATGATTCTGAAAATAGTGTATAATCAGGATAATCTCTATGAATAAGTGTCATATTATTCAAAATTTCTACAATGTCTGTTTTGATTATGTTGTGACCCCTTAGACTCCTATATATAGAAAGGAGGTTTTGTCATTTGAATCATCCAAGAATTGTTCATTTGTGTAATGAAAAGGAGGTTGTCCCCTTGAACATGCTAATTTTGAAGTCGTGATCTATCTCTTCTTCTATTTTGCGAGTTGGTTGCATTACAGAGGTTTAACAAAAAATATTTTTAAAGGAAGAATTGAGGGCATGACTACAAAAGAAGGATAAATGCTCACAAAAATATAAGACAAAAGGCAAGAGGAGGAAATACCATGAAGGCAAAAATCAAGAATCCATTGGCTTCGAGAAGGGGAGAAGAACATAATTTTTCATAAATCAATGATCAAACATTGAAATCATAACATGATATTTTCACTCAAAGATGAAGTAGGTTGAAAAATTATAGATCATAAAGAGATGGAGCAAGAATTGGTTAGATATTATGGATTAATCTTAGCTAAACCAAATCAAAGTTGATGGAGACCAATTTAGAAGATCATGGAAAACATCCCAATGTTGTTTCAACCGGATCATAATGTTACCTTAATGTGAGAGGTACCCATGCCAAATTCAAAGCGGTTGTAATATCCATGCAAAAAAAACAAAGTGTTGGGTCCATATGGATTTACCACAAATTTCTTCCAAGATTTTTGGCACTTCCTTCGTGAAGAAATCCATGGCTTGGTGGAGGAATCTCGCAGTACATGCTCTTTATTTCTGGCCTTTAATGCCATGTTATTAATGCTAACACCTAATTTTGATAAGCCCCGAGACCTTGGTAGCTTCATACCAATAGCCTTATGCAATGTAATATATAAATTATTGCAAAATTCATTGTAAATCATCTAATTCCACTTCTGCCAAATCTAATTTAAATGGAGTAGAATGGTTATGTGGAGGGTGGACATACCTTAAATGGAATGGTAGTAGACCATGAGGTCATTCGTTCATCTAAAAAAACTAAAAGGAAATAATGCTAATTAAGTTTGACCTATCTAAGGCCTTAGAAAAACTTAATTGGGCTTATCTCTTCAGTGTTCTCATAGTCTTTGGATTTTTAAGTAGTTGGATTAACTAAGTAGGACCTATAGTTGTAACTCATTTCTTCTCTGTGGTGCTTAATGGATCTCCTTCCTCAACATTAAAGTCTTCATGTGGAATTAAAAAAGGTGACCCTCTCTTTCCACTCTTATTTATTCTTGTTGCAGAAGGGTTGGAATGCACCATAAAGCTAGTTGTAGCACAAGGAAAGATAAAATGATTAAAACTTTGTAGCGATGATCTTCCCATCTCCCATTAGTAGTTTGTTGATGATACAATGCTAATGGGAGTTCCTACAATAAGAGAAGCTAGAACTATAAAATAGATCCCAAAGGACTTCATGGAGGCCTCAAGTACATCCATAAACACAGGTAAATCTCAAATTTATTTCCTTAATACTAGCTTGGCAGTGTAGGGGCAGCTAGTCAAAGTGTTGGGTTTTCAACGTAGTTCTATCCTTGCTAAATATATGGGGGTGACTTTCGTATAAAACTCCTTTATAACTATCCACTGGAACCTAATAGTCCATCAAAAAAAAAAATGATTGTTGGACCTTCAAATCTCTCAATTTTGCTAGTAGATTATTCTTGTTAAAATCAATCTCGCAAAACGTTCTGATGTATCTTCTCTATGCATTGGAAACACCCAAAGGAATCCTTAAATCCATCGATATTATCCACATCAAATTTCTTTGGGGGGGTCTATGCGGGAAACAAAATGAACCCTTGTATCCTAGGGTAACTTATATCCTCCCAAAATGGTCAGTTGTCTTGGTCTTCTTGATCCAGAAATTCTAAGTAATTTTTTTGGGAGGAAATTATGGTGGAGGTGGATCCAAGGTGGCGAGGAGTTATGGAGGCAGCCTTGGAGTAGGAAATACAACCCCTCTCAATAATGGCAACAACAATTGAGAGCTCAAAACCCTGTTCGAGGATCTTTGATATGGAATTTGGCCAGCACTAATAAATTCATCGTATAACATCATCATTTTTGGGAAGTCCAAGAGGGAAAGGATACCTTATTTTGGACGAACTCATGGAAACAATGTCTAGAGCTTGGCAAGAGGGCGGAATTCTTTTCTATAGAAGAGCTCATGAAATCTAGATCTCTCTTTATAGTAGAAGATTCTTGGAACTAGATGACGAAGCGCACCTCCTGGGGAGAATGGAAAAATAAGAAAAGTTGGACACAAAGTCTTGATCAAGCCAGTGTGGACACATTAATGGAAACTTCACGAATGAAATATTTCACTCTCTAAGGGATAGGACAAACTATGATGGAGCTATAACTAGAAGGGTATGTTCACAATCTAAGAGGCATATCAACTAGCTGAAAGTCACACCAATATCTCTAATCAATTGATTTAGAAAATGTTTGAGCTTAGAATTTATGGCCCAAAGTTGCCCATTTTCTTTGGTTGTTAGTACATAAAATAACCCTTACATGGGATAAAATCGTCCGTAGAGTATTTGAAGGTCCTTTCCTCTGTTTTTTGTGTAGATTACATGTAGAGGACATGGAGCACTTGCTCAATACATCTGTGTTTTTTTAACTCTATGGTCTCAACTTCTCAAATTATTTGGATAGTCAAACAAGAATAGGAATGAAATCATAGAAATGTTTGAAGGTCATATATCCTCAATGACAAAAAATCTTATTGTAAATCAAGCTTGGGCCCTCATTCCAGGGTTTTTTCCATGTAACACATGGAAGGATAGGAACAATCACATCTTTAATAATCGATCATCAAAGGGGAGGAAATTCGGGAAAAAGAATTGCAAGTGTTTGTGAAACAATTCTATTCCACCATTGGTCATCATCACATTGGGAAGTTGAAGGTTTGGGTGCCACAATTTTGCATAATCTTGAGTTGTTTCCATCTCCTTCTATTAATCCTTTACCTCCAAGAACCCCATCTTCTAGTCTTCTAGCTTCCCAAATCCCTCCTCCCACTAGATTTCTTAAACTTAATTTTGATGGGGCACCTAAAGGCGAGCCAAGTTCTATTGGTCTTGGAGGACTCTTTCGTGACAACTATGGGCAACCAATTTTTATATTCGCAAATAGTATGGGACATTCAAGTAACAACATAGCTGATTTTGTAGCTTTAGAGACTGGCCTTGTTATTGCATCATCACAAGGCTTCTTTAGGCTAATTGTGGAGGGTAATTCTCAACTACTCATCTCAAGAGCAAAGAAATTAATCAATGGAGCTTATCTAGAAATTTTTTGCCATAGTTGGAGATTGGGAAAATATATCACACATATTAACCTTCTGATCCATAAAATTTTGGTCATTATTCCCTCTCTTATCAAGAGAACAAGCAATAAGGTAGTGGACCTTATGGCCAACCCGGGATGTAAAGAAATTCACTTTCATCTTTCCACAAGTTGGAACAATCACTTATGGGAGGACTAGAGACCAGGTCTTATTGATCTAATAAACAAAGATCGAGAAACCTAGTTGGTGGTGGAAGAACATGAAGAAATTTCTTGCATTGAGGAGCAACTTTGCAACAATCCAAATCATGCACATCCAGTGAATCCGACCATTCCATGCACTATTGATATTTCCACATCCTTTTGATGGCTTTAGTCAACTTATGATTTTTCTACTTCACTTGGAATTTACTAGTAATATTGGCATAATGTCTTGCATGATTGAAGTCTTGGTCAATAGACCTTTTTGTATGTATCCACTTAATATATGGACATTTGGGACAAAAGACATTAACTTTTTCCATTGGTTTGGTTTCCAAACTGGCAGAACACATCAAAATATTTTGATATTATGTAATCTGGTATCAATTTAATAGAAAGAAGCTTGTTTACAAAATAAAAGAAAACAATGTATTTTGTCAAAAATAATTATTTACTTATAATTAAAGTAAAAGGAAGTTTGAATCTTATGAAAAAAAATCATGTGAATAGTCATTAATTGTAAATTAAGCATTGATACCAATATAATAATTGGATTTGTTCTTGCTATCTCATATATATTATCTATTTATATTGTGCAACTAAAAAGAAGCGATATATATACATACACACATTAATGTATATAACATTGTCAAAATCTTCACAAGATCATTAACTTTAGGGAAAAAACAAATTATAAATCTCTCTCTTCTCTCAATATATATATATATATATATATATATATAATATATATATATTTAAATATATATATTATATTATATATTATGTTGATTGCCTTTTAATTTCTATTTTTTGAACTTTTTTTGGAAACTATTACCCATCATTGAGTGTCATTAATTTAACATATGTTATTATTATATATTAATAAAATATATTATTATAGCCCTGATGGGTGTGTTACTGTAGTTATAACGGGGTAGAGACTAATATGACAGGCCTCCCCACCACACCAACCCCTTGCACGCCACATCACCTTAGTATACTAATGAGTCCTTGCCTCCTAAGGAGGGTGTTAGAGGCTCTCCAACACATCTTTGAGTTTGGCTTCGTCGTGTGTATGAAGGCACCACCAGGGTCCTCCTTCTTGGTAAGTTACTAGTTAGCTTATGTGGCAA
The DNA here is from genome assembly GCA_000404065.3 of Pinus taeda. Taxonomy (NCBI): domain Eukaryota; kingdom Viridiplantae; phylum Streptophyta; class Pinopsida; order Pinales; family Pinaceae; genus Pinus; species Pinus taeda. The sequence continues at coordinate 5,287 of APFE031603122.1, forward strand.
AAAATTGAACAAGTTGAAAATAATATCGAGTAACTCATATAAGCTCGAAGGGGCAAGAAAATTTGAATATCTTGACATTGAGGTGAATAGTGGCAACCATTGTGATTCTACCTTGGGTCTTGCCCAGAACAATCCTTTGAAGTTATTGATTCACCGATTACAATGAGTTATATGTGTGTGTGTGTGTGTGTGTGTGTGTGTGCACACTAAAATTGCTTCTTCTTGGCTAAGAGTTTGTCTTCCTCAGATGTAAGGAAACATGTTAAAAACCAAATACCCAAAGACATATTGCAAGAGTGAAAGCTTGCCCCCTTTCGGACCACCAATGGGTAAAATCCAGGTGGCATTGTTTTCCTTGAATAACAACGATGAGTGAGTCTACATTCACAGATACCTTGAATAATAGTGATGAGTCAATCTATATTCGCGAATAACAACGAGTGGTGATTGTTCCCACTACTTATTTGACAATTGAGTTATGATATGTTTTCTCACTGTTTCATATATATAAATTTTTTACACACACACACACACACCACACACACACTATATATATATTTATATATAATATATATATATATATATATATATATATATATATTATATATATTATATATATATATAATAAATATTATGCTAACTATTATTACAAGTTTATTATATATTTATCTTAATTTTTTTACTATTTTATAAAATTATTCTCAAGACCCTCACTTTGTGATACATACCCTTAAATCATATTATTAGTCCTTGCCCTCCGGGCTGCATGGACTATAGTAATCGAATTTTTAGTTGGTAAATTAATTATTCAATACTCCAAAACGAAATCAAAAGACATAAACCTAAAGTGTTAGCTTCTTATTTCCCTCCTCACTTTTTGCTCTCATATCACATGCTTCCAACAAATTCATTTAACCAATAAGAAATTTGGACGTCTTATTTGGCCTCTTTCAGAGGCGATTCATACATTATACTTAGTCATATCTTGGTTAAAAGATATATTTCATGACTAATTCTCAGAAATTGAGGTAATGCTAGAATTACCTCATAACATTAAATGTTTTCCCATACCTAGTCCATAACATGTTTTCCATAACCCAATGTCCATAACATGTTGTAGTGTCTCGAGGAGGTTGTTCGGGTACCACCTACCATCCCCATAGACCATAACATGTTGTGGTGGAGAAACTCGCTTCAAAATTTGTTCCCTTGTGACAGATGATTTCTCTAGTCTCTTTGAAACAATTAGGAAGTGGGACTTTGTATTTGAACTGCCGATTTTAACCGAACAAAAAAATTGGTAAGTGAGCCCTGAACCGCTTTGATTTTTCTAGATATACTTATTTTTAATCCTCTAGATTGCTCTAATTTTGGTAAGTGAGAATTGAACTAATTGTGTATCTGAACTGTTGAATGAACAAATAGAACAAACAACTAGTAAGTGAGCTCTCAACTGCTCTCTCTCTCTCTCTCTATATATATATATATATATATATTTCTTCTTAATGCTCTAAATTGCTCTAATTTTGTTAGATATAGACTTTGTAACGCTCCTCTAAGTTGTTCTCTAAATTATTATCCTAAATGTATGTTCTTTCTTGGGGTTGTAAAAGGAAGGTAGAACCAACCTAACTTCTCCACTAACAACAAGAGGAACCGACTCTTAATCTGTAAATACCACTAAACAATCCTTACATCATAGGTAAATATAATAAACGATCCTTACATTTTCTTTGAATACATTTTCCGAATGACAATTTTCAATGTGATACCTATAAATATGATTATAAATATTGTTTGTCCTAATTCAAAAGTCATCCTTCGAACATTTTGGTAGCATCTTGTTTTTGGTCCTAATTTACGATTCAATTAGTTTTCTAGCTATGTGCTTAGAGAATGCCAAAAGAGTAGCACATGCTATCTTTCGAGCAACACAAGCTCGTATCTTTCTGCAAGCCTATCTACTTGCCTCTCATGTATTAACCTGTGTTCTCTTCCACTGATTAGTTTTCACTCTAATAATATACTAAAACACCAAAGCTAACAAATGAACATTATTTATAAATGTATAGACATACCCACATGAATTGAAATTGTATACAGTAAATCAAAATTATTTCACACTATATAGAAAAAAATCCATGCGAATTAAAGTTGTATTGAATAAGGGTCGTTGATTTTTAAATTGCATAGATAAAGCCTGGATGCAACTTAATTTGAAATGTATTCGAAGAAGCCAAATGTACCTACTTTTTATATAATGGAATGATTCTAGACATGAATGGATTAAAATTCTATAGAATCAAGGCATGTGATTTTTTTATTGTATACATAAAACCAAAATGAAGTGAAATGGCATATAAGTTTTAGTGGATTTTTCCTGTATCCTACCCTAAATCTGAAATACATTGAAATAATATCTAAACTATAGAAAGTAACACGTAAAAACTATTTTTGTGATAAAATGGAGAAGTAAGTGATCCGAGAGCATTTCCAAAGCTAATAATAAAAAAACCACTTGCAACAAGCAAGTTGCTTCTGCACTACTTCCTTTCAAGGCCCATCTTCAATGTGCATGCTTCACTTTATAAAAGCAAGTCTAACTTTGCTACCTAAACTCATAAATGCTTATAAGCAATGGACTGGAGGCAAAGGGGGCACATAGGTTGCATGCATGCTCCAAATGTCTACCCACAATGTTTTTGTTTGTTGGCTTGTTTGTTTGTTTGTTTTTGTTTATTTGTTTATTTGTTTTTGTTTTTGTTTTTGTTTTTTTGTTTTTTGTTTTTTGTTTTTTGTTTTTTGTTTTTTGTTTGTTTTTGTTTTTGTTTTTGTTTTGTATTTTTTTCTTAAATAAATAAATAAGTAATAATAATATATAAGGAAGTAATTGAAAGTAATGCAAGCCTACTTGTTGCATGCACAATATGTGTCTACGCCAATTCTTCAAGGTATCAACAGAATGTCTAAGTTTGTATTTGCATCTTTGCCATGAATGTGTGACTAGTGCAAGGACGTTGTAACACAAGATTCCGAAAACACAACTTGTGAAATGTTGCTTCTGAGTGTTGTCTCTCTTGAGTGATGCAATTATACATTGAACAATAATGCATTACAATCATCTCCAATCCAATTTTTCTTTGGGTCATTTGTGTGTGTGTGTTTAATGTATGATCATTAGCTTAATTTTAAGCCATGGCTTTAAGTCCATAGATGAGAAGAGCATCCTCTAATGTACAGGCATGCACAATGGGAGTAATACCCCTTTCCTCATTCAGCTTCGCTGCAACTTGCATGGCCTCTCCAATTACTCATTGGGGGACACCCGTGAGGGCTTGCATGAGCCTTCGCCTCCATGATTTTCTCTGCATCTTCTCTCGTCATAGCCTTGCCCGCAACAAGATTTCTAGTTGCGGCCTGCACATACACAAAGTTATGTAAAAGAAAATCAAAATATATATGTAGAAGAACTAAAGGTGTCTCGAATAAAACCTTCTCATTTTCAGGACTCCCCTTCACCATGTAGGTTTTAACCCCGTAAAGAAATTACTTGCATACGAATTCTAAAAGATAGAAAATAAACAATGCGAGAGCATAACACATAAAACACATATACACAGATATTTTCCCATGGATCCCAAAACTGGGACTACCAACTTGATTTTTCATTATATTCCTTTCAATGTTACAATACATATTTATACATGCCGAAGCATCCAATACCATGGACTGAAAACCATAGGTATATCTGCACAACCTAATATAGGGTCCAAAAAAAAATTTCTCGGGTTGCTGCCCCAGACCTCGTAGAGGGGGGCTTCCCAACATTCTCCCACTTGTTTATTTCTTTCCATAGGGGGCCACAGGAGAGCTTAGTCATTTTTCCAGCCCTGAAACGCCCATTGTTTCCCTACACTAGGAGAACTTCTCAGAGCTCACAGATTTTGTCAATGCATCTGCAGTATTCTTCAAAGTGTCCACCTTGACCAGCAACACCTTTTGTCTTCTATCATATCCCTCACAAAGTGATACTGAACATCAATGTGCTTTGTATTTGAATGATAAGCAGGGTTCTTTGCCAAGAAAGTTGCACTTTGGCTATCACAGTCTATCCTTATAGCTCCTTGTACTAACCCCATACTTGAACACAATCTCTACAACCAAACTACTTCCTTGCTTGCATGAGTGGCTACCATGTATTCTGCCTCTGTAGTTGATGGTGCCACTACGGATTGTTTCTTACTCATCCAACTAACTGCACCTCCAAATAGGTTAAACACATACCCACTTGTAGATCTTCTCTGATCCATATCTCTAGCCCAGTCTGCACCAAAAAAGCCATGGATATCCAAAACTCTATCTAATCCTGGTCTTCCTTGGTAGCACAAACCATAATCACTAGTGCCACACAAATACCTGAAAACTCGTTTCACAGATGTCCAATGATCCTTCCCTGGTTTTGACATAAACCTGCTCAATACTCCCACTGCATGTGCAATGTCTGGCCTAGTATAGACCATTGCATACATCAGGCTACTGACTGCACTTGCATATGGAACATGGGACATATCCTCTTCCTCTTCTTGTGTCTTGGGACACTCTTCAGCATATAACTTTACACCTACAGGAATAGAACCTTCACCGGTTTACTATCCTGCATATTAAACCTCTGCAGTATTGTCTCAACATATTTCCTTTGGTTTAACCAGAGCTTCCTCTTTGCTCGATCTCTTTTAATTTCCATGCCCAAAATATAGTTTGCAGCACCAAGATCTTTCATGTCGAATTTGGAGACAATTGGGTCTTCAAATCCTGGATAATTTCTTTGTCATTTCCAATTAGCAACATATCATCTACATACAAGACCAGATAAATAACACGGTCACCAATTAATTTAAAATACACACAGTGATCTTCTTTGCTTCTGGTGAAGCCAAGTCCCTGTATAAATGTATCAAATTTCTAATACCACATCCTTGGTGATTGTTTTAACCCATACAAAGACTTCTTTAACTTGCATACCAGTTCTTTCTTACCCTTCACCACAAAGTCTTCAGGTTGCTTCATGTAGATCTCCTCTTCCAGATTCCCATGAATAAATGTTGTCTTCACATCCATTTGTTCTACCTCAGAATCAAAAGCGGCAGCAACAGATAAAAGTAATCTAATAGAAGTTACCTTGGCAACAGGAGAAAATATATCACCAAAATCAATTCCTGACACCTGGGAATAACCTTTTACTACCAACCAAGCTTTGTATTTCTCCACCTTTCCTTTTGTATTTGTCTTCTTCTTGAACACCCATTTGCTGCCAATGGGTTTCCTTCCAGCTGGCAACTCCACCAGATCC
>APFE031603122.1:11945-80626 GCA_000404065.3 Pinus taeda
CAGATGTGAAAGAGAGGGTTTCTTACCAGTCCATACCTCTTGTGGATTCTTATCCTCCAATGCTGATGAAGGTGATCTGTTGACCAGGTAACATGTTGTCTCCACAACCTCTGCCCAGGATTCTTGTCCTAACCCGACACCACTGAGCATGCTTCTTTCCCTTGTTCATTCTTTCTGCAACTCCATTTTGTTGAGGTGTATATGGAGTAGTCTTCTTCCGTGCTATACCACACTTCTTACAGAATTCTTCAAATTCCTTACTACAAAACTTTCCACCGTTATTTGTCCTCAGCACCTTTATCTTCTTCTCTGTTTGGTTTTCCACCAGAGCCTTAAATTCTTTAAACCTGTCAAAGACTTCAGATTTCTTCCTAAGGAAATATATCCATGTATTCCTTGAGAAGTCATCCATAAATGATACATAGTACACAGACTTACCCAGTGATGGAACCTTCAGAGGTCCAAACACATCATTGTACACAAGCTCTAATATCTGTTTCACCCTTTTACCACCATAGGGGAAACTCACCTGATTCTGCTTCCCATATACACAATTTTCACAAAAATCAAAATCCAGAGAGCTATTACTCATACCTTCTACCATACCTTTATCGTGAAGTATTCAAAGGCCCTTCTCTCCAATACGTCCAAGCATTTGATGCCACAGCACGGTCTTTTCTCCAGAGACCACTAGATTCTCTACTCCACTTTTAGGAACCACAAAACTATTGCACCCATCAACAACAGTGCTACCTTGCAGCTTGTACAGAGTTCCAGTCCGAACTCCCTGCATCAATACCAATGCTCCTCAAATCATCTTGCAAGTATCCTTCTCGAACACTGTTTTTACGCCTGCATCATCCAGCTTGCTTACAGAAATCAGATTTCTAGCTAATGCAGGAATATGTAGAACACTCGGAAGTGTTCTAACCCTTCCACATTGCAACTTCAACTTTATTTTTCCATGAATTCTAGCCTTCCTCTCATCCCCTAAGAAGACATCACAACCATCGTATTTATCATACTCGCAGAACCACTCTCTATGAGGAGTGAAGTGAAAGGATGCACTTGAGTTAATCAACCATGCCTCATGATCTACATGTGTACTTGAAGAAGCCAAGTACACATCCCCACCTTCATCTGAGGCGGTTTTCGTCTTTGCAGAAGCAGCATCATCACATCCCTTTCCTTTGACAAGAGCTTTAGATTTACAGCCCTTTTTGTATTGCCCTTCCTTTCTATATTTCCAGCACACCACCTTTGCAAGTTTTCCTAGAGATTTAGATCTCCCACTTGATGACTTATTTTTGTTTTTGTTCTGGGACTATCCTCGTACAGACAATGCATCACCATTCTGGCTCTCCATATTTTTTCGTCTCATCTCCTCTGTCAGCAAGGATGAGACTATTTCATCAAACTGCAAGGCAGTTGCATTGCTACCTATTGCAATAACCAGACTATCCCACGAATCTGGTAGAGAACACAACAAACTGATGCACTTATCTTCATCTGAAATTTTAATATCAACAGATAATAACTGACTTACCATAGCATTAAATGCATTCAGATGCTCTGTCATTGAGTCTCCATCTTTCATCCTTAGGTTATACAACTTTTTCCGTAGGAACAATTTATTCACTAGAGACTTAGATTGGTACAAAGTCCCTAACTTGTTCCACAAAGCCTTCGCCGTAGCTTCCCTTGATACATTCAACAATACTGAATTTGAGACACACAATCATATTGTGCTCTTAGCCTTCCGATCCAACTTCTTCCATTCTTCGTCGAACACTCTCGTTGGTTTAGTACCTGGATCTACTGTGATCCACTGATCTTTATCCACCAACAGATCCTCCATCTTGAGTTTCCCCAACTCAAAAATCTGACCATTAAATTTCTTGATCTCTGTCTTTCCACTGCTTGCCATCCTCTTTCACCACCAGAATCGATCCCACAGATCTCCCACTGAATAGGGTCTACCACAGGCCCGAGTGAAACCCCTCAACAACAAAGGCATCCCCTTGAAGCCAAAATAGCTCCGATACCAAATGTAGGTTTTAACCTCGTACGGAAATTACCTGCATACGAATTCTAAAACACAAAAAATAAAAAATGCAAGAGCATAACAGATAAAACACATATACACAGAGATTTCCCCTGGATCACAAAACCGGGACCACCAGCTTGATTTTTCATTATATTCCTTTCAATGTTACAATACATATTTATACATGCTGAAGCATCCAATACCATGGACCGAAAACCATAGGTAGGTCCGCTCAACCTAATATAGGGTCCAAAAAAAAATTTCCCGGGGCGCTACCCCGGACCCCGTAGACGAGGGCTACCCGCCACCCTCAAACCCCCTGGACAAGGGGGGATGCCATTGCGTAATTCGCGCAATGAAGGGGGGGATCCGCCCCCCCTCTAACCCCCAGACAAGGGGGGTTGCCACCCCCCCGCTGCGCAATTCGTGCAACGAAGGGGGGGCTCTGCCCCCTCTCTAACCCCCCGGTTCACTACGTAGGCTAGTTGTGGAAAGAATATAACACAACCCAACACACCACTGCACACTCTTTCAACCACCAACCCACTTTCTCTCCCGGGTTCCCCAACTGGATAGTGGATTTCATTTACATCACCTATTTACAAGTTGCCTATATATTTTATGCACCTGTAGATATTAATATTAATGCAAGTTAATCAACGTATTGGGCATAGTCGAGGGTTAAGTCACTTACATGCAAACCCACCATGACACTTCAAATGTTTATCTTTTCTAATTATTAATTATTTCCCTGCATATTATTGTTATATTGTTTTAACAATAAAATGATATATAAATATATAAAATGTAAATGAGTTGCATATGAGTTATGAGATGTCTTTGTTGACGCTGCAAAAAGTTGAGTGTTGTAACAGGCATAGAGCAAAAAAGTGGTTGGCGCATAACGTATGGCCTTTGCATGACACCTTTGTCGTTATTGGGCATAACATTTTGAATGCATAGAATACAACAAGGATTCAAAAGGTCGTAAATCCTACTTCACCAAGTGTGAAGAGTCTTGGTAAAGCCCTAGAACAAGGCATTAAATGAAATGATTTAAAATGAGATCAATATGGGGCATCTTGTTCTGAGAGTTTTGTAGGGAATTAAATGAAATTATTTAACATGCTAACGGGTAACTTCCTTCAATAGATGGAAGAAAAAGAAACTGTTGTAGTTAGAAATGTCACAAAGGCAGGGCACATTGTTGCAATCACCATTAGAGGCAGAAATGACAAACTAAATAAGTAAGTGAACATCAATAATTTTTTAGATGCGTTAATATGCATATTATGGAACCTGCATTCGAGAAAGTAAGAAGAAACCCTCAATAAAGCATGACTATTTGAATAGTTACATGGTTGGTAAAATTTGTTCTCTAAACAAGTAGTTAGTTATATGTAAGGTGTTTTGAAACTTTAAAATAAATCCAACTCGCTAGTGTCCTCTCCTATTATAGATAGAGGGCTTGTCTTGACTTTTAGATATTTATGATCTTTAGGACTCTCAACTATTTACCCATACCCATTCGGTAACTGCTCCAATTTAATTTGAAAGCCTTTTAATGAGAATCTTCCAGCTTTTGTATCCCTCAATAGCTTGAATGGTCTATCTAGTTGCACCTTGTAATTTGATATCTATGATCTCCAGGACTTCCAGATGTATATAAGTTTTGCAAATGTTCCAGTCTGAAATTACTTTATGCCTTTTATGCCTAAGAAAAATAGTTGTTTGAGCTGATTATTTGCACCATTGGACAAAAGACTACAACAAGTGTGGAGGGATTATGTTTACACTCAAAGTTTTAGGTAGGGCCATGTCAAAGACTATTGATCCACACGTGTGGAAAATTGAAGTTTGCAGGTTGTGGGATCCCTCAACAATGACCACTAATCATTTTCATCTTCGTCTTGCCTAGAGTTGAGTTGCTTAGGGCGGCTGCAACATTTTTCTGCAATTGTGTTTTATATAGGTTGTTGTTTCCTTCGTTTTTAGTCAAATTGTTTATGCCAAATTTGGCGTGATTCTGTTGTGGATAGCAGAAGGGTTGAATGCAAGGAAGGACAACTACAAGAAGATTAACCACTAAGCTACAACTCAATCAAGATTGGTAACATTTAGTTGGACCTTATGGCTTGAATGCTTGCAAATTTATTATTATAATACAACGAGCTTTTCTCAAGAGAACAAATATGATAATGAACATTTTACAAAAATAACTAACTAAGAGAATGTCGTCTCTGTGCTCACATTCTTTCTTCGAGAACATTTCTGTATGAGATTGTCGTCCATTGAGGTTTCAATCGAAGAAACTTGTCCATGGATTTCCATGGGTACGATATCAACGAAGGATAAACCTTAAGAGGATTGAGAGGGTTTGGAGTCTGTTCATCTCCCACTGACTCCACCATGAATCGTATGCAAACAAACCTTGATTGCCTCAGATGTGCACGAGAGACATCTTCTGCATTTATTAGGTTGTCTGCAGGAATTGAACCCACAAGCTACTGCTTGCCCCAACTTCGGAAAAGGATTAAGCTCTTGCTCTGACGAACAAAAGCGAGGTGCTTCGTATATACTGGTCCTATGGAGACATCGTGGTTAGCCTTGTTTTCCTTTTTGAAACAATGGCAACTGTAAAAGGATTTTACATTAATTTTTGTTTCTTATTTCTATCTTTTAATAATTGCAGTATAACATTTTTAGGTTGGGTAAATTGTTATTCGACCTGTCTTCAGGAAAAGATTAAGCTCCTACTCCAATGAATTTAATTTTAATTTTTATTTTTTTAATAATGGTAATAAACGTGAATAATTATAGAAAAGTCAAAACCCATAAAAAAATAGATAATAACCCATAAAAATTAGACAACACCCTTATTATCGAGTAGAAATCAAATTATTAATATCACTCCAGACTTCATCTACGTTTGAAAAGTTAATGAAGAGAAACTCAATATTTCGTCCTTTCTACTATGTCAGGAGACGCAGACGAGAAACAAAATGTCGTTGAAAAAAGAAATCTAATTATTAATAAATAACATATAACATTTTTATGTTTATATATTTTGAAATTTTCTTTAAAATATATTTTTAAACTTGAATAATAGAACATCTAAAGAAGTTATACCTTTATATGAGTTATATCTCATATCGAGACTCTTTATGATCAATATTAATTTGTCTATAATATAAGAGAGGTTCAACTATTAAGTTCAATGCCTATTGTATTGGAACGAATAGGATGGATGCTCCCACCTAATTCAACCAATCAAACATATACTTAGTTAATGGTACAGGGATAACTTTCTTTCATTCCCTATTATCTCTCACTTGAATAAACCACAATAGCCAGAATAAATGTAAAACCCCATTATTGCATCAATGATAGATATATTAGATATACTTATTATAAATATATTAGATTATTCACAAGGTCCGCGCCCTTTGTTTCACTCCAATTGTCTCATATTCTCCTTCCTTGATTGATTTTCAATCTTAGCTGCCATCACCCTGACTTCATTCCTTGGCCCTAATACTAGGTGGTTAAGAGCATTGGGTAAGACCTACAACACAACTAGTGTTGTTAGGGAGAAACCTACAACACTTGTGGCAACCTGGTCTTAAGGTTGCTTCGTAATCTCTAACTTTTGTACCTTGCTTTTGCTTCGCTCATTAACAGGGACTTGCTGCTTCGCAACTTTCCTGGTTAATTAAAACGGCATGGATCTAATTATTTTAAATAACATGTCTCGGAAATATGTTGGTTTAAAAATTAAAATAGGAGTATTATGATATTCATGAAAAGTAGGAATGTTATATGATTTGAATCTTCATTTCTTTGCTACTGTGTGAATTTTGTTATGTAAATTAAATTATAATTTTTTATTATTTATAATTTAAAAATTATAGGTTAATTTTTATTATAAAATAAAAATAATTCCAGGTGGCGTGCTTTTCCTTGAATAACAATGATGAGTCAGTCTGTGTTCGCGGATAACAACTAGAGATAGTTTCCTCACTATTGGTTTGGACAAACTGAGTTATGATAGGTTTTCCCACCCTGAGAAAAAGAAAACAAAGTTATATATATATTTATTATTATTTTTTAAAGAAAACAAACATGCATATTAGTTTTATACTATTAGTTATGGTGAAAGCAAGGTTATAACAATCTATTTGCAATTTGATTACTATTAGATTGTTTTTGCCTTGTCAAATATTTAATGTTTAATTTTGAAAATGGGGATAGAGATTTTTTAATAATGATGGTGATAAAAAAATTTATACAACATAAAACTATATGGATAATTGTCTCAAAGATTTGGTAGTTGTCGTTTTTTTGTAAATATAAACACATTATATTTCATTCCAAAAGAAAATATTTACAAAGGTGTCTAGGCATAACTGCCATATAATCTCCAAATAAACACAGACTCATTACAAACTTGTTACAACTTCCTTCTTGGGCCATAACATAAGCAAGAGGTTTCATCTAAAAAGTTGAGGTTAATACAACAAAATGAACAAAATACTAAACATCCCAACAACTAAACGTTACCATCAAGTGAAAGATATAAATAATTAAGAGGAGATATTTTGGGTTAAGCATATCACAATTCCACCTAAGAGTGTTTACAACCAGAACCAACAGGACCCCAACGGAAACAAATGGGCACCATTCACACCAAATGCAACATATACAAAGTACTATAGCAAAAGAACAACGTTAACCATCCCAGAGAGTGTCCCAAGCAAGGAGAAACCAAGAGACTTGTTGATAAACCATGGCATACCTAAAAAATAAAAGAAACGCACACCAACTCTACACCATAGTAGCAACTCGAATCAAAGTGTCCCAAGCATGCAAAAACTAGGATACATGTAGATAAACCATGGTGTGTCCGTACAAAATAAGGGCAACGCATACCAGATATTGTCCCAAACAAGGAAAAACCAAGAGACATGCTGAAAATACCAACTACAAAACATGTAGTCCTGGAATTAATTCCCAAGGCATGACCTTGGTTTTTCCTTCACTTTTCGAATTTGCTAGTTATTGTTGATAACTACTTACTTCACGTATTTATGGATTTGCTCTACGTTGTTGATAATGAAAGAGCCACATATGTCATTCGCATTAAATATTTTTTAGGGTTGAGATATGTATGTATAGGATCTCTACATGCAATTTGCATAAAATATTTTATGTTTCAGCGAAGGAAAATTTTAAGCATGGAAATTTATTTGAAGTTTAGAAATTTTGGCTATTTACTAGTCCCTAACATGCAAACTATAAAATGTTTGTCTAAATTTTTGTAATAATTGTTGAAAAGTGTGCAACAAGAAATTTTAAATTTAGAATGTGCTAAAAAGAGACCTGCTAAAAATAACATGTCTAAAAATAGCAGTTTGGTCAGTGAGGTCATTGGCCACATTGGGTGAGAGGTGAAACTGCTAAAAATAGAAAGTTCTAAAAATAGCATTTCTAGGTCCCTTCTTATTTATAGCAGTCCCTAGTCTATCTATAAGAAGTAAAATTAATTTTGGTCTTAGCAGTAGTTTAAAATATTAATTAATTAATGTCCATGAGTTTATTAATTATGAAAAATTAAACTTGAAGTCTTTGTGAGATCATGCAATTATTTTCTCCCTTGATTTAGGAATTTATCCCTTGATTAAATGAGATAAGGTTCAGTTCTATAATGAGAGAATCAGTTGACTTAGTTCCTACTAGTCAAGTCCAGTTAGATTATTTTAACAAGTTGTTAAAATAATAAAATATAGTTTGTTAATGCTTGCATGCATGTGACAACTATTATTTTAGATAATTGAGGATTCACTCATGGATAACTGTTGCAGGTCAGTTCCGTCAGAGGCCAGTTGAGATAGATGTGGGACAGGTACTATCAGATGCTTAACTATTTTAGTAAGTATTTTTGCATGGTTGAGGAACTAGTGTTCTCAAGGAATATGTAGTTGGACATTGGTTGTTTTTGGTAGTTGGAATTATAGCATGTGCTTTTTGCATTATTTCCTAAGCCAACTATGTAAGGACCATTGGGAAAGCCATATAAACAGGGCTTGTTGGTTCATGAGACATATCTTCATATCTTCATAGTTCATTGAGAACTAAATAGCTTGAGAGCTAATTCTTCTTGTATTGTGAAGAGGATTTCCACTTGATTGATAATGCATGGCTGGGGTTTTATGCTGGTGCTTTCCCCTGGATATATCTTGTGTTATGTGTGATTAATTCTCTCGATCATTTATGCATGTTTCTACTTGATGTTGCTCATGATTTCGATTATGCTTCCGCTTAATGTTGAAGTAGAACAAGTATTATGCTTTAGGACATTGCATACATTGGTTTGTTCTACATGTGAAATTTCTACAATAATATTTAAATCTCTGAATATTTTATGTAATCTCTATAAAAATTTGACCATTTTTTAAAAAGTAAAATAAATTTATGCTATAAAATTTGGGCGAATCAATTTTAGAAAAAAATGGAAATTGATGAATCTTTTTTTTTTTGAAAAAACACTGAAAATTATCCCAGTCGTGAATATTAACCTCAAAAAATTTCCTTCTTCTTAATACAAACCTAATAATGTACATTAATATGCCACCACTATCATTTCTAGAACCACCGGCAAAAATTCCTCCACCACTACTACAATTGCCTCTTGCCTCCACTAGGATTGTTGCATCCTCCACACCACCACCATAACTGCCTCTAGTTATTATTAATTGGTCATTGGATCTAATAAGATATTATGAGATACATATGTCTTATAAAGAGATAAAAATTTGAGTAATATGAGATGTAATGGCTTTTATAGATTATAAGCCAACTATCATACTTCCAATGCAATGCTATTTAATATAGACCCTACATCATCGTAAATTATAAATAAATAATTTTTAGTCTTAGTTTAGACCATATATGTATATGAACTTTTTTTTGCAGGTGAGTTGGCTAGGTGGTGTGGGGACTATACGCATGAATGGAAGCAACTTTATTGACTAGTTGAGTACACCAATAATGGAAGACAATACCATCGACTTAATATATTTTTGTGTGACCCTATTTCATAATTTTTTAATGCTTTGAATTGTGTTTTAGTTGTAGCACAAATACACGTTAGAGATACATATGTTGAATAAGTTTGATAACAACCAAACACCTGTTATTGGAAAGACATGATATGTTCCTTGGAGAGGTATCGATGGTGTTTGTTAACACTTTAAGATAGTAGTCTATCAAGGTTAGTGTGGGAAGTATGGGATTCAAAGTACTGTCTCTTTAGGTCAATTTTTATTTTAAATTAGGTTGGAATTATATTGGAACTCTGCATATATGCACATTTGAAATTTGATTGTATTAGATGTAGTGAATGACATTGCCTTGGAGAACCAACAATACAACAAGAGGGGTAGTTCCAATGGTGATCATTATCCCTAAAAATGATACGTTCATTATTATTCACAAGAGGGGTAGCTCCCGTAACAAAGATGATATGTTCAACTATTGGGAAAAATGGATATCCTCTATCCATTGCTTCATTATCTTGATCACTCCAAGATTTTTCCTCCAATAATTTTACATCTTTGCTCACCAAAATTTCTTAGTGATTAGGTTATATAACCTGTATCATTTGTATCGTTCATTATATCCAACGGAATTTCCTTTTTTGCTTCTATCATCAAGTTTCCTCCTGAGTTGTTCTGGAACATGTGCATAAACAATATAGCCAAAAACAATAAAATGAGAAACACTTGACTTTGTGCCACTCCATGCTTCTTGAGGTACTTTATCTTTCATGCTATATTTTAGAGATATGTTCAATATGTAGACTAAACATGCGACAACTTCAGCCCAAAAATCATTACACAAATTTCTATCTTTGAGTATATTCCTTGCCATCTTCATAATGGTTTGATTCTTTCATTCAACTACTCCTTCTATTATGTAGTATATCTAGTGGTGAACTACCTTTTAATTCCATATTGTCTATAAAAGTTTGCAAACACCTTTGAGCCATACTCTCCTCCTCCAGTTGATCTGAGCACTTTGACATATTTTCCACTTTGATTTTATGCAACAAATTTAAACTCTTTTAACTTTGTGAATGTTTCTGATTTGTTCTTGAGAAAACAATTCCAAATTTTCCTACTAAAATCATGAATAAATATTAGAAAATAAAAGCTTCCACTAATAGATTGAGTCTTCATGGGTTCACATAGATTTGTGTGTACAAGTTCTAGAGGCTCCTTGGCTCTGTTGGAGGCTTCTGAAAAATTATCTCTTTGATACTTCCCAAGAATGTAACTTTCACAAGTGCTTCTATGCTCATTCAATATGGGAAATCATTTAACCATTTATTGTGTTTGCAATAGGTTAAGACTCCTAAACGGTAGCGACCATACCTGATAAGCCACAACCAAGTCCCATATATTCTTAAGACATTTTGTGCATATTACTAAGACATATGTACACTTCTCAAATTCAATGGGAACATTCTATTCTTGGTCAGTTAGACCCTTGCAACAAGTATTCTACCAGGTGACTTATCTAGTATTGTGCACGTGGAGTCTTTAAATTTGACATCATAACCACGTTGGCCTAACTAGCCAATTATTAACAAGTTATGTTTGAGATTCAGTACATAAAAGACACCATGAATATCTTTCCTCTCATTTTTCTAAGTCAAGATAGACACAACACCTTTTATTATGGCCTTCACATGATGATTATTTCCTAGAGTACATTCATATTGAATTGTTAGGTGAACTAATCTCTCTTGTAGACAAGATGGATCTCCCTAGATCTCAAACGTATCTAGTAACAAACAAGAAAATAACTACTACCTTTACTTAGCTTATGATTGATTGAAAAAAATAATGTGAGAGAGATCACTTACCGATTTAACGAAATTCCTGTTGAAGTCCCTTTCAGTGCCTTCGACAGTTAGCTTCCCCTTTATGATTTAGAGACCATTTCAGCGCTTTCCACAACTTCTCCATGATGTTTCTAAGGAGATCTGCATAGACAGAAACACACAAAGGATCAAATCATCTAGTGTATAGAATGAAAGATAAATGAAATACTTAACCCAACATATATCATAAATCAAATCAATAACCAACCATAACCTATGCGAGTGATCAAGGAATCCCACAAATGATATCATAATAGACATGATTAGGAAAGAACAATTACTTTTTATTAAATTAAAGGGAGAACAAACTCACAACCTCACAACCTTGATGTTACAAGCCTCTTCTCACAATCTCCAACCATATCCTTGGATGAAAACCCTTCTACCCTTATTTATGCAGCATAAGCCTACCTTCAATAGTACTATCCAATCCTCTGGACTGTGTTTGATTTATAGGCCAAGAGGAGGAGGTTTGGGATCCTCTTCCTAAGGGATCAGATCCACAAATGATGGGACAGGGGATCCACAAAGAGAGAGAAGTAGCTTAAGGATGGAAGGGATCAGGCTTGATTAGGCATCCATTCAAAGTTGTTAGTTGGGAAAGATTTGACTAACAAATCTTTTATTATTTACTTGTGTTAAGTAATGTGTGCATGCCATAGTGTCAGACATAGCACATTTTTGTACAATTTCTGATTGTATCTTCTGCGTATGTGCAAAAATGGACTAGGGAACTGCACAAGAAGCCAAAAAAATATTTTTAAGCCTTGAGATCCAAGAATTTCATTCTCTTGGGATTGTTTGGGTCCTAACCTTACAGGGGGATGCTTTGGAACACTTTGATGGATAGCGAAAGATCCACACTGATGGTCATTTGCCTAATACGAAAAAATGACGTGTAACAGATTTCCCCCTAAAGTGGAAAGTCAAAAAAGATGTTTGATGATTGTAGCACTTTATCATGCCAAGGTTCAGGTTAGAGACTGAAGTCGGATACCTGAAACAATCAATCAAATGTTACAATGCAATATAAAATCATCGCTGAGGTAGGAATTCCCATACTCAAAGCGTAAATGTCTCAAAACCGACACAAAAATACATCTGAAGATCCATGTGAATAGACGACATAGTATGGACGTAACCATTAATGGATCTATGTTCACAATCATGAATATTTAATAGCTCCAGGCAACCTAGATGGATGAAACTAGATCCATGGTCTTGATTTCCATCTCTCGATCTGCAGTACGAATTTAAACATGTGAGTGAATATCTCGTAGTCGAACATGGTATAAACCACTTGATTACCGATCAATAATGTGAACTCTTAAAAAGTGCAAGAGAAACCACCAATAATGACAATGGTTCTCTAGGTCCTTCCAGTACAATCTATGAAGTATGAATAGATATATTGAATTCGAACACTCATAGAATCATTCGATCGAAGGTCAATGATGAGAACCTATCGTTGAAGGCGAGAAACCTATCATTAAGGCATGCAGTCTATAAGGTAATGAAGGTCTCTAGATCAACTTCCTAGTTAATGAGATGAAATCAATAGGAAGTGACCCGCCACAGGTTAGCCCACGACACGAAAATCATGTCAAGTTTTGAAGAACAACAATTTGGAGTAATCCAGGACTGACTGAAGGATGGTCAACATGATTGAAGACTATGAATAAAAAATAAGTTTTGACTGAGGTTGGACTTCTTTTGAACATATCGACGACACGACATTCTGAATTGGCAACATTTGACTCAAAATAATACCCAAACCCAACTCAAGACTTTCAATGAAGTATGGTCAGCCAAGAGACAAATGGATTTCCCAACCCGGACACAAAAGTGACAGAGTGTCATGTTCAAGAGTGACATATTGCCTTTTGTAATATGAAGACAAACGTTTTTTCCAAAATCCCCCCCCACCATTATTAACGAGTACCTCTTTATTTTTGGCAAGCTTGAGGATGATAACATGTGATTTTCCTGTAAGCTCATCCTTTGGATGAGTCTTTCAAAGTATTTTTAACAAGCCATAGGAAGGAGTGGTTTGGTCTCGTCATGATTGACGAGTCATACACTTTCTAAGTTTTACGAGTCCAGTGAAGGGGTAACTCGATGTTGTTTTCATGTTTAAAGAGTTTGAAAAGACACAAAACGATAACTCATTCAGTTCTTTCAACGTAAAATTTTAGCGAGCTTGAAGAAAGTAAAGCTCAATGTTTTTCATTTTTAGGGAGTAAGGAGAAAAACATAAGTAAACTCCACAATGTCCTTTTTCGTAAGTTTAGTCTCTCAAGCTTGAAAACAGGGTAAAATAATGCAGGAGAGAGCTCTTTTGACCATGATTAGTCAAAGTATACTTTTTTCGTAAATAGTTTACATTATCCGTAAAAGGGGTAAACTTATATCAAGTAGATGCTTTTTTGTTTTCTTTAATGAGTTCAAAGCAAACAAGCATACTCAACAATCTTTTCATATTCCGAAAAGAGCTTAAAGGTAACTCTGGGGTTTCGTTTTTCTGTTGTAACAACCCTGACAAAAATTCCATGTAATAAAAGTTAATAAAGACAAAAATAATAACCATGGTTGATGGGACACTTATTCCAAGCTGAATGTTGGGCAAGGAATCCTAGTGTGGGTGTTCATTGGTTTATTATGGTGACGAAAATTGGAAAAGGTAATGGAAAAGACTTTGGAAAGGCAAAATAGCATTTTTGGCACATTTATTTATGAAAATAATGGAAATAAGGAGAAAAGGAAGGTGAAAGGTCACATGTTGCATGTGAGGAGGAAAATGAAGGAAAATAATGGAAAATGAAGAAAATAGAGGCCTAATTGATAAAAAGGCTTATGAGGATCAATTGGTACCTTTTTTTAGTTCAGTTTTGGAGCTCTTTCATTATTCTCTCTCTCTCTCTCTCTCACTCTTGGACACTTAAAGTTTTCTTGGAGCAGTTTGACATTGGATCAAGAAAGGCAAAGGAAGTAAGAGGAAGGAAGGAGCAAGCAGGGAAGAGTAGGATCAATCAACAAGAATATAATTCTTTGTAGGTATTGATTTGCATGTGTGTTTTCCTTGCTATATTTGGCATGCATGTTATTGCATGTGGTTCTTTGCTGTTATGGCATGGGTTTTTCTAGGTGTGACAATGTTTTCAACTTAGCCATGCCATTTCCGAATAGACATGGTGTGATGGGATTCTCATGTTTTGGTTAAGCTAGATTGCGAGATCGATTCAAAGCTGAGTGAGGTGGATCTATGAATAATAGAACACATGGCCTAGTAACCCTTTAACAAGACTGTGGGTTGTTGTAAAGTGATATTTTGTGTTGCCTCTGTGGGCCTAAGAATCCTCCACTGATGAATGGTGGGATATACGTAAAGCCTAGAGGTCGGTGCTCTCCATCAGGCCTAGTAGTCCCAGGATGGGATACACAATAAAGCCTGGACAGTGGGTCTCGATTTAGGGCCTAGTGATCCAGTGTTGATTGCGGTAAAGCCCGAGGGACTAGGAGACAAGAAAATTCCTCACATTGTAGGTCGAAAAATTCGGTGGCATCCATGCTTGTTTTGGCCTAGTGATCTGGTGGATATCATGGTAAATCCTGTTATTACATGTTTATTTTTTAGCCTAGTGATCTGGTGGAGATCATGGTAAATCTTGTCATTACATGTTTATTTTTTGGCCTAGTGATCTGGTGGAGATCATGGTAAAGCTTGTCATTACATGTTTATTTTTTGGCCTAGTGATCCGGGATGGATTACGGTAAAACCTGGTTTCTATTAATGGGGGTGAGGTGGTTTAGCCTCGGGATGCCTTGGTTGGTTCTTTTGGTTTGAGTCCCAAATTCATGCTTGGAATATGGCATGGGGGTGAATGGATGAATATAGAATTGGCTCAACCATTCTATGGTTGGGTGGAACGTGGTAGTCTCATCCCAGGTTGGATTTTGCATTCATTAATAAGTGGTTCTTTCCTTGATATTTTATGAGCATTATGCTTGTTTATATGTGGATTCTATGGCTAATGTATGCTTGATATTTTTGTGGTTATTAAGTTGTTTATAAGCATGTTTTATGACAATGATGATGTATGGCTATCCTCATGTTTTGATTTGTAAATGAATGAACAATGTATCTATGACCTAATAGATGATAATGCAACTAATGATATAAGCGAAAAATGATTCTTAGTGGTTCTCAAATAAGTATGAGACCCCTATGCTCAGATATGTTGTTTACACCTGTAGATTACATATTTGTGACATGTTTGACAAAATGGTTGTCATGGCTAGTAGGGGTCTGTCTAGAGCTTGTCCTTGTTTTTGCAAATGCATCATTGTTATGTCATGTAAATTCATTTATGAAGGTGTCATTGAGTTTTGGGTAGTGACCTGGGCTCTGGGCCTGAAAAGGTGGCACAAATCCCCCAGATGCAGGCACAGGTCAGAGGAGAAAAATCCCCAGATGCATGCATACCCATGTTGTGGGAGCATCTAGAGACTCTTGAGTGCATGCTTGTCCATGTCAAGGGAGCGTCCATGGGTTTAATGGTCTAAAACTCTAGTTCATCTCATGGGTTGGTTACTTGAGTGGTTAGATTGTCTCTTGGGAGTTTTGTTACTGATGTGGAAGGTTTGTGTGGTGTGTATGGCAGTAGGTCTCATGGTGGTCACAGGTCAGATAAATATGACACAATTAGAGATGGAAGGTTGTTGGATACTCCAGATAGGAGAGCTGATGGACACATGTACTACTCTAGTTCTGGTTCTGATATGCAATATGATCCTCATCGTTATCACCGTTACATGAGTAGTGATAGGGGATACTTTCCAGATGAGTTTAAGAAAGAAAAGCCACCTACTTTTGATGGAGACTTGAAGAAACTAGAGGATGCAGAGGCTTGGATACTTGGGATGAAGATGTTTTTTGAGTTGCATAATTACATAGATAATATGAAGGCCAAAGTAGCTATCTTCAACCTAAGAGGTCAAGCAGATATCTGGTGCGAAGATGTGAAGCGGGTTAGAGACATCAAGACAGAGGACTTGAGTTTGCATGATTTTAAGAGGCTTTTCAGGAAGAAGTACTTTTTCAGAAAGGTACTACGACAGTAAGGCCAAAGAATTCTATGAGCTAAAGATGGGATCAATTAAAGATGAAGATTACACGACCAAGTTCCCGGAGGTATTGAGGTATGTACTGTATCTTAAATATGAGAAGACTAAAGTTCAACGATTTGTTAGTGGTTTGCCGTTAGTGTTTAGATATCAGATTGAGTATGATGAGCCTCGATCACTTGAGGAATTTATTGGGAAATTGAAGCATTGCTATGAACGAATAAAGCGCAAGGATGAATCTCAACAAGGATGGAAAGGGAAAGATAAAGGTAAAGGTAAATGGAAGCCAAAAAGAACAAGGCCTTAGAATGCAGAACAGAAAGAAAATGTGGCACCACATAAGAAGTTCAATGCAGATAGACAAGGATGTGGATCACAATAACAACATAGAGGTGATGGTACTGGACAACAAGGGTGTTAGACATGCGGTAAGGAACACCTTAAGAGAGTTTTAGCCACAAAATCAGGGTGGTAGGCTTTAGATATATAATGCACAAGAGGTGCATACTGTTGGGGATGTTGGACAAAGTATTATTTGTATCTATGCAACACTAGATAATAGGTAGGAAGACCATCATACATCTATCATTGAGATGGATGGTAAGCTTTGTAATCAAGTTGTTTCTATCTTGATTGACCTTGGATCTAATTATAGTTATGTTACTTCTGACTTGGTGGATAAGTGTGGTTTGAATGAAGAAGTGCATGCAGAATCTTGGTTACTGTAGTTGCCTACATGTACAAAGAAAAGAGTTCATCATTGGGTAAGAGCTTGTGCATTTGAGTTGAATGGCATGTCTACAACAGTGCACTTGAATATATTTCCGTTGGGATCATATAATATGTTATTGGGTATGGACTGGATATACCTTCACAGGACCAAGTTGGATTGTTATGACAAAGCCATTGAGTGCTTGGATGATAATGGGGAACAAAGAGTCTTACAGGGGAAGAAGAAAGCCACATCAGTTAGGATGGTGACAGCTATGTAGGTAAAGCACAGTCGCAAGAAAGGGCATGTGTTATTTGCAGTTCATATTTCTAGCGAAAAGGTAAGGAAGTTGAGGATGTAGATGTTTTGAGTAGGTACCTAGTTATACAATAGTTTCAGGATGTGTTTCCTACGAAGATTTCAAAGTTGCAACCTCACAGGGAAGTAGACTTTTCTATTGAGTTGATGCCAGGGGAAGCTCCAACATCAAAAGATACTTACAAGATGAGCACATCTGAGTTGGTAAGGTTAAAGTTGTAGCTGAAAGAGATGCTTGGTAAGGGATACATTAGGCCAAGTGTATCACCTTGGGGTGCACCAATATTGTTTGTGAAGAAGAAGGATGGTACTTTCAAATTATGCATTGACTACAAGCATTTGAACAAAGTGACCATCAAGAACAAGTATCCATTGCCGAGGATTGATGACTTGTTCTATCAGCTGAAGGGAGAAACCGTGTTCTCGAAGATTTATTTGAGACCAAGATATCATTAGGTACGCATCATGTTGAAAATAACAACAAGAAATGTTAAAAATATAATCCAAAAATTCCAATTTAATTTGTCCTTGAATTAAATTGTGAATTAAAATTGTAATTCTTTTCTCATAGCAACTTGTAATAGTTAACTAAGTTAAGTTGACTTAGCTAACTTAGGAATTTTGAGTTGGAAGTCTTTTGGAAGTCATGTATATGTTCTCCCTAAGTTTTAGGGGTCCAGGATGAGTTTAATTGTGAGTTGTAATTAGATAACTCAGTTTACAGAGTTATGTTCAATTAAATTGGTTCTAACTGTTTGTGGAACTAATAGAGGATTAACAGTTAGTTGGTGCATTGGTGCATCCACAGGTGTCACTCCAATTAACTAAATATTCCCTCATGAGAAACTCATGCATGTTAGTTCAGAGAAATACCTAATTGAGACTAGAGTGCAGGGACAATGCGCTATCAATTGTATGATTTACTAAGTTGTAAATATCATGCATGCAATTAGAGAAGGACCTAATTTTGGATTGCACAATTATGGATGAGGAATTTCCCTTTAAATACAGGCTAATTCTCTCAGGAATTGGGCAAAGAACTAGAAGCTTGGAGGCTTGGGAATTTGGCTAAGTATTAGCCAAAGGAAGTCATTAGGTGGAGGATAGGAAATACTTGTGCAGGTTAAGATCAAGGTTGAGCAGAGCATATTTTATTCATCCAAATTCTTTGACCAAGGGCTTGGAGAGAAGCATAAGAGGCTAGAGATTAGGTTGAGCTTTCTTGCGAGCAGGGAGATTGATCATACTAAGTGTTGGGATTGTTCTTGTGAGAACAAACATTGTATTATCATCTTGGATTTTTTATTTAATGCAATACAAATAGTGGGGGTTTCAACTGAGGCTTTCCTCGAATACTTATTGTGTTATGTGCCATTGATTTATCTTCTTCTTGTTCATATTTTTTCCATCGATCCATTGGCTTTCACTAGTTGAAAGTAGAAGTAGATTCTCGTCTTTTGCTTTAGTACATTGCATGAGCTTGTGAAACTACATGATTTTCTACACATCAAAGAGGAGGACAATTTTCGGATAAAGTATGGGCATTATGAGTTTGTTGTAGTTCCATTTGGTTTGACTAATTCCCTAGCTAGATTTATGTGTATGATGAATAGTGTCTTGTGTTCCTATTTGGATAAGTTTGTTATTATGTTCATTGATGACATATTGGTATATTCTCAAAATGAGGAAGAGCATGTTGAGCATCTGGAAGCAGTGTTGAGCTTGTTGAGAGAGAATCAATAGTATGCTAAGCTCAACAAGTGTAATTTCTTTCAGATTGAGGTACAATCCTTGGGACATGTTGTCTCCAAGGAGGGTATAACAATGGATCCAGAGAAGATAAGAGCCATCATAGAGTGGGAAGCTCCTAGAAATGTAGATGAGGTGAGACCCTTCATGGGATTGGTAGGTTACTATACGAGGTTCATCAGGAACTCCTTACAGATTTATTATCCTATTGCATCATTGCAGAGCAAAGGTAAGATGTTTGAATGGATAGAGGAGCGTGAGGCAAATTTTGAGCATCTTAAGCAGTTGTTGACACATGCTCCAATGTTAAAGATCGCATATCCAGACAAAGAGTTTGTAGTATGTACATATGCTTGCAAGAGAGGACTTAGTGGATTGCTTATGCAGGAAGGACATGTAGTGTGCTATGTGTCATGAAAACTCAATGAGCACGAGCATAATTATCCGACACATGATCTTGAGCTAGTAATGATCATACATGCATTGAATATGTGGAGGCACTATCTTCTTGATAGGAGGTTTGTACTGTTGAGTGATCATAGTGGGTTGAGATACTTGCGTGACCAACCGAATATGAATGCCAGGAAAGCTAGATGTTTGGCCATGATTAGTGAGTTTGACTTCAAAATCAGGTACATAAAGGAAAAGGAAAACGTGGTTGCAGATGCTCTTAGCAGACGGATACATGTAAATCATATAGAAGCTATGAGTTCCTACGGGACAGATCTATAGGATATGATTTTGTAGGCAGGTCAGAAGGATGTCAGGTATATGGAGATTGTGCACAGGTTGCAACAGAGTACAAGTATAGGTACAAGTAGTGTTACATGTACAGGTAGTCGTACATGTACAAGTGCATGTACATGTACAAGTGCATGTACATGTACAAGTGCATGTACATGTACATGTACATGTACAAGTGCATGTACATGTACAAGTGCATGTACATGTACATGTACATGTACAAGTGCATGTACATGTACATGTACATGTACATGTACATTCAGTAGTACAGGTGCGCAGGATGTGGACTATTGTGTTACGACAGATGGATTGATTAGATTTAGGAACAAGATATATGTGCCAGACAACAGTGAGCTCAAGAAGGTGATCTTGAGGTAGTTTCATGCGATATCATTCAGGTCACACAGGCTCTCAGAAGACGTTGATAACAATGAAGAGCTTCTATTATTGGCCGAATTTGAAGAAGGATGTAGCAAAGTTTTTGGCTATATGTTTGGATTGTCAGCAGGTGAAGGTAGAATGTAAGCATCCAGGTGGACTATTATAGACGATCGCGATTCCAGAATGGAAATGGGAGGTCATTTCCATGGACTTTATCACAGGATTGTTGAAGACAGTGAGACAACATGATTCCATCATGGTTGTTGTAGACAGGTTGACAAAGGTTGCACACTTCATTCAAGTGAAGTCTACGTATTCAATGAGTGATGTAGCACATGTATTCATCAGGGACGTGGTCAGATTGCATGAAGTTCCGAAGAAGATTGTGTTAGGCAAGGATGCAAAGTTCACTTCCAAGTTTTGGAAGGAGTTATTTGCAAGTTTGGGCATAGAGCTGGCCTTCAATACAACTTATCATTCGCAGACATATGGGTAGATGGAGAGGGTCAACAAGATATTAGAGGGCATGCTGAGGATGTATGTGATGCATCTGCAACAAAAGTGGGAAGAGTACCTTCCACTGTGGAGTTCGAATACAACAATGGGTATTAGGAATATTTGAAGATGAATCCGTTTGAGGCATTGTATGGGTGGAGTTGCAATACTCCCATCAGTTGGAGTGATTCGATTAACAGGGTGTTGATTGGACTAGACATGTTGGCAGAAATGGAACAGGAAATGGAGATAATCAAGAATAATTTGAAAGAAACACAAAATAAGCAGAAGAGCTATGCAGATCGGGATATGTTGTTCAAGGAATTCTAAGTTGGAGAAAAAGTGTACTTGCACATCAAACCAAAGAAGATCTCCTTTACAGATTGGATAATGTGATAACATGGCACCACAATTTTGTGGACCTTTCAAGATTATTGTGAGGATTGTGCCAGTATCCTATTGACTTGCACTTCCTCTGATAGTGAAAGTCCATGATGTTTTCCATGTGTCCTTCCTTAAGAAGTATGTTAAAGATGTTGATCACGTGATTGACTGGTTTGTATTGCAGGTGGAGCAAGATGGAGAATTCTAGCAGGAGCCTCACTATATATTGCAGAAAAAGCTGCTCATGCTTCAGAACTGAGTGATCGAGCAGATTAAAGTGCAGTGGAAGCACTTTGGGCTAGATGAAGCTACATGGGAGATGGAAGATCAAATGCAGATTGTGTATCCTTCATTGTTTGCCGATTGAGGCAAAGCAATTTTGATACGATGTTTGGTATATGTTTTGGTGTGATGCTTAGGTATATGTACATATGTATATGGACGTAAATACCGCCATGAGATATGTTATAAAGCTCCAATAAGCAGTATGGGTGTCATGTCATTATAGTTGTTGTCACGTTGGTTTGCTTCTCAGCAGGTTTATCAATGTAAACACTACATCGAACTATGTTATAATGCTCCACACGGGCAGTATGTTTTATTTTCAACGGTTTTGCTGAGGTATAGGCGTGATTGAACACCGAGGATGGTGTCCCCCAAAGGGGAGGGTTCTGTAACATCCCTAGTGAAAATTCCATGTAATAAAAGTTAACAAAGGAAAAAATAATAACCACGATTGATGGGATACTTATTCCAAGATGAATGTTGGGCAAGACATCCTAGTGTGGGTGTTCATTGGTTTATAGGAAATTGGCAAAGGCAATGACAAAGGATTTGGAAAGGAAAAATGGAATTTTGGCACATTTATTTATGAAAATAATGGAAATTAGGAGAAAAGGAAGGTGAAAGGTCGCAGGTTGCATGTGAGGAGGAAAATGAAGAAAACAGAGGCCTAATTGATAAAAAGGATTCTAAGGATCCGTTGGTACCTTTTATTAGTCCAGTTTTGGAGATCTCCCATTATTCTCTCTTTCTCTCTCTCTCTCTCTCTCTCTCTCTCTCACTCTTGGACACTTAGAGTTTTGTTAGAGCACTTTGGCATTAGATCAATAAAGGCAAAGGAGGTAAGAGGAAGGAAGGAGAAAGCAAGGAAGAGCAGAATCAAATAACTACAACAAGATTCTTTGTAGGTATCAATTTTCATGTGCGTTTTCCTTGCTAGATTTGGCATGCATGGTATTGCATGTGGTTCTTTGTTGTTATGGCATGGGTTTTTCTAGGTGTCACAATGCTTTTAGCCTAGCCTTAGATAGCCATGGTGTGATGGGGTTCTCATTTTTTGGTTGAGTTGGATTGCCAGATGGATTCAAAGCTTAGTGAGGTGGATCTCTGAATAATATAACACATGGCCTAGTAACCCTTGAACTGGACTATGGGTTGCGACAAAGCTGGATTTTGTGTTGCCTTGGTGGGCCTAGGA
This sequence comes from Pinus taeda, assembly GCA_000404065.3. Taxonomy (NCBI): domain Eukaryota; kingdom Viridiplantae; phylum Streptophyta; class Pinopsida; order Pinales; family Pinaceae; genus Pinus; species Pinus taeda. The sequence goes on from APFE031603122.1 coordinate 34,324, forward strand.
ATCCTTGACTGATGAATGGTGGGTGCTCTCCATTAGGCCTAGTAATCTCGGGATGGGATATGCAGTAGAGCCTGAAGAGTGGGTCTCGGTTTAGGGCGTAGTGATCTAGTGTGGACTGCGGTAAAGCTTGAGAGACTAGGAGACAGGAAAATTCCTCACGGTTTAGATGGAGAAATCCGGTGGAATCCATGTTTTTTTTGGCCTAGTGACCTGGTGGAGATCATGGTAAATCATGTTATTGCATGTTTATTGTTTTTCCTAGTGATCTGGGATGGATTACAATAAAGCCTGGTTTCTATTGATGAGGGTGAGGTGGTTTAGCCTCGGGATGCCCTGGTTGGTTCTTTTGGTTTGAGTCCACATTCATGCTTGGAATATGGCATGGGGGTGAATGGATGAAGAGAGAATTTGCTCAACCATTCTATGGTTGGGTGGAACGTAGTAGTCCTACCCTAGGTTGGATTTTGCATTCATTAATAAGAGGTTCTTTCCTTGACGTCTTATCAATATTATACTAGTTTATATGTGGATTCTATGGCTGATGTATCCTTGATATTTTTGTGGTTATTATGCTGGTTATAAGCATGTTTTATGACAGTGATGATGTATGGCTCTCCTCATGTTTTGATTTTCAAATGAATAAACAATGTATCTATGGCCTAATAGATGATAATGCAGTTAATGATATAAGGGAACAATGCTTCTTAGCGATTCTCAGATAAGTATGAGACCCCTATGCTCATATATGTTGTTTACACCTGTAGATTACATATTTGTGACATGTTTGATGAAATGCCTATCATGGCTAGTATGGGTCCAATCTAGACCTTCTCCTTGGTTTTTCAAATGCCATTATTATGTTATGTAAATTTATTTCCGAAAGTGTCATTGAGTTTTTGGTAGCGACTTGGGTTCTGGGCCTGAAAAAGTGGCACAAATCCCAGAGACACAGGCAAAGGTTTGAGGAGAAAAGTCGCCAGACACATGCATACCCATGTCATGGGAGCGTCTAGAGCCTCATGGATGCATGCTTGTCCATGTCAAGAGAGTGTTCGGGGGTTTAAAGGTCTAAAACTTTAGTTGGTCTCAGGGGCTGGTTACCTGAGTGGTTGGGTTGGCTCATGGGAGTTTCGTGGTTGATGTGGAAGGTTTGTCCGGTGGATTTTCATCGATTCTACTTCCTTAAGGTCACCTAGGAAGTTGAGTCCCATTATAGTGGCCTCTCATCGGATATTTACCTCGGTTGGATGGTTACTTGGGTAGATGTGGGATGAGGGTGTTATATTCGTAAGTTTTAACGAGTTCGAACAAGTGATAAAAGTTAACTCGTTATCGTCGAATTTCAATTTATTTAAGGAGTAGGAAATGATAGAAAGAACTCGAAATTTTCATGTACCTTTTACAAGCACGAAAAAATAGCAAAAGACGCTAAGGATTTTCATGAGTTTAACAAGTCTTAAAAATAATAACCAAAATGAACTCATAAACAATTTTCATTTTTATACAAGCTTGAAACAGAGAAAAACTATGCTTGAGAGTGGTTTCATTTTTACACAAGCTTGAAAAAAAGGAAAACTATGCTTGAGATAAGTTTTCATGCTCCCCAAGCATAACCTGCAAAGGTACATGCCCCCAAAGCTTTGTTTGATTTGCCTAAGTAGACTACTGGTTACTAATAAGCGGATGAAATGGAGGTTCATTTACGAGATCATGTGAAATAATCGACTTAATTAGGGGAGGATTTGTCTCATTTCTTAATGAGCTTGAAACAGAAAAAGAACTATGGTCATGGAACCTTGTTTCATTTTTTAATGAGCTTGACACAAGAAAATGAACTATGCTCATGGGAATCGTTTTCATTTTTTTTATGAGCTTGACACAATAAAAGGAACTATGCTCATGGAGACCTGTTTCATTTTTTAATGAGGTTGACATAGTAAAAGAACTATCCTTGTAATCACTTGTTTCATTTTTTAAAATGAGCTTAAAACAAGAAAAGGAACTCTGCTAAGGGGTTGCTTCATGTTTTATGCGAGCTTGAAACGAAAATAACTATGCTCGTAAGAACCTATTTCATTTTTTAATGAGGTTGACACAGTAAAAGAACCATCCTCTCAAGTATTTGTTTCATTTTTTAACGAGGTTGACACAGTAAGAGAATCATCCTCATAAGTATTTGTTTCATTTTTTTACGAGGTTGACACAGTAAAAGAACCATCCTCATGAGAATTTGTTTCATTTTTTAACTAGGTTGACACAGTAAAAGAAGCATCCTCATGGGAATTTGTTTCATTTTTTAACAAGGTTGACACAGTAAATGAACCATCCTCTCAGTGACCTGGATCATGGCTTCCATTTGGAAAAAAACACATGCCAAGGGATAATTCCCGACGATGGATTCCATGAGATGTTCATCAGAAGGAAGAATAACTATCTATAAAGAAGACATGTGAAGAGAATCAAAAGGGATAAGAAAATCCATTTCAAATTCCCCCATAAGGTTCCCTATGTCAATTATCGGATCTAAGTCATAAGAAGTTGAGAAAACAGTGAAAGTCTCGCTTGCATCGGTAACTGAAAACATGGGACTGGGTTCCACATAGTTAACCTTTGGTGGGGAGGATACCACTATCACATAAGTAACATTTAGGGTCGGATGGATTGTAGTTGAATCAAGACCAACAAATGAAAGCTTGTCAATCGTCACAATGTTTTCATTGTGAGGGAAAGACATCACTGGAAATAGTGTGGACACGACAACTTTCATGGCATAGACATAGTCTCGCCCAAGGAGAAAATTGAAATCCAAGGGGCCTTGAACTACCATAAGATCAATACGGATAGTTTTGCCTTCTAGAGTAATAGGTAACTTAGGAAGAATCACTAAAGGTTCACTAAAGGTTCTATTAAAAGCTAAGATATTTTGTGTAATAGGCACAAGCTGAGGGGAACCCAAAGCTTTCCAAGAAGATTAGGATAAAATACCGACAAAAGCACCTTCATCTACATTTGCATGACGCACATTATTACCATACACTTTCACAATGATTTAGAAAGGGGTGGAAGAAGGAAGACAAGGTCTTATTAGTCTACTCCAATCAAAGGAAATAACCTCATTACTTGGATGGGGATCAATGGAAACAGGTGAAATGCCCCCATGTGTAGAAGAATCTGAAGTAACAAGAAGAACCTGAGCGGTATTAATTTCACTCTCTAATGGGAGAGTGGGATTGACCAAAGATGGAATTGAGTCGGCCACTTAATCAACCAATGGCTCATCAACCTAAGTGATATATGTTTCACTTTCCAATGGAATAATGAGATTGAATGTACTTGGAATTAGGTCAATTACTTCGTCAACTGATGGTAGGTTGGGATAAAGTTTATGGTAACAAGTTGGAAGTTGTTTATGTGGAACAATAAGTTTTTCCAACAATTTTTAGGCTTCATCCATATGAGGGAAAATGTACCTATGATGAATCCCTTTGCATAACCGACAAGGAAACCTAACTCTACCCTTTTTCTCAAGAATCTCACAATCACTGGTTTATGGATAAACAATAAGTTTATAAGAATTTTTAGACTATACTTCCAAGACCTTAGGAATACCAGGACAGTTGATAAGGAAGCGGTCACCCTTACAAAGCTTGCAAGGGTAGTTGGGCTTGCGATGCATGTTGGAAGTTTCCTCAACACTACCAATACCTACAACCATGGTTTGTTGGTTGACTTCTTTCTTATCTTGCTTCTTCTTCTTCTTCTTCTTAGTCACCTAGTTACTAGCATCAAGGCTTTTACCAAGCGAAGAAGAAGAAAAGGAGGAGAACATGGTGGGTGAAGAATGTAAAGGGTTAACATGAGGTTGGTGATGTTGAGATGGTGAACTCGGTTGAGGTGAAAAACTTGGTTGAGGTGGTGTAGTTTGGGTATTTGGGATTAAAGAATTTGAAAACAACCACATCGGTAAAGCTTTCATGAATTCGAGAAGTGACAACATAGCCATATAAGGAGGACCAACATTTGCAAAGTCAAGAAAAGGACTAGGATTTCCGTTAAAAGGGGTTTTTTATCGATAACTTATTAGATTCAACTTAGATAAATTTATTACCAATATTAACAATTGAAAATCACAATCCACATCTAAGGTCTGTAAAAAGTAAAAAACAAACAAATAACATGCGCTAGTAAATATAAGGAGTCACACCATGTAAACAAACTTTTCACACCCAAATCACTAGTGCCATTAGATTCAACTTAGATAAATTTATTACCAATATTAACAATTGAAAATCACAATCCACATCTAAGGTCTGTAAAAAGTAAAAAACAAACAAATAACATGCGCTAGTAAATATAAGGAGTCACACCATGTAAACAAACTTTTCACACCAAAATCACTAGTTGGTGATGAAATCCAACGTTGTAGAGATGAATGTGAAAATTAACTAAAGATAGAGTGGGTGGAACAAGTTACGCTGAAAACCTGCTTAATGTACACGATTTGGGGCAAGTAACTTCACTTATGCCATCTTGAGTGAAGAATACCCTCCAAAAAGGTCCAAGTAAGTCTAGCCAACATCTATTACAGGTACAAAAGATACTTCCCCTCGGCCATACCTTACGTAATAACCCTAAAATTATAGTCTCTAAGGTTACCACTTAAAACAATTTAACTTGGGGGGACAATCGCAGATTGGGTGTACATGCAAGGGCAAATTAACAAAGTTCAATCCCCTTGAAAGTTCCTCAACATCGTTAATCTGAGGTTTACTTGCAAGTGACTCCCAAGTACCTTTCGAAACCATTTTTAATCCGTGTAAATCACTCTACCGTAACCAATGAAGTGGGGTCGATCACTCCACTGGGTCCGTCATGATCTCGTGCTTAACTCCTTTGTAAGGGGAGCTTCCCAGATCCAATCTGCAGTAAATGGATTTACTCCCTATCCCATGATTCTAATGTTTGTTTGCACCTTTGGAAAGTTAACTCACTTCCCTATTCGAAAGCCCTACAACCTAATCTAATGTAGGTGGAAAAGAGCCCAAAAATAATAAAAATTTCTAAATTGATTTTGTTAGCGTTGTTTTTTAAAGTTGTTACTTATTCATAGGGTAAATGGACGTGAAATAGATGGTGTTATAACCTGACTCAAAAATTTAATGCAATCGAAGATGATATTGTAATCTTTTCATTTCGATGAATTGTAACTAAAATAAGGGAAGATGTTTCATTAACTTTTAAAAAATACAAGAATCAATGAATCATTTTCAAGATACAAATAAAAGAGAATGCAGAATACACGATCCTTGGCTATTCTTGGAGAAATGAAACCTGAACTCCTCAAAATCTAAGTTACAAGAAGCAAAATTTTGATCTTAATAACTTCTTACATACCCAAAAACAAACAATGAATTCTTCCTCAACAAACACAAGTATAATTTCAAATTGATGTAATGAGTTATAAATCACTATAAGTAGAAGATTGCATTGTCTTATAGATAGAAGTAATCAGTATCCATTTTGACAAATTGACAAACTCCTAATCACAAGTGCTTCATTGAAAATCCCTAAATTTTCCTAATACCGATGACACTTTGCAATTGAGAAAACAAAGTACTTAATCTGATCTTTTGACATAAAAAACGATAGACTCAAACTATCTTAGCAATGGCTAATCCTTCTCCTGATTAACCAACAGTTCACCAAATCAAACCTTGAACCCTAAATTGAAAAAACAAAAAAATTCTTCAAAAAGGCAACCTAAAACATCAAATCAAAACAAGGAGGACACTTCAAGAAGGTAAAAGGTCTAATTAAAGACAAAAATAAAAAATTCATGGATTCAACAATGAGAAAGCTTAAATTTTCAAAAAAATACTGCATGTGCGCTGGCAATCAGTATAGTTTAGTGCATATATGCACTGTTGCTAAAATCTAAGTGCACAGAAGTACGCTTTGTGAGTAAAGATAGAGTGCGCACAATGGGAAAATTTAAGAAAAAATAAAAACAAGTAAAACAAATCATAAAATCCAGACCTTCAATATTTTCAAAGCACTCAGAGAGGGCTATGAGAAAAGGAACAAGGGTCAAAACAAAGAGAATGATGGAGAGTGAGATTCTCCCTAGTGTAGTCACCAATTTGTTAGGTGTACTAATCCCTCTTGCGGACAAGATGGATCTCCCTAGATCTAAGAAACAAGAAAATAACTGCTACCTTTCCTTAGCTTACAATTGATTGAAACAAATAATATAAGAGAGATCACTTACCCATTTAACGAAATGCTTGCTGGATTCCCTTTCAGTTCCTTCGACAGTTAACTTCCCCTTGATGCTTTAGAGATCGTTCCAGCGCTTTCCACAACTTCTCCATGATGTTTGTAAGGAGATCTGCATAGACATAAACACACAAAGGATCAAGGCATCTAGTGTATAAAATGAAAGATAAATGAAATACTTAACTCAACATATATCATAAATTGAATCAATAACCAATCATAACCTATGTGAGTGATCAAGGAATCCCACAAATGATATTAGAATAGACATGATTAGGAAAGAACAATTACTTTTTATTAAATAAAAGGGATAACAAACTTACAACCTCAAAGCCTTGATGTTACAAGCCTCTTCTCACAATATCCAACCCTCTCCTTGGAAGAAAAGCCTTCTAGCCTTATTTCTACCATATAAGCCTACCTTCAATAGTCCTCTCCAATCTTCTGGCCTGTGTTTGATTTATAGGCCAAGAGGAGGAGGTTTCAAATCCTCCTCCGAAGGGATGAGATCCACAAATGGTGGGATAAGGGATTCACAAAGAGAGGGAAGTAGCTCCATGATGGGAGGGATCAGGCTTGAGTAGGCATCGATTCAAAGCTATTATTTGGGAAATATTCGACTAACAAAGCTTCTAGACTTTAATTTTTATTTTTTACTTGCGTTAAGTCATGTTCGCAAGACATAGTGTCAGACAAAGAGCATTTTTTTCACAGTTTCTAATAGTATCGTCTGTGTATGCGCAAAAATGGACTAGGGAACTGTGTAAGAAGCCAAAAATAGGTTTTTAAGCCTTCAGATAAATGAATTTCACTCTCTTTGGGATTGTTTGGGTTCTAACCTTGCAGGGAGATGCTTTGGAACACTTTGATGGATAACGAAAGATCCAAATTGATGGTCATTTGCCTAATGCAACGAAATGATGTGTAACATGAATATAATTATTAATATCAGAAAACAACCTTTTATTACTTGTCATGCAAAGGCCATAGGAGACCGAAGATCTTTGTTGTGATCTTCTTCAATGATTTGACATGAGATGAACATTGCCTCAATTATCCCTTCTTTAGTGTTGGATACATGTGCTCTGCCTTATTCATATATGACTGCTTTTTTTTGCATTCACTTTCATAATGACCATATTTCTTATAGTAATAACACTATAACTTGGATTTGTCCGTCCATATTTTGCCTCTTCCCCTTTGATTATGAGGTCCAGGCTGCTCTGGTGTAAATCTTCCTTCTGATTGATGATTATCTCAACCTTTTTGTCACCTACCTTTGCTTCCTCTGCCTCTGCCAATGAATTCCTGAGTCTTGAATGCATGTTTTAAGGACTCCTCTTCCATGTTGATTCTTGATTCATGGGACAAGAGAGATCTCATCAATTTCAGTTGCGAGTTTGGATAAATATTTGACTCCTCTATGCCAATACAATCATCTCCAACTTTTTAGGTGAGCTCTTAAGAAATGTTTGCACAATTTTCTAATTTTCAACCATGTTCGCATGGGTGCCCAATGTATGCAATTTTTTTTTGTGGGATGGTTGTGCTGCTCGTGGTTGGTGCACATTTGGTATGTCATGTTGTGCCTCATATTTTTTGTGGGTTACAATTATACCTTTGCAGTCTTCCTTTACATGGTTATTTGGATGGATATTTGTTGGCAATACTTCCATATGTCGATTGGTTCATGGCTATATGGCTTTGGCTCTCGAATATAAGGGATATGTTTATTGGTAACATTTCTATCTGCCGAATGGTTAGTGGACAAATGAATGTTATGATGTATTAGAGTTACCTCTTTCTCTTGGGTGTAAGGGATATGGCCTAAACATTTTTCTTCTTTATGTTGCTGTCTTGGTTTACAGAAAATGATCCACTGTTATACGTTGTAGTGAAGAGAAATTCACTCCCCTGCCTCTATATTTCCCAAGACTGTTTGGTTTGGATGTGAACACAATATACATCTTTTTTTTTGTTAATGAATATCAACTTGCAACAGTTCACAAAAAAATAAAATACCTCAAAAGATATATAGGCTCCTCCTCTTCTTTTATTTTTACTTTTTTATTTTTTTATATGTAGTATTCTATACAATTATCAAACTTATTAATACCCTTTAAACTACACACACACACACACATTACACACACTATATATATATATATCTATATATATACATATATATCTGCGCCAAAACTTGATAATAGAGTGAAATATTAAATAGTCTATATATCCAATTAAAAGAGCTTAATAATGAATTTAATATATAAATGTTTTTATTTTAAAAAACAACCCATCTTTCAAACCTTTACCATCACTGCTAAACTTATGTTGATTGCAAATTTCGGGAATATCTTGCAATCTGACAGCATGAGAGAGGTAAAAATATCCCAGAATCTATGTTCAGGAGAAGAGGTCAAACAATTGACCTCTCTCATGACGTCAGATTGTGGGATATTCCTGAAATCTTATATATAATATAATATTATAATATATTATAATATATATAATATATAATCAAACTGAATAGGTGAAATATTAAAATAGTTTAATATATCCAATTAAGAGCTTAATAGTGAATTTAATATATAAACGTTTTTATTTAAAAAAACAACCCATATTTCAAACCTTTACCATCACTACTAAACTTATGTTGATTGCAAATTTCGGGAATATCTTGCAATCTGATAGTCATGAGAGAGGTCAAAATATCCTAGAATCTAACGATCAAGAGGGAGGTCAAACAATTGACCTCTCTCATGACTGTCAGATTGTGGGATATTCCTGAAATCTTTAGTCTATAAGGATAATAGACCTCTCTCATGACTGTCGGATTCCAGGATATTTCCAAAATATGAAATCTACATAAGGATACCATGTTAGTCATGGTTTCAACACAGGATAAAATACCCCTAAATCTTGGTCACTCTTTGTTGACAGATGCAGTGGTTGATTTCTGACAATGGTGGTGGCAACTGTGATTCACTATAGTGGTGGCAGCTAGCACTAATGGCAATGTTCTCTTACAACTCAGTGAAAATGACTTTGCACTCTCACACACGAGCACAATAGTGGTAGTGTAGCCAGTTCAATGAAACAAAAAAATTCCCTTCAACGTTCTTATGCAGACCTCACACTTAGAAATGTTCCTTCATGATCTCTATGATATGAAATTAAAACTCATGGATTTTACAACTTGTTATGCTCTCCACTTAGGGGAGAGTCTTAAATCTGGTTTGATACCATGAATTTTTTTACAGAGATATAGAGAGAATGAGGAAACACACTTGGGACATTGCAAACCATTTTCATCATTAAATAGATTTGACATAAAATAAGACTTTTCAAGAATGACCTATAATTAATTGCTTTTAAAGATATCTAAAACTTACATGAAATTTACCAAAAATATCCTAACTAACATGAATTTATCAAAAATATTCTAACAATTGCTAAAAATAACTTTCTAAAAGTAAATCAAGCTAATAACTAACTAGACTCTAGCTCACAACTACCTATCCAACTAAACTAATTAACCAAAAAAATTATTTTTTAAACCTCTTCAAAATTGAATATCGTTATTTTCCTTAATTAACAAGTTCAATAGAATTCCCTGTCCTACCTTATGTTTTGATAATTACTTGCCTTATTATTAAAAGAAAACACTTTTTATTTATACTCCTACAACTTTCTATATTCTGATTCCTCTTTCTACTCAACTTAAAAAGGATTTCTACCATACAAATGTTTAATTAGAAAGCCTAAACGAGTGGCTATACTCAATAAATAAGCCTTATAAAATAAAAACATATTATAAACCAATAATATATAAAGGAGCTTAGGTTAATAAAGAAGACTTGATATATATAGAGTATCGATAGAGTGCGTATGTGCCAGCTCAGAGTTCTTTTCAATATAATTACTTTTGCATATGGTCTCTATGTTTATAACACTCGATGTGTTGAACCTACTTTTTCTTGGATGAAATAGCATTGATGTGAAGCTTTGATTTGAAATATCAAATTTGGTCTTGTCATAAACACGCTACACTATTTTTAGTGTATTTTCCAGAATATTTGGCCTAAGTATTCTAAGTCCAACTTATTTTTCACCATTTTCACAATTCACAATATTTTGATCTTTTAATTTGGCATTAACTTCCATCTCCACGTCCATATTGTGACTTTGTGAGTTGCAAGTGATGGATTTCTATTCAAATTTTTTTGACACTTTTTTACTGAAGGTTATTTTTAAGTTGATTGTAGATTCCCAGAATATTAGGGAATCGGATGGACATGGGTGCAGTCAATTTTTTGACCGTGCCTTTGTCTGTCAGATTCCCGAATATTCTGGGAATCTGCAATCGACTTAAGCTCACCGTCCACTAAAAAAAGTAATTTCATCTATTTGAATAAAGTGAAACATAAATTGGTCAAATGGCATTTATTATCAGGTTTTCTCATGCAGATTGGGCTCGTTATGATCCAAAGTTATTTTACATTTTAGTGACATTTTTTTTTTTTTTGCGATTTCTGCAAATTCAGGACACTGCGAAATAGGAGAAAGATGGTGATGCTGCTCAATTACTGCTTGAACATGGCCAATGACAGTAAAAGAAACCATTCAGAAACCATGACAAATCGTCATTTATTTATTACAAGAGAGTTCATTGAGTAATGCCTTTATGTGAAAATGACATAAATTTTATTCAAGTATATAAATGTATAACATGCTTTGGAGTGTGGAATATGTAATGGTTGGAGTATAATCATGAGATTAAACCTTGCATCCATGAGTCATTTATTGCATTGGGTTCCAAATGAATATATTGTAAATCTTGCTTGACCTAAATTTCATTAGGTTAGCCATTGCAAACCATTGATCTTGTTCTAGAATTGATGAGTCTAATTAAATTTATTCAACATATCAATTATAAAATTATTTATGCAATACATATTTTAAATTTAAATATGTGCGTCAAGAACTAAGTTACCGTTGTTTAGTATAAGAGGATGTCTCCTATATAATCAATGAAAGACGCCCAGCTTTTAACAAAAAGATATCTATCAGACCTATGTACATAGATAAGTTCAAAAAATAAAGCTTGCAATTAAGTTACATTGGCAAAATATGCATTATGCATTGAAAAATGCCAATGTATGGTAACAAGCTTTTATCAAGTACCCAAATACAAAATAGACTTTTAAAAGTAGATAAAAGAAAGAAAACCGATAGGAAAAAATAAAAAAAAACTTCAAAATAAAGTGTTGAATACGACATTGACGCTGACACTAAAGATCTCACAATGATACATTAAATGACAAGAACATGAGACTTGTAGATGTTAAAAGCTTCAATCAAAAAGTGCGACCGAGGAGAGCCAAGTAAGAGGAGAGCCGAAATTGTATTGCAATACTTGTTCAGTATAAGAGGATGTCTCTTATATGGCGCAATGAAAGAGGCCCAAGTTTTAATAAAAATATATCTATCACACCTATGTACATAGATAAGATTAGCGAATTGAGCTTACAATTAATTTGCATTATACATTGAGGAATACCAATATCACTTTATCAAGTACCCAAATACAAAATAGACTTTTACAAAGAAAATTTACAAAGGAAAATGAGAAAAATCCATAGGATAAAAAAAACCCTTTAAAATATCAAAGAAAACATTGAACACGAAAGCTTATAGATTGTATTCCATGGACTGAGATTTATACATAAAACCAACTGGTGAATCTACATGGATTTCACCGACTCTCATTTATTTCTACCTAAAAATGTCGACTATTAACTTCTATTGGCAATCTAAAACAATCATCATTGTCATGGGAACAATGGGCGTGATGATTTCTAACACCTCCCCTTAATCACGACCTAAGTGTTAACTTGCCTACTCGTCTAAGTTTCAACTAGGCTTACAAACATTACTTAAATATTTTGCTTTGACTTTCTTTGCTACAATATATTAATGAAACTTTTTCTTGAACTCATTTCTCCAAACTTCTTTCTTCTTCTTCTTACTCCAGATCATGAACAATGGATATTGCTCCTTGTTATGACTAGGACGATGCCAATTCATTTCAAATCCTTTTTCAACATGTTCACTTCCATAATTGAGAGTTTTTAAGTATTGTTCAATTGACATTACAACTGAGTTATATTCTTATTTTTCTATTGTTTCTTCCTGACTGATACCAATACCTGCACACTAGTAAGAATTAGTGAGATTTAAAAAATCATCATAATTTGGGTCCTTTTCTTCTTCCACATCTTTATACTCAGTTTCAACTGGCTCATCCAATTGATATTCAACTTGGGTTACCCCTCCATTGTGTAGTTTATCTATGAGTTACTTTTCTTGCAACATTTGAAACCAACTTTCTCTTGAAAGTTGTTCATTTTCTTCAATTCCTTCATCCATAAGTTCTCTAAGCAAGATGGACTCCAACACTTTGCTTTGATTTACGCTTACCAACAACTCGATAGTAGTGGGTCTACTTTAACACTGCAATCGACACAATTCACACTAGGCTTACTCACATGCTTTAGGGTACACTGTATAACACAACGTCCACAACTTACACACTGGTAATACAAAACGATTAGAAAGTCCTTTTCATTAAAACCATCAAACAAGCTACGACACGTTTCCTCTTTGTAGATATCTTCTGTCGATCCTCTGTAGGTCCCTTAATGCTATAGGTCCATGAACAACAAATGTTATCTTCAACGATAACACACAATAACTCTCCAACATAGTCAAACTTGAAGGTTTGCTTTGGAAAACACTCCAATGCTACACACACAAATGCAACTTCCTCATGCTAGGTAAGCACACTTGAATAGAAAGTAAGACAAAGTCACACTTCAATGGAGTTGGGAAATCTAATAAGCCATAATGACTCCTCAAAAATCTCCGTAGACATCCACAATAACCCGTCCTCTAGATAGTTGTTGCGCATCTCCAATGGCTCCAATGACCTTCAAACAACAACAACGACTCTTCTTTATGGCTTCACTAGTGTGCTATGTTCGCTGGTGCTTCTCTCAACATAATTTAACACCCACGATTGCCAAATCCTCTGAACAACGACCATTCCACATGCAGGACAACCTCCAACACTTTATCCTAGCTCAACTCCACACAAATTGCACTCAACACACAACCTCACCACCACAACTCAGATCCCTGACCTCAAATAATGTCTTACAAAATAAACACTTCACTTCTTCACATCACGCAACACACCAGTGCTCCTTAGGCCAATGCCTTACGACCCTCAACTCTCACAACCTGAGCTCTGATACCATATAAGAGAAAACAATGAACACAAAAGCTTATAGATTGTATTCCACAATTGAGATTTATACATAAAGCTAGCCAGTGAATCTACAAGGATTTCATTGGATCTCATTTATTTTTTACCTAACCCTGCCGACTATTAACTTCTACCGACAATCTAGAGTGAATAAGGTCCAGAGCTTTGATGAGGATTCTTTGTTAGTGAGGGAAATGAAATTTCACATTCTGATTGTCCAGGTACACCTTCTTCGTTGCCTCCCACCCTTTAGCATTCACAGACTTTGGATCCCTCAGGGACGGATGATCCTTGGGATACTCATCACACAACGAGCTTTCCTGCGGCAGGATTGGGTATTCAAGATATGAGATCGAATCCATCTTCATGGCTGACCTTCTGAAGAAAGTACGAGAAGCCCACCCTATTCCCAGAGGGACCGCTTGTATGAACACAACCCCCGGTAGAAGAAATAGAAAATGTGTCAATGTCATGCCATGGATTCCCATGAAAACATTGGATGAATTGATAATTGTATACATTTCTTTCATTGGGGTGTTCACATTTGGCGAAAGAACTATTGTCACGCCCCTACCCTAGCGGTACTCTTCTAACAAAATGATTGGGGGTGCAACACCACCACCCACTTTCTTTTTAACAATACTTGCGGATGTGGACTACGGCTACTTTCTATACTTAGTTTATTTTTCAACTTTACCAAGTACAATATTTCATTAACTCAGTGGAAACATTCATCACATCTTCATACACACATTATCATCATTAAATGCAGGTGCACAATGGATATAACTTCGGAGGGGAAACTCCCTGCAAATAAGAGTCTGCCTGATAATAATGATAATCTTCAATTTTTACATGTAAATGTACAATGGAGAGAAACCCCTAGATTTCCTCTCATAAACCTGCAACACTTGGCCTGCAGCACTGTGCAGCCTCGACCGATCTGTCGTTCAGAATCGGCACTTCGTTGTTCAGACCGCCCGTGCCTCTCCTTCACTCGATGCACAACTCGCATCGGCTCATCGTTCAGCACATGGGTCACCCGACTCATTTGGGCGTGCTCGTTGTCCACACCGCTCGATGCCCTCAGCTAGTTTGCTCCACTGTTTCACCGACGCCCAACCCGTCGTTCACCTCCTCAAATGTTCACCATTCTGTTGTGCTGACTTGCCCAAACAACCCATCATTCAGCTCGTCGCACTTGCCAATTGTGTCACCCGTTTGGTTGTTTTACTTGCCTCTGTTTACTCCTGCCCAACGCTTCGTTCAACCTGACTCGGCCTCTAGTTGAGTCACACCAATCGCACTCGTTCACACTTCCAAACGTCGACCGCCCATTGCACATTCAACTGACTGCCCAAACGATGTCTTGGTCGCGCTCGTTCAACTGTTTTCCGGAACGCTAACTCGTTCAGCCCTCATTCGGCTGTCCGCCCAAACGCCTGAACTTTATCCCGTTTAGCTGTCCGCTTGAAATGTCCGAACGCTATCTCGTTCAGCTGTCCGCCCGAACACCTGAACGCTATCCCGTTCAGCTCGTTCAACCTGTGGTGCATTCACTCAAGCTCGCCAACTCACCTAGCGAACCTGCACACCAATCGTCGTTTCAGTCCGTGCCTTCGTGCACCCGCTCAGCTCACCTGTTTACTGACTCGACTCGCATGTTCAACCTCACTGAACATTCGGCTCACCTGCGGTTCTGTTCAGCTAGTAGCCTTTCGACTGTCACCCGGTTATGTGGCTAGGGTGCTTCGGTCCCTAGCTCTGCTTGCACCTTCGCCTTCATTTTAGAGCGCTAAGGATCTTGCACTTCTTGCTTTCCAAGACCTTGGACTCTTACTTTGATCTTCGAACTTGAATGCCACTTCTCTAACTTTGCCCACACTATATATATGATAGCTCGCCCATCATGGGGGCGTTGGCCTAGGCCAAGCCGACCCATATTTTGGCACTTTGCTACTTTTCCCATGTTGGCCATGGTGAGGGCGCCCACACCCGGGACCGCCCCACCATATAAACTCATCGTTGCACATTTCAACACTTAGTCATTTTCGGATGACTTTCGCGATTCCCCTCGTTCGGCCAAGCTTGTCGCACCATGCGGGCGTGCCCAACTCGCCAGTTACTCTAGCTCGTCACCCACTCGCCCGTTGTGTGCCCTTCACCAAACGATTTGCAGCTCAAGGGCCTTACATTCTGCCCCACCTCAAGTCATTGTCGTCCCCAGAAATTCTCTATCCTAGCAACCATCTGTCGCCAATACAACCATCCACACAACTATGTATATGGGTAATCCATATGTCCACTCTTCAACCTTGTTTCACGCCATAGATGTGCCACTGCTGTGCAAGGAATCATGTGCTAGTACCCCTCATGTTGTGATTAGTTGGGTGGATAATCCAACCATGCATCGCCTTCACAAGAACTCATGCCCCGACATCATCATCACTGTTCACTACATGCTACCCGTCAATCTGTGTCATCTCACCCCTAGATGACTGCTCAAAATGTTGGAGACTCACTGCCATGAGCAGCTAACAATGAGCCTCATCTCCATGATAGTCTAAGTAGATGAGGAGGGAGTAGAGCTTGAAGGCTCTGCCTCACTGATCAACTCAATCCACTTATCCGGATCTTCCACTTCCATTCTCTACAAGTATGCCTCCCGATCCTCCATCTGAACATTCAACCTCACATACTCTTCGTCATCATCATCCTCCACTGCCTCCAGCCTCCTAGATAGATCCAAGATGTTATCCGACAATGTCTTGATAACCTGTGACTGTTCCATAAGCTTTTCCTCTGTAACAAACAACCACTTATAGACCTCTTCATCTCGTTTCCCATTCTCCATATTCATCGCTGTCAGTTTACATTCGAGATTAGTTACTCCTATGGTCGGAACACTGATAGGTACATCCTCTAGTCTATCGTAAATGTACAGTTTCTTCAGATGGGGAACAACCATCGCTTCGAATTATTTCATAAAATCCATGCCTAGTACAACCTCATAGTCATCTATGCACACTATAGTGAAGTCGACTCTCCCAGTCCATTCACCAAGTGTCACATCCACCTTTTCAGCTACACCAATCATAGAATCCAGAGGAGAATTCACTGCCTTCATTTGTGCCTGCACTGGTACAAACTTTAGTCCAATCCTTCTCGCAGTATCCTCGCTCATAAAGTTGTGAGTCGCCCCACTATCCACCGAGTACAACAACACTCCCAACCTTCATTTCGACATACTCCAATTTGTTTCTTTCCGGGTCTCTTAGTGAGACCACTTTCGTAGCCACTACAACTCCCAAAATCTGAATAACCCCTACATAAGTCTCTTCTTTCTTCTTCCTACTGGCTTGTACCAAGGCAACCACGTTTGGTCTTGAAGGACAATTCTTCACCACATGTGGTCCCTCACAAATCCAACACTTCAACAGTTTCTTCGTCTTTGCCTTGTCATGTGATCTCGAAGTCTCCTCTTTCGTAGTTTTCTCTTTCGGTTTGTCATACTTTTTCTTCTCATCGAAACCCTCATCATAGTGTTCCACCAAATGATCCACAACAACAAATGCCTCCTCAAGTGTCTTTATCTTTTGCCTCTTCACTTCATTCCGCACCCAAGGTTTCAACCCTATGATAAAGTTGAACACCTTGTCCCTCTCCGCCATGTCTGGAAGTTCCAAAACTGTGCTTGATAGCTCTCGCTTATATGCCTGCAGACTTCCTATTTGCTTTATGTATTTTATCTTCATCCTTTCATCCCATGTTTCGTCTTGTGGACTGAATGGGTTTGCAAAGCCTTCTTCATGTCATCCCACGAAGTTATGTCTTTAGCATTTCCATTGGCAATTTGTTCCATCCTCCTTCGCCACCACATCTTAGCATCCTTCGTCAAGGATTGAGCAGCTACCTTCACTTTGGACTCCTCGTTGTTCATCCCCAAGCGCTCCAAGTATTGCTCCATATCCCATAGAAAGTTACCAAGATTTTTTACACTCCTCATCTCGTCATAAGAATCTGAATCTTTGAATTTCAAATGGGACACACCTCCACCTGAGTTGTGCCCAATAACCTTCTTCAAAACCGCGATCTCATTCCAAGCATCGTCAAGAGCTTGCTGCAACTTCAAGATTTCAGCCAAACCTTGATCCTTTGCTTCACTAATCTTCTTGACTTCTTCCATTTGTGCATACTTCCATTCAATATACTCGTATCAAACCTTGAGGTCTTCCAGCTCCCCTTTCATCTTCTCATAGCCTTCATGAACTTGCACATTCTGGGCTCCCATTGAAGCCATATCGAGAGCAAATTCCTCCATGCGATCCAATACCCAGTCAAAGAAAGCTTCACTAAAATCCTTGCTAGATTCACCTGTTATATCCCGAGGTTCTGTTGTGGCTAGCAATAACCCCCCTTTTTATTTAGTGTTATTATTAATACTAAATAAGTGGGGACCCTTAGTAAAAAATTTAAAAAGTTAATTAGTGCTTGTATTTCCTTTATAATAAAACTTGTCATCATAAACTTAGGAAAATATCCTTGAAAAAATCTAAAAAGCTTAAGTTTCACGATAAAGTAAGTTAAAATCATTCCTTAAGAAAAATCGCATCGCAAAAAGGATAATAGGATGCCTCCTTACAAGGCAAATTCTAAGATCACGAGATCACAATGCGAGACTACATATTGAAAAACATATATCGCATCACATGCATCAAAGACGGCTTACGCTGAAAAATCTTAAATGCCAATATGTGATGGCGCATATCGCAAAATTGCATCTCGCAGAAAACACTTTAACGGAAAATTGTCATATGTCATGCTCTTGCGATATTGCGATAAAACAACAGAGCGATATTGCGATAAAACGACAGAGCGATATTGCGATAGAACGACGGACTGATATCGAAAAATCGCTTCATCGCGAATCTTTCTGGCTCATTATTCGAGAAAACTTTTTCCATGAACCGAGACCTGGTTATGCGCTTTAATGCTAATTAATGAGTTAGTTGCCAATTGTTAATTAAATATGGTTTTGTGCTTATCAAAGAGTCAATTCATGTAAGGTGGTATAAATTTTATGTCTTCGGCATTTAAAAGCTTTCCCATCACCTTTCCTTATCATTACTTTCACCTCACTTGTAAACTGCAGGAATGAAGAACAAAGAACTATACAAAGCAGTACACTAGATATCATGGGGAAGAAAGGAAAAGCTCTGAGCTTTTAAGACAAAGAAATGACACCCTTGTATACAGACACCGCTTGTAACATAGATGCTGGTATTACTACTTGGGAAGGCATGTATAATCTACTTGAAGAAGAGAATCCCAAGGTGATGGAGGTTACGGCTTCTGCAGGTTCACAGGGGTCTTTCGAGGCATCAGTTGTAGATTTAGCTTGTTCATTCTTGCACCGGATAGTGGCAAGGCCCAAAATTCTCCCCTACATAGATATGATTAAATGGGTACTGAACAATGCGGACATAAAAAACAAACAATTTAAGACTCCGGGTCAAGAACTTACGGAATTATTAATTTCACAAAATTTGAGCTTTACATCCACTAAAATAAAGCGCACAAGAGGCGAAAATCGCACCAAGGAAGCCCGGATCAAGAAACGGAGGCAGTTTCCAATGCGCGATTAGCGCCGCATCACTGGGTAAAACTTCTTGAAATGGAAAGCCTCTAATTGCTCAGCTACCTGTAAGCCCAAAAATTCGGAAAAAGAACACTAGAAGTAAAAAAGTAAAACTTGAATCCTAAAACCAGTAGCAATTGTCCAAAATATCTTCAAAATAGTATGTATATATGTACAACAATTGCAAGCATACTGGAGACATAAGGCTCAAGAAAATACAGAATCAATCAAAAGATTAACTAAGTTGAATTGGGATTCTTACTGGGCGTATTTGGTAAAAACACACAACCAGTGTATGACCCTCAAATGCATCATCAATTCTGCCGAAAAGATGGCGCCAGCGCTTGCTGATTCCGTTTTCGCAGGACAATTGAAGTCTGAAGTCAGCCAGCTAACCCTACTAAAGAAAATGCTGAATGCTTGCGATTTCAAGGATTAGATACAGAAATAGTTAGTTGTTAAGTTTAGATTCAATATTAGTATTAATTTTGCTTTGCTTTTGCCTAGAAAAAGAACGGTCATTTAAACCGTATTCTACTTTTTTGTAATAAGTTATTTTTAGATTTAGTTAGTAGCATTTAAACCCTTCTCATGCATTTAGAGAAGGGTCCAGAAATTTATCAAAAACTTGTCCTCGAAACATGCACTTTTGCACCCTCCAAGGAGGTTTTGATGAATGAATGGAACAAGATTTTTTGATATCTGCATTTAATATCTGCGACTGATGTTGCACTTCTGTACTCTTAGTGGATGTTGGATTAAGAAGAGATAAATCATTATTGCTTGAAGCTCATGAGTAGAACTAGTTATAAATGGTACTTTTATCTCTTAACTATTTATGCCTCTGTGTTAAAGTGATATTCATGTTCAGTTGTTTATATATTAACGTGTGAATGCCTGAGTTATCATTTGGCACTTTTATATGGTGATAGCTATTTATTTATGCTTAATGTATGAGTAGCTTATTATGCGATATGTTTTTCACAGCTGTTTCGTCTAACTTCTTATATGAAGTAGTTTATCTATGTTGAATTCTTTTCTCATAACAGTTGAATGATCTTTATTACCGATTGTTATCTGAAATCTTTTTAGATCGCATAACAGAAGGATTACACCCCGGGTTAGTGTAGACTTAGATATTTCTGTTTATTAGAATACAATTGCATATCATTAGACTAGAGTTAGAATTAGAGCATCTCACTTAGGAACTTTTAGAAAGGAAATATCAATTCTTCACACACACACATAAATTGGGAAATTGGTCCCATATCCCCAGTCAGACCCACTATACCAAATGGAAAAAGAGCTGCCAACCAAGGCCAGACCGGGTGGGTATCCCCCTTGTTGTAGACCTGATTTTCAGGGCTTCAACATACTTGGTGCTAGAAGGAGGGCCTCAAACTATGAATGGCAAGCAAGTCTAAATCTAAATACCATTCTGAGAGTAAATCACCCTCACCATCTCCCCCGACTTCTCCATTGCATTTAAAATCTTTAAATCCAGAGCTAGAAGTCGTAAGAACAACAGCCGCTGCTACAAACCCTGACATTTCATAACAATCTACTATTGAACCTCTTGAAGTTGAATCTCTGATTCACAAATTTCAGTGATTTTCTATATCTCCTCAAAGATCTGATAAATCACAAGGCAACGTGACTTCGCAATACAACCCTGCTCATCCTCTTACCAGATTAAAGAGTGAAAAGTTTGGCGTTCAACCAACCGAATTACCTCTACCCACAAGGAAGAGAGCAAGGAAATCACCTAAAGGGTCCGATAGCGAGACTCTTTCATCATCATCATCCATCTCAAACTCTTCACCGCGAAGTCAACCATCCACTCCTCCACTTCAAATCATTGTCCATCAGTCCACTGGTACATCCACATCTCCTTCTCAATCATCTGGAGTCATAATACCCTCACCTTCTCAACCGCAGTGATCATTTTCTGCACTTTCCTCTCTTAGTAGTTCATCGATGGCCCAATCTCCATGGAATAACCCAGGCGCAGTCTTAATGCCTGCACCCTTGAGTCAGCTACCGGTCCATCTTGAAAAATGGCTGCCTAAGTTTAATCCTGAAGTAGGCATGCTAGTGGAAGAACATATAAATAACTTTATGCTATCCATTAATCTCAATGGAGTTACCAACGAAGACACTGTTGTTCGAATTTTTCCTTATACTCTTCAAGGAATAGCCGGATCATGGTATTTTTCATTACCATCTGGATCTATCACTAGTTGGGGTATCTTCTAAGAAAAATTCCTTATTAAGTTTGGTGATGATAGGTCTATGGCGACATTGATCAACGACCTGTCTAACCTTAGGGCCGAGTCAAAAGAACCTATTAAAGATTTAAATTCACATTTCAATAAACCGTTAAACAAAATTCCTATTGCTTCCAAGCCTCGCGAAGAAATGCGAAGTGAATGGTACATCATTGCTTTACCATCAAACATAGCAATCTTTGTTGACAGGGCTAACAAAACAACTTTAGTAGAAAATATGAAAGAAGCAATAGCAGTAGAGAAACGTATTATTGCCATAGAAAAGAAAAATGCAATAGAAGAACGAAAATCCAAGAAGGTTACTTTCAAGGAAGATCCCAAGAAAAAGCAATCGAAAGATCCATTCGACTTAGAAGGATTGCAAAAAGTTTTGAAGACCATGTCTAACAAAATGGTCGACATTAAGAAACAAGTGGCAGCAACTTCTTCTAAAAAGCCGTACAAACCTTTTAAAAGAAACCCTCCAATTGATTCAAAGCCCCCAAATGCTATTACAAGCACTGAATCAGAAGAATAAGAAGAGGAAATCGCTACTGAAGAACATACCGATGAAGAAGAAGTTGTAGAGTTACAAGGTATGTGGGATTTCATCCTCCTAGATGAAGAGGATCAAGAGGCATCCCCGATTAGCACTCAAAGTAGAAATCAACTTGATCTTCCTCAACCTACCCGTAAGCCAAAGAGTGCAAGCTCGACGACTAAGGATAAATTCACAACCAAGAAAACGACACCTAAAGCGACTCAAACCACCCTAGTCCAAACAGATTCATCAACTCCATCTAAAACATTGATTGTTTAAGATGAAATGGAGTATAATATCATAGAAGACATGAAAAAGACTAGGGCCAACATCACTTTTTACGAATTGAGCAAGTTAAAACACCAGCAAAAGATACTCTTGAAAGAGTTACATGCTATACCAGTTGCACCTTTGCCCGCCGCTGTAATTTCTCAAGCTTCCCATGACATGGGAAGACCTCCAACTAATGTGATCAATAAAGTTTACCCAAACGACATCGCCCTAATTGGAGGAAGATCGAGATCTCATACTCCCCCATTTCTTCTTACTGATGAAATTTTCAATAAAAAATTGCATAATTGCTTAGTAGATTCTGGAGCTTCATCGAATATTTTACCAAAGTCAATATGTCCAAAATTGAATGTTCAACCACAAAAATCTACTGTGCGCATAGTTCAACTAGATCGATCGCAAGTTGAATTGGTTGGAGAATTAAATCAGGTTACCATAAGGCTATCATCCAACCCAAAGGTATGTCAAGTCATCGACACTTTAGTTGTTGATATTCCAGAATTTTATGGCTTAATTCTTAGCAGAGATTGGTCAGAAAAACTTCATGGATACTTTGCAACTGACTGGTCGCACATGTGGCTCCCTTACAATGGTAAACCAAATCAAATAAAAGCTGAGCGAGAAAGACATTAGAAATTCATAGTAACAGAACTGGAAGGAGAGAATGAACCAATAGCATACATTAATAACATCATTGGCAACTACTCAGTAGATTCTTTCCTAGGAAATTTTAATGCTCATACTTCACTTTACTTAGAACATTCTGTTTTATCTCAAGTAGAAAATTTCTCTCAAATAGATAGTTCTAAATGTATTAACTTTATAGATAGTCCTATAAATAGATCTTTATTTTGGAAGTTATTTTTTGACGGTTCTAAGTCTAATGAAGGAGCAGGAGCAAGATGCATGTTAATAAGTCCAGAGGGAAATAAAACTATGCTAACTTGTAGACTCAAATTTGATTGCACCAACAATACCGCGGAATACGAGGCTTTAGTCGAAGGGTTATACAAAGCAATCAGATTAGACGTCAAATACCTTCAAGTTTTCGAAGATTCTGAAATTGTAATCAGACACGTACATAATACTATACATTGTTTATAAGGTCATTTAAAACATTACCAATCTTTAGTTCAAGATCTGACTGAACACTTTATAGCATTTAATATTTCGTTAATTCCCAGACTCCAGAATGCTAGTGCAGACCTCTTAGCCAACGTAGCTTCCAAGCTCATTCCTTCAGAATATTTTAGCCCTAATCGATTTTCAATTGAATTAATTTTTAGACCTTCGATTCCTGATAACATTACCAATTGGAGGATTTTCAATGACGATCCTGATATTGTGAGTTTCCTCACATCTGAAGGATCCTACACCAATCAAATAATTGACGAAGACCAACATGACCAACAATTGCAACAAGATAGCACTAATAATGCTATACTTAAGTTAGTAGTCAAGTTAGAAGACCTTTATGATTTTAAAGATCGGTTTAAAATATCTACCAATTCAAAACTCCAAAGTTCAACTATGAATTACGAATTAGTAAATCTAGGAACTAATACCAAACCACAAAATATCAACCTAGGCCTTGGTCTAGCTCCTAAAGAAAAATTAGCATATATTCGTCTCTTGAGACAATACAAAAGTGTCTTTGCTTGGAATTACGATGAACTCAAAACATATGACACCTCCATCATCCAACATACTATTCCAATGATAGACGATGAAAAACCTGTCCAACAGAAGTTGAGAAAAATCCATCCCAACCTAAAAAACCAGATCAAATATGAACTCAATAAGCTATTGAAAGCCAAAATAATTTTTCCCGTTCGACACTCCAAATGGGTTTCCAATATGGTTCCCGTTAGAAAGAAGAACGGAGACATCAGAATTTGTATTGACTTTCGAAATCTTAATAAAGCCTGCCAAAAGGATAATTTTCCTTTTCCTCCCATGGAACAAATACTACAGGCAGTCGCGAGATCAGAATTAATGTCATTCTTGGATGGATTCTCAGGGTACAATCAGGTGTTGGTACATCCCGATGATCAATTGAAAACCACATTCAGAACTAAATGGGGCACATACGCATATCAAAAAATGCCATTTGGTTTGATCAATGCTGGTGCCACATTTCAGAGAGCCATGGACATCGCATTCAAAGGTTTAGTTAACAAATCAGTGGTAATCTATTTGGATGATATAACTGTATATTCCAAGAAACGAAGCAATTTTCTTAAAGATTTAAAACAAATCTTCCAACGTTGTCAAAGGTATGGAATTTCACTTAACCCAAAAAAATATTTTTTCGCATTAAGTGAAGGAAAACTTCTCAGATTCATAGTGTCAAAATCTGGAATTAACATTGATCCTGACAGAATCAAGGAGATTTCTGAAATACCCCTACCTCACAACAAGAAATCCATGCAATCTTTTCTTGGCCAAATTAACTTTGTAAAGAGATTCGTTCTAGATTTTTCAAGAATCATGTCTCCTTTACAAGCAATGATTAAAAAGAAATCAAACTTTAAATGGGGCCAAGACGAATATGAGGCATTCAATTTGATCAAACAAGCAATTGTGTACGCTCCATCTTTAGCAACTCCAAATTTTTTCGATCCTTTTATTTTATAAACATTTGCCTCTGATAAATCATATGTTGCGATACTCACTCAAGCAAATCAAGAAAGGGTAGAAGCCCCGATTGCTTTTTTCAGTTCAAATTTACAGGGGGCTGAGTTAAATTATTCATATGTGGAGAAACAAGCTTACGCTGTTTTCAAAGCAATTAAATATTTCAGACCCTTTCTACTCAAAACCCATACGAAAGTCATAGTACCATTTCAAGCGGTAAGAAATCTTTTAGTACAAAAAGATGTGGGTGAGAAAAGAGCCAATTGGGTTACTGCCTTACAGGAATACGATGTAGAAATCAAACCAGCAAGTATTGTAAAAGGTTAAGGCTTTTGAAAAATGCTGGCCGGAGCATCGCTTATGTCTGAAATTCCATCTGCAGAGATACAAATGTATGAGGTAAGCCTAAACGATGTTGAGTCATTATATGCTGATATCATTTATTATTTAAGGAATGGATATGCTCCTTCAAACCTCGATCATACCAAGAAAAGAGCTCTAAGGCTGAAATCCAAACAATATCAACTCGTGAACGATGTTATTTTTAGAATAAATTATGATTATGTTCTCCTTAGATGTCTTGAGAAATCTGAAGCTGAAAAAGTCTTGCAGGAATTCCATGATGGGCCAGCAGGTGGACACTATGCTGGAGATGCTACTGCACATAAAATCTTACGCGTAGGCTATTACTGGCCCACATTATTCAAAGACTCAGATAACTACGTGAGAAAATGTCAAGTCTGTCAAACCGTTGTCGGGAGACAAAAGAAACCATCCTTGCCACTACAACCGGTCAACATTGAGCAACCTTTCGATCAATGGGGATTGGACATAATAGGTGAGATCGTTCCTCACTCTTCTAAACATCATAGATATATCCTTATAGCAACATATTACTTTACTAAATGGGTAGAAGCAGTTCCACTCAAGACGGCTAATGCTGAACATATCATCAAGTTCATAGACCAGTTCATAATCACCAGGTTTGGGTTGCCTTCTGCTTTAATGTTTGACAATGCATCATATTTTTCTGGTAATGAAATGACTGGATTTGCACTCAAAAGGGGTTTTAAGCTTAAATACTTTGCCAATTACTATCCACAGGGGAATGGATTAGCTGAATCTACAAATAAAAATTTAATCAGAATTATTAAGCGAACCATTAACCAAAATCATAAAAATTGGCACAAGTCTTTAATATATGCCTTATGGGCAGATCGAATAACGCAGAAAGCCTCTATCGGAACTTCTCCATTTAATTTAGTTTATGGGAAAGAAGTGGTTCTTCCAACTCATTTGGCACTTCCCTCTTTAGCCTTAGTTCAATATATTGATGAAGCTCCAACTTCTTCCTTACAACTAAGGCAGCTGGAAATAATTAAGTTAGAGGAACATCGAGAACAGGCCAAAATAACTCATGCTCATCATCAAGCATTAGTAAAAGTCTCTTTTGATTCAAACATGATATCCAGAAAAGATTTTTAGATAGGAGATCTAGTTTTAAAATGGGACAAGGCTCATGAGGAAAAAGGGAAACATACAAAATTTCAACGAATGTGGCTTGGCCCTTTTCAAATCATAGAAGTAATAGGTCCGTCCACTTTTATATTGCAGGATTTAACAGGAAAAAGAGATTCTTTACCTGTA
Organism: Pinus taeda; assembly: GCA_000404065.3. Classification (NCBI taxonomy): domain Eukaryota; kingdom Viridiplantae; phylum Streptophyta; class Pinopsida; order Pinales; family Pinaceae; genus Pinus; species Pinus taeda. The sequence goes on from APFE031603122.1 coordinate 60,951, forward strand.
AACGGACAGATCCTCAAGAAATATTTTCGATAGGAGATCTTTCTTCTAGTTTGTAGATTAGTTTATTTCCATATAAAATCGGTTGTAAATGGTTACATTTGGAATTCACGAAAAATACACAAATCCTCTTTTAGATTTTGTTTTTTCACTTGTATAAATAGAATTATTTTAGAAAACTGATCGTTATTATTAAAAGATACAGTTAAAGAGTCTAGACCTAGAAATGATACTAGTTTCAACTTGGTAAATTTTGATAAAAAACGACCTTTAGTGGGAAATTGTTTTATATCAGTCTAATGAAAGGTATCAATAACAAAATGAAGATTCTCTGTAGAAAAGCTCTTTCCAAAAAACTCTACCATTGTCGTCCATAACTATCTTAAGGAAACAATGAATTCCTCCCCACCTAGGAAACTACAACGCTCAAAGAATGATCCAATGATACACTTTACCTTAAAGAGTAAGAGGTCTCATCACGAGCCGGCTTATCATGATCATAGATATTATAGCTTGTTGACTTTGCCAATACTGCATACCACAACAGGGCAATGACTCAAGATTGTTGCAATCAAAAGACAAGGGGTCTCGTCACGAGCCAACTTGTTCAGCAAAGTTATAAATCAAGTGAATGACTGTGTCATAAATTGGCTATCAAACCAAGACATTGTTCTTTAAAGGTAAAAAAGAAAATGAAAGCAAAAAGTGTGGATGTGGATTTCTCTTTGAAAATTGTATATTTCTCTAAGTAGGATACAAGATCATTGCTGGGTAACAGGTAACCTTGTCGGGGCTATGAACGCCTGTTGGTAGCAGAAGCTCTACCTACGGCAAATGAGCATATTCAAAACTGATTTATAGAGAAGACTTTATTTTTATCTTTATAAACCAAGTAATGACTGATGTAAATACAAGGACTAGCTTGAGGGAGTAAATAATCAAAGTTGAAAATAGAAGAAACAAAATATCATTGATAGGAAAAAGCATAATGTACTTTGTCTTTCTATAATAAAGTTTAATTTTCTGGAAAAATTTCTGTTTTGGAAGTTTAGAAAATTCAAAAGAAAAGCAGAGATAATTGGTTCTTCCAAGAGAATCGCCAATTGTTGTGGCCAGCAACAACCCCCCTTTTTATTTAGTGTTATTATTAATACTAAATAAGTGGGGACCTTTAGTAAAAAATTTAAAAAATTAATTAGTGCTTGTATTCCCTAATAAAACTTGCCATCATAAACTTAGGAAAATATCCTTGAAAAAATCTAAAAAGCTTAAGTTTCACGATAAGGTAAGTTAAAATCATTCCTTAAGAAAAATCGCATCGCAAAAAGGATAATAGGATACCTCCTTACAAGCCAAATTCTAAGATCACGATGCGAGACTACATATTGAAAAACATATATTGCATCGCATGCATCAAAGACCGCCTACGCTGAAAAATCTTAAACGCCGATATGCGATGGCGCATATCGCAAAATCGCATCTCGCAAAAATCACTTTAACATAAAATTGTCATATGTCATGCTCTTGCGATATTGCGATAGAACGACAGAGCGATATTGCGATAGAACAATGGAATGATATCGCAAAATCGCTTCATCGCGAATCTTTCTGGCTCGTTATTCGAGAAAACTTTTCCATGAACCGAGACCTGGTTTGCGCTTTAATGCTAATTAATGAGTTAGTTGCCAGTTGTTAATGAAATATGGTTTTGTGCTTATCAAAGAGTCAATTCATGTAAGGTGGTATAATTTTTATGTCTTCGACATTTAAAAGTTTTCCCATCACCTTTCCTTATCATTAATCTCACCTCACTTGTAAACTGCAGGAACGAAGAACAAAGAACTATAAAAGTAGTACACAGGATATCATGGGGAAGAAAGGCAAAGCTCTGAGCTCTGAAGACAAAGAAATGACACCCCTGTATACAGACACCGCCTGTAACAGAGACGCTGGTATTACTACTTGGGAAGGCATGTATAATCTACTTGAAGAAGAGAATCCCAAGGTGATGGAGGTTACGACTTCTGCAGGTTCACAGGGGTCTTTCAAGGCATCAGTTGCAGATTTAGCTTGTTCATTCTTGCACCGGATAGCGGTAAGGCCCAAAATTCTCCCCTACTCAGATATGATTAAATGGGTACTGAACAGCGTGGACATAAAAAATAGACAATTTAAGACTTCGGGTCAAGAAGTTACGGAATTATTATTTTCACAAAATTTGAGCTTTACATCCACTAAAAGAAAGCGCACAAGAGGCGAAAATTGCACCAAGGAAGCCTGGATCAAGAAACAGAGGCAGTTTCCAATGTGCGATTAGCGCTGCATCGCTGGGTAAAACTTCTTGAAATGGAAAGCCTCTAATTTCTCAGTTACCTGTAAGCCTAGAAATTCATAAAAAGAATGCTAGAGGTAAAAAAGTAAAACCTGAATCCTAAAACCAGTAGCAATTGTCCGAAATATCTTCAAAATAGTATGTATATATGTACAAAAATTGCAAGCAGACTGGAGACATAAGGCTCAATAAAAGACATAATCAATCAAAATATTAACTAAGTTGAATTGGGATTCTTACTGGGCGTATTTGATAAAACCATACAGCGAGTGTATGACCCTCAAATGCATCATCAATTCTACCGAAAAGATGGCGCCAACTCTTGCTGATTCCATTTTCGTAGGACAATTGAAGTCTGAAGTCAGCTAGCTGACCCTACTCAAGCAAATGCTGAATGCTTGCAATTTCAAGGATCAGATACAGAAGTAGTTAGTTGTTAAGTTTAGATTCAATATTAGTATTAATTTTTCTTTACTTTTGCCTAGAAAAAGGATGGTCATTTAAACCGTATTCTACATTTTTGTAATAAGTTATTTTTAGATTTAGTTAGTAGTATTTAAAACCTTCTCATGCATTTAGACAAGGGTCCAGAAATTTATCAAAAACTTGTCCTCAGAACATGCACTTTTGCACCCTCCAAGGAGGTTTTGATGAATGAATGGAACATGATTTGTTGATATCTGCATTTAATATCTGCTACTGATGTTGCACTTCTATACTCTTAGTGGATGTTGGATTAAGAAGAGATAAATCATTATCGCTTGAAGCTCATGAGTAGAACTAGTTATAAATGGTACTTTTATCTCTTAACTATTTGTGCCTCTGCGTTAAAGTGATATTCATGTTCAGTTGTTTATATATTAACGTGTGAATGCCTGAGTTATCATTTGGCACTTTTGTACGGTGATAGCTATTTATTTATGCGTAATGTATGAGTAGCTTATTATGCGATATGTTTTTCACAACTGTTTCGTCTAACTTCTTATACGAAGTAGTTTATCTATATTGAATTCTTTTCTCATAACAGTTGAATGATCTTTATTACCGATTGTTATCTGAAATATTTTTAGATTGCATAACAGAAGGATTACACCCCGAGTTAGTGTAGACTTAGATATTTCTGTTTATTAGAATACAATTACATATCATTAGATTAGAGCATCTCACTTAGGAACTTTTAGAAAGGAAATATCAATTCTTCACACACACACACATAAATTGGGAAACTGGTCCCATATCCCCAGTCGGACCCACTATACCAAACGGAAAAGGAGCTGCCAACCAAGGTCCGGACCGGATGGTTATCCCCCTTGTTGTAGACCCGATTTTCGGGGCTTCAACAGGTTCATCCGCCATTCTTGCTATTTTCCTTCTTTGTGATCTTGTATTTACCATCCACCAAAGTCACCTCCAAAAACTAAACCACCTGCCAAGTCTTTAGTCTTCTTTGTATCAGAAGCCTTGATACCAACTGCCACAAAGTAGGATTAGCTTCACTTCAATTCTGAATCACCAAAGCCCACAAAAGACGGAGCTCTAATACCACCTATCACAAAGTGCAGTGGGATTATCTCCTCATCACGTATTCAATAGCTCTGATACCCCCTGTCACACCCATACCCTGGCGGTACTCTTCCAACCGCACGATCGAGAGTGCAATAACACCACCCACTTTCTTTTTAACAATACTTGCAGATGTGGACTACGCCTACTTTCTATACAGTTTATTTTTCAACTTTACCAAGTACAATCTTTCATTAACACAATAGAAACATTCATAACATATTCATACATACAATATCATCATTAAACACAAGTGCACAACGGATATAACTCGGGAGGGGCAACTCCCTGCAAATAAGAGTATGCCCGATAATAATGATAATCTTCAATTTTTACATGTAAATGTACAATGGAGAGAAACCCCCAGATTTCCTCTCATAAACCTGCAATTTACAGTTGGCCTGCACCACCGTGCAACCTTGACTAATTTGTCATTCAGAATCGGCACTTCGTTGTTTCGATCGCCTGTGCCTCTCCTTCACCTGTCGCACAACTCGCACAGGATTGTTGTTCGGCTCACAGGTCGCCCGACTCGTTTGGGTGTACTTGTTTTCCGCACCACCTAACGCCCTCAACTTGTTTGCTATGCCGTTTCACCGGTGCCTAGCTTGTCATTTACCTCCGCATGCATTCACTGTTTTGCCGTGCCGACTTGCTCGAACGACCCACCGTTTAGCTCGTCGCACCCACCAAACGTGTTGCCCGCCCGATCATTTGACTCACCTCCGTTTACTCCTGCCCGACGCTTTGTTCAGCCCGACTTGCCCTTCGGCCGAGTCACACCAACCACGCCTGTTCACACTTCCAAATGTTGACCACCTATCGCACATTCAACCGGCCACCCGAATGATGTCTCGCTCACGCCCGGATAACCGTCCGCCGAATGCCTGAACGCTGATTCGTTCAACCCTCCATTCAACTGACTGCCTAAACACCCTAAATTCCAACTCATTCAGCTGTCTGCCCGAATGCTCGAACGTTATCCTATTCAACTGTCCACTCGAATGCTCGAATGCTATCTCGTTCAACTATCCACCCGAATTCCAAAACGCTATCCCGTTCAGCTCATTCAACCTGTGGTGTGTTCACCGAGCTCACCAACTCGCCCTGCGAACCTGCACACCAACTGTCATTTCAGTCCGCGCCTTCGTGCACCCGCCCAACTCACCCGTTCACCAACTCGACTCGCTCGTTCAACCTCACCTGAACGTTTGGTCCGCCTGCGGTTCCGTTCATCCTACGACCTTTCGACTGTCACCCAGTTCTGCGGATAGGGTGCTTCGGCCTCTAGCATCGCTTGCACCTTCGCCTTCGTTTCAAAGCGCCAATGAGCTCACACTTCTTGCTTGCTAAGACCTTGGACTCTTACTTTGATCTTCAAACTTGAATGCCTCTTCTCTAACTTTGCCTATGCTATATATATGATAGCTCGCCCATCATGGTGGTGTCGGCCTAGGCCAAGCCAACCCATCTTTTGGCACTTTGCTACTTTTCCCACGTCGTCCATGGTGAGGGTGCCCACACCCGGGACTGCCCCACCATATAAGCTCATCATCACACATTTCAACACTTAATCATTTTCGAATGACTTTCGCGTTTCCCCTCGTTTGGCCTAGCTCGTCGCACCATGCGGGCACGCCCAACTCGCTAGTTACTCTAGCTCTTCGCGTGCTCACCCGTCGTTTGCCCTTCTCCAAATGATTTGCAACTCGGGGGCCTTACAACTATGACTCTGAAACCCACTTTCTCAGCCACTTCAACAATTTCTCTCCGGTTCAGAAAAACTCTGGATCTCTTGCAGGCAATCAAAATAGCTTAGGCTTCGATGATTTGAATAATGAATATTGGAAAATCGATCTCATATTGCCATCTTCGAAAGCCCTGCTGAGTAATTTCTGGAAATTCATTGTGTGTGTTTATATGGAGTGAGCACTAGTCAAGCTAGAAAGATAATTCTAGTTAGTCAGAGAGGTTGATGACTTCCTTATAATAGCTTAGCTTAAAATATTCTTTACAAATATGATAAACCCATATTTATAATAAATCTATATGATTAAAAAGTAAGGGAATGATATGTTTTCATTCATACAACATTAAATATTTTAACATGATTTTATTTATTCATTTACTTATTTTTAAATTAAATAAATTTTTATTATTATAAAAGTAATTTTGAAATATTTGCTTCATTAAAAAATATTTTATTTATAATTAATATGAAATATTTATTTAATATTTATTTTAATTTTTTTGGGTTATTATTATTTTTAAATATAATGTGTAACTTCGTTTGTGTAAATGTATATATATTCTTTATATTTATCATCATATTTTTTTGTTAGCTTAACCCATGGTATTTCAACTTTAAATATTATTTTTGTCATAATCCTTTATATTGCATTCCTAATCTTATATTTTAACAAACATTTTATTGAAATGTTTAAATATAATTTTTTATTTATTTTTCAAATAAGTTTATCATATAAATATCTAATTATATTGACATGTTTTAACAAAAGTGATCAAATATTTTATTTATGATAACATTAATAATTGTTTTGTTATATATATATATATATAATAATTTTATTTTATTTATTTATTTTATTTTTTATTTATTATTTTATTTTTATTTATTTTTTTTTATTTATTTAAAACTAAAATGATTAATATATTGATAGATCAACGGTTGGGTCGTAGCTTAATCAAACGACATTACATGGAGGCTTGAGTTCACAAATCCTTACAACGCATAACAATCTTTCCTTCTTAGTTTCGAGACTGTCCATCGGTCCAAAATATTGAGTTTGCGATTCCTGAATAATCGCATCAGAGAAGAGTTGTCGATGATGTCGAATCATAGACCATTCCTTTTAGCGATGCGATCAACCTCCAATGGTTAAGGCCCCTATTAATACACATAGGCTAACTCCTAGCCATATATACTTATCGGGACTTTTAAAACCCTCTCATTAATCTTCGTTACCCCTTAACCACGTATATATAACCTTTTCCTTTCTTAACATTGGTTATATATAATTAACACGTAAAAACCTTCCATCGATGCTATTTCCTTATAAACCATTACAAAGGAAATATCCACAAAAAAAACCTTTCTGCCTTAGTACGGTCTTGACACACTTTCCGAGGTTCCACCTTTATCACAATCAGGTATTGGCTCCTCCGTGACTCACATTAATACACACCTCCTCCACATCCATTATGCGATTGAACTGTCGGACTTCAAACTTTATAAACTCGAGCACATAACTTCATTGGGTCTGCACCCATCAGCCCTTTGCATTATCACGTGTCGCTTCCATACCCTGATCCCCGATCGACCAACTTGCATATTAAACCTCCGCCATTGATCTACTCTTAGTAGATCCAAAGGTTCACATTTGCTTCGGGTTGACAACACACATGGGGGTTAACTGCCCGATAAAGCGGTTTCCCCTCACTCATCCACTGCTACGTGATTAGTGGAATCGGAGCCAAGCCCTCGATACCACTTACCACTGCTTTGCCGCCCGAAATACCACTTGAGGTTATAATTTCTGCCTTTTCACTGCATTAACTCCTGCACTTTTTCACATGCGATGACCCTTAATCTACTCCATCGGTTGGTTCTGATAGTTCCTTTACGTTCCTCTGTTGTTTAATCTGGACCGTTGATCATTGAGATCCAATGGTTACTTGGGGCAAATTTTGATCGGCGTAGCACTGTTGAGCTATGGTATGGCAATCCACACAGGCTCTTTTGAGTTTTTTTTTAAAACCCTTTAGTCAAACTGCATCCCTCATTGGCTTTGATATCTGCCTCCTTGTTTGAGTTGCGGAGGATGTGAAAAAAGGAGGAGGAGGTAAAAGAAACTAGTAGGCCCCGCAGCCTCTGGAGAGTATTATTGAGAGCCAGATTGCTAAAGTGCTCCTCTAAGTTTAATGTCTTTATCAAGAGCTCTGAGTCCCCGAAGACCTGAAGAGATTTGTGTCCATGCTCCTGAGTGATCTGGCAGCCTGTAAGAAGCCCGAGAATTTCGGCCTGATTGTTTGTGCTCTCTCCTAGTCCCTAGTTGTAGCTATCTGTGCGGGAGCCATCCTAAGAGTAGACCACTCCACCTGCACCAGAGATCCTGGATTACCTTTAGAGGCACCATCGAAGAAAATGGTTACTTTTCCCTACTTCCCCCACCAGTTTTGGAACTCTGCATCCAATGTTCTAATGCACCAAGCAGGATTGAATGTGGGGCGAGCAAGTACTTTCCTGCTATCCCAAACAAGAAGGGTTCCCAGCCAACTTCATTCTTTAGTTGTGAGGGTATTGTCTAACTTGCTAGAGTAGTTTCCCAGAGCTTCTATGAAGGACGCCTTAGCACTGGCAACCACTGACAAGGGAGAGGACGTTACATTGTTGAATATCCAGTTATTTCAGGCGAGCCAGAGCTTCCAGCAAATGAACTTGGGAATGGAGTGCCAGATCCGATTCCATAGTGATTGTGTGCTGAGAGTCCTAGGGTACCTTGCAGTCTAGGTGGAGAATAGATCCATGACTGTACACTGGAGAGGGGCGGGTGCATTAAGGCCATGGAGGATGAGAGCCCATACCGATTGGGTAAAGGCATAGCTTACAAAGAGGTGGTCCATGTTTTCAGATTCCGATCTACACAAAATGCACCAATGTGGCCTTATAATGACTCTGCAGGCAAGATTTTCACCTGTCAACACTTTCCTGTGAATAAGTAGCCAAGTGAAAAAATTCACCTTGGTGATTCTGTATGCATCCCATGTGCACTGCCAGATGGAAGGGTTGAGAACTTGATTTTGCGTGGATTGTAAGGTTGCAAAGCCAAGCGCAAGGGTGTAGACTCCTGTCTTCCCCCATCTTCAGAGATACGATGCATGTAAGTTAACAGGTGCCGAGCCCTTCAGCTTATCCAAGAGAAGGTGCTTTTGGTGAAGTAAATGTGCTGACAGGTTGGGGAAGACCCAGTCCTCCCAATTCCCCGGACTGTCCCAAGCAGAAATGTTGGCAAGACTGTGCAAGCCGTGCTGGAAGAGCCAATAATGGAGATCAGCTAACTCCACTGTATGTTCAAGGGGGGAATTGCCCATGATTTTGTCTTTCCATATCATAATATTTGCTCCATTTCCAGGCACCCTGTAAAGCTGGTTTTGGAAGGTGGCAAGCCCTTTTCTACATAGGTTCCAAAGTAGTGTGCCTTTGGGAACACAATCCGCTTGGAGGTTTCTCAATGAGGCTCCTTTGAAGTATTTATTCCAGAGTAATTGGCTGACTAGATGGTATTTATTGGAGTATAGCTGCTAAAGGATTTTGCCACCTTGTGCAATGTTGGCTAGGCCAGGGTCTCTAATCTGGAGACCCTCTTCCAGCTTTGGCCTTTTCACTGTGGCCCAACTAACTAAGTGAAATTTCCTCTCATTTCCTTTGCCTCCCTGCCATAGGAAGTTTCTGAGCAGCTATGAAATTTGATCCGTGATTGTCTTTGGAGCCAGAAGGAAGGAGACCTGATAGATAGGGAGAGATGAAAGAACAAAATTTATGAGGATTAGCTTGCCAACGTAGTTGAGCCACTGCCGACCCTAAGCAGCTATCTTGGTTTTGATCTTGTTGATGACTTTAGTCTAAAGTGAGACTCGGTTATCCCCCAGGGTTAAAGGCGGTCCCAAGTATTGTATTTTGTCCTAGGAGGTATAGCCCGGAAAGTCCAGGATTCTAGCAATTCAAAGTATGGTTTGCTCCTCTGTATTCCAACTTTACACTGCACTTTTTCTTTTATTAATAAGCATTATTGAAATGATACTGAAGCTTTGGAGGGTCCCATTGAATTCCTTTGCTATTTGTGTGGAATTTCCTCCCAACAATAGAGAATCATTTGTGAATAAGGCATGGTTGATTGGTTCTAATCCAGTCGTCGGTCCGATGCCTGGGAGAGTACCTTTATTTCTTTCCGCTATCAATTTCCTGCTCAACGTGTCTACCATTATTATGTATAGAAAGGGAGATAGTGGGCATCCTTGCCTTATCACCCTTGAAGCTTGGAAATAACAGGTAGGTCAGCCATTTACCGGTGGGGCGATCTAAGGTTTGTCAGTGCAAGCCTTGATCAGGTTCACAAAAGCTAGGCTGAATCCAAAATAGAGAAGAACTTTGTAAAGAAGTGATAGTTTTACCCAATCAAAGGCGTTGGTCATATCCAACTTGATAACATCCCTTGCTCCTTCCTCTGGTGACTGGAATGCATGGATTCCTGAACAAGTATCACATTATCCAAAATATGTCTTCCTACTACGAACCCTCCTTGACTGGGAGAAATAAGCTTACTTAACATGGGTTTAATTCTGTTTGCAAGCAATTTAACAAGAAATTTGTAAGAGACATTACATAACGAGATGGGTCTAAATCTGTCAAAGGTAGCCAGATTCACTTCTTTGGGTATTAAGGCAAGAAAGGTGGATTTGGTGCTGCCTCCCACTTTTGTCTTTTTCTGAAAAGCCTTTTCCATTCTTAGAAGGTCAGATTTGATGATTGTCCAACAAGCTATGTAGAAGTGTGCTGAGAAACCATCTGGGCCTGGGCCTTTGTCAGGCTCCATGTCCCATATTACATTACTGATTTCTTCCTCAGTGAAGGGCTTCATAAGATTTGAGTTATTCTCCTCATTAACCAAGGAAGGGATCTGGGAGAGGAAGTAATTGGAGATCGCCTCGTCTCCTGTTCCATCCTCTATATATAACCACTGAAAGTGAGTTTCAACAACATCTTTAACTTGGGAAAAACCTTTGGCGACTGTCCCATTTGCTAAGGTAATTTCTAAGATGTGATTTCGGGAGAGGCAAGCTCTGAACTACCTGTGGAAGAAGGCTGTGTTTCGGTCACCTAATTTCAACCATAGGCTTCGAGATTTAAGCCGCCAAAACTCCTCTTCTTTTCTGAAGGAGTTGGAAGAAGCAAGTTGGGCAACTTGTTCTTTCTCCAATTCTTGCGTGGTTATGTCTTTGCCCTCCATCTCCAACTGTAATTCTGCTAACTGTTGGACAGTTTATTTTCTATATGTGGTGAAGGTGTTGGGAGGCGTTTTGACCCACTCTTTCAAAGCTGCTTTGGTTGCTTTCAATTTTTTCTCCCATACATAACTGGGTGACTCGGTGACCGTGATAGACCAAGCCTTGGCAACAACTTTCGTAAACCCTTTCTGCTCTATCCACAAAGGGCTGAAGCAGAACGATATAGGCCCCAGGTTTTCTTCCTCATCCAATTGTAAGAGGATGGGTTTATGGTTCGAGGTGAGCTTTGGTAGGATTCTCGATGATACTATTCTCTTATCCATCAAAAGAGTGCTTTGCACTAGGAATCTGTCGAGTCGGGCTGAGATGTGTGCTACGCCTGTTCTGTTGTTGGTCCAAGTGTATCTCCCCTTCTTGGGTTTAAGATCAAGAAGATCCCACTGCTGAATTATGTCCTCCACAAGGTGAAGCAATGGATCTCTGCTATTGTTACCCCCTCTTTTTTATCTTGGGTCAAGAACAATGTTTAGATCTCCTGCGATCACAATGTTCATGGGAGAATAGCTATCTACAAAATCGAGAAGTGTTTGCCAACACTCTTTTTTCTCAAGGTAAAGGACAAGAACATAAATATTAAATAGGGCGAAAGTGAGCTTACTTTCTTTATGTCGAAGCTCAGTGTAAATCCAATGTTGAGTCTCGAAGGAGTTCTCCAGCTGGAACAATTCCTCCATCCAGACTGTGGCAAGTCCTCCTGAGGTTCCCCTTGCACTTATGACCATCCCAGCTTTGGTCTTCCAGTTCATTCTGCTTAAATCTAGAAGGGCTTCCCCTTCAATTTTTGTCTCTTGGAGCATGAGGATCTCCGGGGTTTCTATTTTCATGAGATCTTTAACAGCTGCAACCTTCATGGGGTTCCCCAAGCCTCTACAGTTCCAAGAGACTATATGCATTATTTATTTGGGTTAGTGGAGGAGATGCCTCCCTTTGGTGGCCGTGCTCTGGTATTTCGACTTATGGGCATTTATAGTGTGAATTGACTTCCTTGCATTTTTAGCCTCTCTACTTCTTCCTCTCTTGCTTCCTTGAGGGATTTCCTCCCTGCCCACTTCGAGGGCTTTTCAAATGTCTCCTCTTCCGATGAGCCCGTCAATTCTGAGGCTTCTTTCTTATCATGTCTGCATAAGAGGATGGCGAAAATCCTCTTTCTGGGGAGTCAGTTTGGGCACGGGAAACCCCTGCGTTTCCTTCCTCGTTTAATGGGGGATTGGCCTGCTGTTCTGCGTCACTTGCTATAACAAGGGATTTTTCCTCTACGCTGAGAGCTACAAAGGAATTTGAGGGAAGATATATTCTGGGGGGTACTGCCCCTTTTGGCTATAGCTCTGTGGATGGCACAATGGTCTTGCTTGAGCCCCTTTCCCACTTGTTTTGCTGGGCTGCTTTGATGAGGCCGTCTTCTGCACCGTTGTCCATTGATCTCCTTTCATTTTCTCTGCTTCTTCCTCAATTTTCTTTTTACAGTTTCTTGCAAACTGCTCGTATCCATGGCAATGCTTGCACTTGAAAGGCAGTTGCTCATAATCCAGTTCTTGCACGTGAGACCATTCTGCCACTGTTAGTTTTATGGCTTCTGGAAGCCCAACTTCCAGATCAACCTCGACACAAATTCTAGCACAAGAGTATTGTCCCTTCCTGTCTGCTCTGTCAATGTATTTTCCAAGGGTGTTTCTAATGGCTTCTAAAGTCTTCAGACTCTAACAGTGCAAGGGTAAATGAGGGAGGCGCACCCAAACAGGGACAACTGAGGGCACATCCTGTGCTGGATCAAACTCCGGTGTCCATTTTTTCAGGTACAAACCTTGGGGACCCATGAAGTATGACCCGTTTCTAAAGATGAGGTTCCTATCTTCAATGCAATAAAAAATGAAAATGAAATAACCCTTACCGACGAAGTGGCATTTTATTCCTTTTGAAACCAGCGGTCTCCAGTTGCGTTGCACCTATGATTCGATGGCTCTTGGTGATGGTCATAACCAAGTGAACTGGCCGATGAGTCCTTTTTCTGTGATATTCAGGGTAGCACGACAGGGTTCTTCAACTGGAAGAGCAACGGTCGGGATTGCTTCCATCTTCTTGACGAACTTCTGCTGGGAGGCTGAAATTGGACACTTGTTGTAGTCACCCACCAGCTGCTTGAAGGCCAGGAGCTCAGGAGGGAGGGAGGAAGGAGGCTCAGAGCCTCTCTCTAAAGCCATGGCTGTGTGGAGGGGTCGTAGAGGGGCACTCGTAGAGGTAGCAACGACGCGAGGGAAAAATCAAGATAAAGGATCACGATATATATATATATCATATATATATATATATATATATATATAATATATATATATATATAGATATATATATATATAAGTAAGTTAAGCATCAATTCCATAAAATGAATTATACATCATTCTCATAGTGGATTGAAAAAACAATTTTCTTTCCATAATTTTTCTTTTTAATTATTTTTATTATATCCTTAAACATTTTACTTATAAATATAATGAAATATGTTTGTTTTAAATGACACACCTCAATTTCATGTTAAATATTAATGAAATGATATATATTCTTATATATATATATTTATATATATATATATATATATATATATATATGTGGGGTTAAATAGAATATTTATTATTATATATTTTTAAATGTTTTTATAATTTTATATTAATATAAAAATATTTACACATTATTTTTATGATAAAGAATATAAAGCCACTTTTAAAATAATCATGTTTAACAATATAATTAAGTTTAATTATATTCATAGTAGAATAATTATTTTTAAATGAATAAATAAAAATTAAAAACAATACCAATTTACAATGCATTTTAAACACGTATAGTTTACATTTTTTTTAGCAATTAATAAAAACAATTGTCAATTTATCAAAATGAAACAAAACAATTAAATACAAAATATAGTAACTAGCAATTGTCCCAGAAGGTACAAAAAGAGGCCGATAGGATTATTAAATTGGAATTGTTGAATTTTTAGAAGAATTAATTGGTTTGTGGAAAACCTTGTTTTCATGCACTCTATCATTGTGCAGTTACTTTTCTTTAGATGTTTTGTTTATATCTATATTACAAAGAACATATTGAATGTCTTATTTCATTTTAGAGTAAGTTAATTACCCGAAATCAAGAGGTTAAGTTGATTACCCAAAATCAAGAAACCTCTATAGATGGCAAAGCATATACGAAGAATACAGCTCATTCATATGCAATACCAAATCCATTTTATTTTTTTTCTGAGTAAAATTTCAAAAGCATGAACACATGCCATTTCATATGCACAATAAACCGAACTTCTGAAATTTCAATGCTTGGATGCATCCTATTCATATGCTATAGTAAATCAATATTTTCCTTAAATTTCAATCCATAAACACATGCATTCATGAGCCATAACAGAACCACAAAAAACAAAACCCCTTGACCCATTAACACATTATCTACTGAGAGAGAGGTAAGACGAAATGACATCACTGTCTACAGATCCTCCAAAATATATTATCTACTAAGAGAGAGGTAAGACGAAAGGACAGCACTGTCTACAGATCCTCCATGTCTCGGAAAGAGATGAGGAGCATCCCGTGACCCATTAATGCATTGTCTTCTCACGAGTGCGAGATAAGACTAAAGAAAATCATTAGCTACTGATGTTTCATGTCTCTATAAGGCCTTGATAAATCTTCATTTATTTTGTAAATACAATAATTTATCCGTGACCCATTAATGCATTGTCTTCTCACGAGTGCGAGATAAGACTAAAGAAAATCATTAGCTACTGATGTTTCATGTCTCTATAAGGTCTTGATAAATCTTCATTTATTTTGTAAATACAATAATTTAATTGCATTTTAACACTATAAATACTAAAAATGAGCCCATAAAGAGCAGATAATCAAGAAGGAAACCCTTCAATCACAGAGGAATGGTGATTATTTTATAATGACTGAATCCACCTTCTAATAAAATCTTCTTCCATTCTTTCTCTGTTCTTTCCTTCCCACCAGAGAAGTTCACCACCATTACACAAATACTAGAACTAAATTAGGATCCAGAATAGGCCTCTCTTTGTGGCCACCATTATTATTATCACCGCCTCTGTGATTAGAGTCCAGCGCCACTACGTCAACAATAATAAGCTTCTCTGTCTCTTCGCCTTTCTGCAGCTCTTCAGTATCTTGATACAGTCCTCGTGGCCCCAGTCATGCATGATCCACTGATGACATCGCACAAACAAATTGTATAGTCAAAACGTGTCTTCTCTCAACAGCTTTGACATTGATGACTTGAGTACCTAGAGAGTCATTTATTAATAGAATATTCGATTTTTATCAAATATAAAAAACATAACACACTCACTTCAGTACATTTAGATTATGACTCCAACTCATAATATAGGAATCAACAACTTCTAAATTGGCGCTTGGGAACTTACAATAATAGCACACAAACTTACAATAACAACTCATAACAACATACAAAAGCATTACTTCCAATAGTTTTCTTTCCACGAGATTTTTGTTGCATTCTGAATATTGAGAGGGTAAAGAAAATGTAGCTAATGTTGATCCTTAATAAAAGATAGTCTGTTTTTTTCTCTTGACAAAAAGTTTTGAAACATATATGAATAAAAAGCTTTGGACAAAGAGTATTTTTAACTTGGTAAATCTAAATTATCTATACATTTTTTCAAAAATAAAAATTCTACGAGCCTAAATATAGTAAGCCAATTTACAATGTGGATAGGTGTCTAACCGACTTGGTTTCTCTCCGGGACAAGTTAAAGTCACATAACCAATCCAATCTATGTGGTGTAAATTTACCTATATTTAAATAGAAAATGAAAAATCCTAAAAAACTTAACAAAAATTAAAAAATACACCAAAACCCTTATCGGTAAAAATAAAAAGCATAAATCAGTGCGACTGTATTTTGATATAATTAAAGCTTAAATTGATTTAAAAATAGATTTTTACACGATACTAAATATAGAGGTGACGGATGATAGATCCATGATAGTGTATTGATTCCATGAAGTGAACACAATATTCATTGATCGCTAGAATGACTCTTACCTGGTATTGCTCTTCAGATTTTGAATGTTGCTGAAGCTTTTTTATTTCATTTCGATATTCGATGAATTTGTAAAATTGCTGACACAATTTAAACTTTTCAGCGCCCTCTAGAATTTCATTAATTGCTTCTCTGAGAGCCTCAGCCGGAAAGAACCTCCATCCATCCTCTGTTCGATTCTGCATCTCTTCCAAAATATGAAGAAAGGGCCATAAATCCTCCCGTTTCGGCTCCATCATGGCTCCGACATGGGCTTGAATCTGTGTAAGAAAAGCCGACCCCAGAGATGCTCCGTATATTTTATTGGTATCAAACCTTTCCGCAACACATCTTATATCATCCCTGGTTACAAGTTTGGCCAATTTGATGACAATTTCAGACGACAGAGAATGGTTGTCTGATATCTGTCTCACTATATCAAGCCCCTCGGGCGAACTGAGGTAAAAAATGAGATGGGTTGTAGAAATCGTTAGCTGATTGTCCATCCATCTCTCGATTTCTGATAAAGATGATCGAAATCCAAACCTGTAGAAACTATGTTCATCTGAAGTTCCAGAATTGCTCCCAAATGACATTTCGCTCTCAGCCATTGATCGGGAGATTTGGCTGAGGAATTCCTAATTGAAGCAATGGGAGCTTCAATGGATGATGAGAAATTGATGTTCGACTGGAATACAGTTACTATATGTTTAACAGAGTAGGAACCTGGCGGTTCTTGATTCGAAGACAAGTTGTAATAAAGGAAGAGAGACCGGGTACAATGACAGAATCTGTGTTGCTTCTTAGGTAAGCTAAGTATAGCTCGAACCTGAAAGAATTGACCGCAGCGGAAGGAATTAATTGGAAGTAGTAAAAAAATCAAAGGTTGAAACTGTCAAACTTGATTAAACGGTTCAATCACTGTAAAAAAACAAAAAAAAACAGTGAAATATCTTTTGAAATATCTTTCGAGAGTGACAAAAGAATTGGAAAAAGCAGTAATGCAACTCAAAGGGCCAAGTTCAATACACAGCAGAACCGGAGATGAAAAGAAGGCAAATCATATATTTAGAAAAAGCAGTCAATTTCAAATCAACGGTTGAAATTGTCAAACTTGATCAAACGGCTCAGGTTAAAAGTGTTGACAATTGTTGATGCATAGGAAGGCCTATCGGCCTAAAAATCATTTTTAACAACAATAAAATATATAGTAAATCAAATATCATTTTTTCACTATAGTGTTAGTGAATGCCATATGAACTTTAAAACTACCCAGTGAGGTTTGATTCTAGATGGCCTTGCTAAAAAGACTCATCCCCAACCAATTATAGTATTGAGACTTGAAAATATTAATAAATAAGACTTATAAAATAAAATAACAAAACACTTTCAACCACTATCATATTTCAAGGACTATCAATTTAAGTAAAAATAAATACCAATTTCATTTTAATTCAATTCTTAAAAAATAAATAATAATAACAAAACAACTAAACAATAATTAAAAATAAACTATTTTGACGAGTTATCCATTAAATTTATGTCATTTATTGTGAAAATATTAAATTAAAAAATCTGAATAAAAATATACAATTTTTTAAAACAATCATCTAGTTAATAATAAAAGCAAATAATACTTTGAATCATACCAACAAAATATGCAATAACATATAACATAATATTATATGCAATAACATATAACATAATATTATGTTAAAAATAAAAAACCCAAAATTAATAGCATATCAATCTTGTCATTATGAATTACAAAATAAAACAATCACATATAACAGAGAAAAACCCATTTACACAATATTATGTTAAAAATAAAACCCAAAATCAATTGCATATCAATCTTGTCATTATGAATTACAAAATAAAACAATCATATATAACAGGGAAAAACCCTTTTTAACCATTTTTAAATTTATAATAAAAATAAAGACGACTCATTAGTGATTGCAATTTTTTAATAAATACATCATTCTTTTTTATTTAAAAACTAATTTTTTTATTATACATATACATAGTAAATTTAAATCATTAAACAAAAAAACTCCTTTCATATTATTGTTAAAAATTTGAATTATAATAATAAATGTTAATGACAAAATAACTGAACGTAAATATTTTGGAAATTTAAATTTATCTTACACACCCACTGAAAGTGATTAAAATTCAATAACAACATAACCCCTCAAAATCAACACAAACACCGGTATAACAAAACAAAAGAAACCATGAACATAATGCAAACAACTGGATAAAAGATACAGTAATAAAATGGAAAATATTTTTAAATTTAAAACTTAATTTTTGATTTTTAACAATAAAACATTTTTTAATTTAAAATGTAATTTTTTATTTTTACCCATAACAAAGGAAAACTTCCACAATGACTTGAAACTATTTTGCTAAGTAAACACCCTTTTTAACGAATGCAACTTGAAAACAACTTATATCCTCTACCCTCTCATCCTTTGCAGTGATTTTGATTTTTTAAACTATGGTTAAGAAAAATATTTAAAAAATATAAAATTTTAATTTTGATATATTTATTTATGTTTATTTTAAAAAAATTAGTTTTAGGGGTATTTAGTTGGTTAAGATCTTGTTAACTATTTTTGTTTATCAATATTTTCAATATTTTTTGTGTAGTGTTTCTTTGAATTAATCTATTTCGATTTTCGGTGTAGAGTAGCAAACACTGATCAATATCCCAAACTATTATATAATTATATATATATATTATTTTTTAAGCCTTCCCAAGGGTTAGTTCAGTTGGTCGAGTTCTCATTCCCTAGTTGGGAGGTCACATGGTCAAATCTCCTCGACATCCTTGGGGTTAGGCCTTGCTTGTTTGGCCTGAGAGGTTGATCCCTTCGGGTAGGGTTGATCTGCCTGGATCAACCCAATATTTTTTCGTGGATATGGCGGCTAGGGTTGATCCCTTTAGGTAGGACTTCGGGTAGGGTTGATCTGCTTGGATTAACCCATGATTTTTCCATGGATATAGCGGCCAGGGTTGATCCCTCCAAGTAGGGTTGATCTGCCTGGCTCGACGGGGTGGATATAGCGGCACAAGTTGATTCCTTCGGGTAGGCCTAGATCAACCCAGGATTTTTCCGTGGATATAGCGGCCAAGGTTGATCCCTTCAAGTAGGGTTGATCTACTTGGCTCGACGGGTTGATCCCTTCCGGTAGAGTTGATCTGCCTGGATCAACCCACGATTTTTCCGTGGATATAATGGCCAGGGTTGATCCTTCCATGGATATAGCGGCCAGGGTTGATCCCTTCGGGTAGGGTGGATTTGCCTGGATCAACCTTGGATTTTTCTGTGGATATAACGCCTAGGGTTGATCCCTTATGGTGGATTTTTATGTGGATATAGCGGCCGGGGTTGATCCCTTCTGGTAGGGTTGATTTGCCTGGATCAACCTTGGATTTTTCCATGGATATAGTTTTTTCGTGGATATAGTAGCCATGGTTGATCTCTTCAGGTTGATCTTTCTGGATCAACCCTGGATTTTTTCGTGGATATAGTGGCCAGGGTTGATCTCTTTGGATCAACCTTGGTTTTTTCCGTGGATATAGCTGCCAAGGTTGATCCCTCAATATCCTTAAACCCCATATATATAT
>APFE031603122.1:81642-163097 GCA_000404065.3 Pinus taeda
CCCCTGGGAGCCATTGATTGTGCAGAAACTAGCTATTAAACTTGGGATTCCAATGAATTGCTGCCGGATTTTGACCGGAAAAAGCCGCCGGAAAAGCTTTCAAAAAGTCCCGTTATAGACTACTGCTTTGTGTATTTGCCTTTACAATGAGCTACTTTGCAATGAGCTATATTTAGTTACATTTTAAAGAATAGATTTTGAAATATTTTGAAAATTCAGAGTTAAGTTGATTTTATTCTTTCCTAAATTTATTTGATAATAGATTTCAAGAATATTTTGATGAGGAGTTGTCTATAATGCGACTTTTTGGAGATTCGGGTGACGGAATCCGGCTGAAGAAATTGAGGTTAAATCTTGATTTGTTTCAGTTAAAATGGTTTTTTAACTTCATATTTGGATTCAGCGCCCTAGAAAACCCCTGAGACGCTTTGATTGTGCAAAAAATAGCTATTAAACTTGCGATTCCAATAAATTGCTGCCGGATTTTGACCAAAAAAACTTTCAAAAAATCACATTATAGCTACATTGAGAATCTAAAAATAGAGGCCCCACCTCAGATGCGTTCCCAGTTAGAAGGTTCTTCCACGATGGACTCCTCACCTCAAAGGCGTCCCCAATTAAAGGACAGATTCATCCATTGGTAGACGCGGCATTGGGAAGTGGCGAGGTAACTTTAAAATGAAGAATGGCGGTTTTCTTGTCCAAACATGACCAAACTTGCCCATCATAATCACCTTCAAATCCTAATAAAGAGGAATCTGTGCTCCTTGGCTGCAATTGAATGGAGGGGAATCAAAATGTATATTCTTATCGATCAAGTGTTCCAATTTCTGTAATTGGACGCAGAAAGGACACCAAATGACATCCAAGCCTACACATGTTCCATCAATATGACGTGAACACTCGGACACCTAACAGGTGACGTTGACAGCATCTAGGTTCTGTTCAAACTGGAATACAGGGTTAACGCTTATAATTATTATCAATAATCGTATTAATATGTATGTAAAAATATTCATAATCAATAATATGGGATTAATATGTATATATACACATATTCATAATTAATAATATTGATGCATCCATATATATAGATATTCTTTGTCATAGCATTTATCACTATTCACATTTCACAATCTTCATCATTTTTTTGGTTAGACTAAATGTGAGGAGACTTGTTAGGAGACTTGTTAGGTCTTTTAAAAGATTAATTGAATTTTTAACAATAAAATATTTTTGTTGTTGTTAGGTTAGTGGTTTGAGTAGTTGTTAAAGAAGGTATTTAAGTCACACCACATTTCATCACAAAATACTTTAATAAAACACCTTGTAATTGTCTACTCTTAAACTATAAACTAGCTTTTAATAACAAAATCATAAACAAGGAATTAACTTTTTCTTTAAATGAATTAAAGTTAAAAAATTTAAAATAATTATAATTTAATTATATTATAAAAATATATATAATATATAATATAATTATAAAAAAATATTATAAATAATGATATATTTAATAACATTGTAAAAAAATCATAAACAAGGAATTAACTTCTTCCTTAAATGAATTACGTAAAAAATTTAAATATAATTATAATTATAATAATTAATAAAAATATATTTAAATATATATATATATAATAAAAATATTTTAATAAATATATATATTAATAAATTGTAAATAAATTGCATTAATAGATTATCAAAAAAAAACCAAAAAAATTATCGATAACACTTAACACAATACCCTTTACTACGTAAACTACAAATACTTAAATGAACTATAAACACAAAGGCTACAAAATAGAACAGTCAAACTACTAAATATAATATAATATTAATATCCAACTTTGCGAGTTTACTTATTAAAATATAATACTATCTTATATTAAAAAGATTATTTTATAGATAAATATTAATTATAAGATATTTATTTAATTTTTTAGATTTTGATATAATTTTATCACAATAAAAAATAAAAAGTAATAAAAATAATAAAATATAAAAAATAATATTAAGTGAATTATTATAAAAATAAATTATAAAATATAATATAATATTTTACAATGTAAATTTGTTGCCTGGTGGTGGTGGGTTTTATTTCTATGCTCAAAAAGCTTGGAGAGAAGCCTCTCAAGCTCACTGTAATTTTGACAATGTAAAAGGCTAGGAAGGTCAGTATTGTGACAAAGATTATAAAATTGAGATCTAATGTGGTTGTAAGCAGGGCACTCTAAGAGGAAGTGGTTTTCATCCTCAATGTTCCTATTATCACAGAGATGGCAGATTCTTTCCGTCCATGGTGTTTTAGGAACTGTCCAACGACCTGTTTCACTATGGAGCTCATGAGTGTTCGTTCTAAACTTTGCTAAATTAATTTTCTTCTTTGAGCTAGCTAAAACAGAGAGATACTTTTGATCTTCTAGGGTGGGGTTGATGACCTTCTTATAATAACTCAATTTCTTTTAGCTGCTAAATCTTTCTCACACCATATTTTTTCTTTGAACTTAGAAGTAACAATATTTTTAATGTTATTAATGTTTTGCAATGCATCGTTCTCGTTGATCTCTCAATGGTTCATCCAGG
Source organism: Pinus taeda (assembly GCA_000404065.3). Classification (NCBI taxonomy): domain Eukaryota; kingdom Viridiplantae; phylum Streptophyta; class Pinopsida; order Pinales; family Pinaceae; genus Pinus; species Pinus taeda. Next base: position 84,226 of record APFE031603122.1, read on the forward strand.
CCCTCGTGTCTTTATACCACCCTCATTTGAGCCTTAGATGGTTTTGGCTGGAATTTAAAGCTAGCTTGGGAAGTCTATGACCTCCTATGTTATTGAGCTTGTGCTTGTACAACAGAAGCCTTGTAACACCTTGCAGTTGTATAGCCGGGCGCGCGCGCCCTCCACTCCGGAAATTTGACTAAGGCATGGGAAACGCGATGAGAACCAAGGGCGCACTATGTTATAAGGGCGAGTTGGCGATCCATCACTTATAGGCGAGATAAACGACTTGCCGAATGAACCGACCGTGGGTGAACGCATGACGATGGGTGCGTTGGGTGGGGCGGTCCTGCACCATGGGTGGGCCGACCAACTGAAGAGCGACGAAGTATGGTGAATAGCGCAGATGTTGGGGCGAAGGGAGGGTCGGCCGAGCGCTTGGCCTCTCCGCTTGGTAGCATATAAACAAGCCAAACGATGGTAGCATTTGGGATCATCGAACTTGGCACATCGCAAGACAAGCATAAGTGTGCAAAAGTAAGAGGGAAGCCGCAGCACGGGTAGCGCATATGCGCCCACCCGCCGGGGACTCATACACGGGTTTGGCACTTGGTTAAGGCGCGGTGGAAGGTGCGACAGTGCGCCCGCTCGCCGAGTTGGGTAAACAAGTTCGGTTGTGCACGGGCGCGCTTGCCCGTTCGACATAAACTTGTGTGTTGTATTATTGTATTGGGTGAAGCGTTGAGGTGTGACCGCCGTGCGCTCTTGCACGGGCGGGCCCCCAACCTCGTTTAGGAACGCCGGTGGTGCGACGCTCCCAGCCATTGTAATAAATTCTCATATATAATAAAAGAATTTCTTCTCTTGCATATTGCTGGCGTTTATATTGTCGTTTATCATGTTATTATGATGGTTTCCGCACATTATAATGTATTTGATGGTTTATATGAATGAATGAAGGCGTAGTTCGTAAAGTAACATAATTATGAAGAAAGTTGGTTACTTAGGCGGTGCCGCACTCGGCCAATTAAAGGAAAAAAGAATTGGGGGCGTGACAAGCCTAGTCATAGCTAGGCTTTCGATAGGGGAAAGACCTACTTCTATAATGAGAATAGGGTAGGGTGTATTGCTTTTAATTTTTAGGTTATATGTTATAAAGCACTTTTGGATTTGCTCAATCTTTCTCCACGATTCTCTAGAGATGCTGCAACCCCAAACCTCAAAGAGGAACTTCTTTTTATCCCACATTACAAGGTTTGCTGTTTTACAATTATTTTCAAGAACAAAGTAAGCTTTCCACCCCCAATTAATCCTTTTCTCAATGCTATAGTTACAGTTGAGTTTGTGATGAATATCAATTCCAAGGTACTTGTAAGAATATACTTCCTTCAAGTTATTATTGTCATATATAAAATTAGTGTAGGTGTCCTTCTTGGATTTGATAATCATAACTTTTGTCTTGTCATGAATATCAATTCCTAGGCACTTGTAAGAATATACTTCCTCCAAGTTATTATTGTCATATATAAAATTAGCATAGGTGTCCTTCTTGGATTTAATAATCATAACTTTTGTTTTGTCAGTGTTAACAGTCATACCCATGGTAGAGCAGAAATCCTTAAGAAGTTGTCCATCTTGGATTTGATATTCATAACTTTTGTTTCGTTAGTGTTAACAGTCATACCCATGGTAGAGTAGAAATCCTTAAGAAGTCTAAGCTGCTTATCAAGATCAGATGGACACCTTGAGAGTTGGATTTGATAATCATAACTTTTGTTTTGTTAGTGTTAACAATGATACCCATGGTAGAGCAGAAATCCTTAAGAAGTCTAAGTTGCTTTTCAAGATCAGATGGACACCTTGCGAGGAGAACAATATCGTCATCATAGAGAAGAAGGATGACAACTAGCCCAACTAAGAGCGTGCCAGCACAACCTGCTTCCTCTAAATAACCTTCGAGCTTGTCAATGTAAATGCCAAATAGGGTAGGGGAGAGGCGGCAACCTTGTTTAACAACAATATTAAACTTAATATCTTTCGACCACCCCTCATTGCTTTTTAGCTTAACAATTACATTCTCGTATAATCTAATAGCCGCAACTATATATGTTAAATAAAAATTCAAATTTAAAATAAAAAAATTTAAAATTCAAAATTTAAAAATAGAAAAACTAAATAACTATATAAAATATTTAAATAATAATAAATTTATACACACCTTTATATCTTAATGTAAAAATTTTAATCAAAATTTAAATTAAAATAGAGGAAAAAAATTCAAATCCTAACATCTTTAAATTGCTCCCATATTTATGAGAATACTTATTCCTTGAATTACAGAGATCGGTCCTACAGAGCATCTCTGTGTGAGGAGATGCTCGGCCGATCAGAAGGCAAATGTCTACTACTTTGATTTTGAATACAAATGTACACGACTACAAATTTCCCACTGCTAATTTGTTCGCTCGAGTTTCAATTCACGTTACTTCTGGAGTGAATGAGGTCCAGTGCTTTGATGAACATTCTCTCTAAGCGAGGCAAATGCAATTTCACATTCTGATTGTCAAGGTACACCTTCTTCGTTTCCTCCCACCCTTTAGCGTTCACAGACCTTGGATCCCTCAGATACGGATGATCCTTGGGATACTCATCATACAACGAGCTTTCCTGCGGCAGGATTGGGTATTCAAGGTATGAGATCGAATCCATTTTCATGGCGGGCTTTCTGAAGAAAGTCCGAGAAGCCCACCCTAATCCCAGAGGGACCACCTGTACGAACACGGCCCCCGGCGGAAGAAACAGAAAATGTGTCAATGCCGCGCCATGAATTCCCATGAAAACATCGCAGGAATTGATAATTGTGTACATTTCTTTCATCGGGGTGTTCACATTTGGCGAAAGAACAATGACTCTGAAACCCACTTTCTCGGCCACTTCAACGATTTCTTTCTGGTTCAGGAAAACTCTGGATCTCTTGCGGTCAATCAGAACGAGTTTAGGGCTTCGCGATTTGAGTAATGAATATTGGAAAATCGATCTCTTATTGCCATCTTCGAAGGCCCTGCTGAGCATTTTCTGGAAATCCGTTATTGTATGATTATATTGTGTGAGCGCGGGATTTACCCAGAGATCCTCGTGAAAGCGCAGGCCTACGATGGCCTCCGGGAAGCAATGGGTTTCGGTATTTATCTCTTTTCTGAAGTCGAGGATATCGTAAGACGAGAGCTGCCTTATGATGTCCCCGAATTTTCGAGTCCACCAGGGCTTGTGATTCAATATAATGAAAACGACTTGGCCTTTGAGATGGTAGGAGGTTATAAAAAGAGGGACAATTACATCTGTAAAGTCGTGGAAAAGGTTGCCTGTGTAGCCCCCTGTGGAGAACACCAGCGCTGGGACGGAATGGGTTACTTGGCACTGTGGGGCGTATGCGGGATCTCTTAATCTTTCCAGCGATAGTTCGTCCACTGAGGCCATTGCGTGACTGTCCCATTTTCGTGTATATGGTTTGATTTTGAATTTCTGTTCCTGTTGCTCCTGGCGTCCCGATTCCGGCGTTCCAGAGACGAGGAAGATGGTGGAAGAGGCCGAGTGAGTACTGATATCGCCTTTCATGATGCACACGTCTGTTCTGTGTGAGGATCTGTCGCAGATTAAGGTGCTTTCCCGAGGTCGAGTTTCATCTGCATTCACAGGCACAACCCAGTTCGATCAGATTTATCGTAGGCCATCGTCAATAGTTATCAATAAAAAAAGGGCAAATCCTATAAATGCCTGAAACATGTGAAACTGGCGTAAAAACATGATAAAACATGGGTTTTCAGAGAAGATGGGAAAACACAGGCATGTGAAACTGGCGTAAAAACAGGATAAAACATGGGTTTTCAGAGAGGATGGGAAAACACATTTGCTGTTGGGAAAATTTATTATAATTTAGCTGTTAATTTAGTAGAAGTGGGAAAACACATTTGATAGGTGGGAAAATACATTATAATTTAGTTGTTAAATCTGTAAAGGATAATTATCTCTAATTTTTATTGGTAAATATAAGTTCATTCATCATAATTATAATTATTCAAGAAAAACCAAGTCATAGTTATTCAAGAAAAACCAAGCCACCGGATGATCTGTAAATAAGCAAATTTTCATGAATGAGCCATATTTAGAGAGCAAATTTTCATTGATGAGCCATACCTCTGCCGCTTAGGCAGTTAAACTGTCTTTCCCATACTCATTAGCTAATACCAAACCTAACAATTTTTAAAACATGCTCCAAACTCAATAATAATATTAATTATAATCATCATCTTATATTATAAAATAAAATTAAACTAATTTTAAATTTAATTTAATATATTATCAATGAGAGAAGATATTGATATTTGAATTAATCTTTAAAATATCACTATCAATTATAATTATTGAAGGGAGCTACTTTTACTTTAGATCAAAATGAAAGCGCTGCTTTTGAGATTGAAAAGAGTTACTTTATTTTATATACAAAGAAAAAGTGACTCTGATAATAACGTTATGATAACGTTGAGAGTGAAAAACAATTCTTAACTATTAACACTGCGTTAAAATAAAAGTCAAAGCCATTTTAAGTCATCTTCGAAAAACAAATATTAGTTTCATATTATAACTATGAAAATAAAAATAAAAAGTTAATTATTAATTATTAACTTAAAATTTAAAATAAATATTTTTAAAATTATATATTTTAATTAAAAAAATTAATTAATTAATTAATTAACTATACAATTTTAAAAATAAATGTTTTTTAAAAATAATATATTTAATTAAAAAATTAATTATTAATTATTAACTATAAAATTTAAAATTCAATGTTTTTTAAAACATTATTATATTAAATATAAACATAAATCCGGAATTTACGAACATCTCAATCATGAAATATTTTAAGTTATCATGGTATATTGAATTATATTTAGATTGTGGATATCCATTATTATTAACAATAGAATAGATTTTTTGTTTATGATTTAATTATTTAATTTCACTTTTTGTTTTAATATGAATATAGAATATTTCTTGTTTATGATTTTTAATATTTTATGATTTTGTTATTATGATATTTTTTTTTTAATTGATCATTTAATTAATAGATAAAAAGAGTATAAAATTATTTTGAAGATAATTTTTAACCATTAATTTGTGTAATATTATTATGAAATTTTATTGAGATTAAAATTTTAAATTATTTATCTAATTATTAAATAAAATTTGGAAGTGCTTTTTCAAAATAAATATACTACTTAAAATAATAAAAATAAATAAATTGTGATTAATTTCCATAATTAAAAATCATATATAACTAATATATATATATATATCAAAATTTAATATTTTGATATTAATTATCAATTAATTTTTATGAACATTTATTATTCATGGATTTGAGACTTCTGCGATTTGCATTCTGTGTGGTTGCATCTTCCGGATTCATCGCATCTGTTGTTTTTAGTGCATCGACGTTTCGAACCAGCTACTGTGGTTCATCATCAGGCTATACCTTAACTTAATATAAAATAAAAAAACAATACAATCACATAAAAAATAAATAAACCACTTTTAACAATTACATTTTAAAAATACAAATTCTTACCCATACCTTAAAACTCACTTTGTTATTAATAATCCAAATGCAAACGTGGATAAGTAGAAGCATTTATATATAACATTCATTTCTCTAAATGCTTTTGAAAAATTATCATTCACACATATTAAGACATTATATAGAATTTCAACGATTATACGACTTACGATAAAAAAAACAATTTTTTTTACATTTATTTTTTATAAAAAAATATTACTTAATACCAAATAAATAAAAATTAAAAAATAAAATTAATTTTCAAAAATAATTATTTATTACAAAACATATAAATAAAAAACCATTATTAGAAAACTTCATATAAATATTTTGAAAATTAAAAATCAATTACATTTGAATTATAATAAAATAAAATTTTGAATTATAATAAAATAGAAATTTACGTGTTTTAAAAGTGAATTATTATTATTAAATTTGAAGGTCAAGGCATATATACTTTACTTCTTATGATTTTTTAGGATGAAACACATGCTCTTAACCATTAGGCCCACTCAACCTGTATTAATATTAATCCTAAAATATAATAATCAAATAAAATAATTGAGATTTATTTTAATTCTAAATATTAATGATGATAATGGTGATGATTAATGTCCACTAAGACCAATATGATCTATTAGACAATTAACTAAAACTCTTTAATATTTTATTATTATGATAAAAAAATGGGAGAAAAGTTTTCCGAGATCACTATTATAGTTTTGTTGACTTAACAAGAAGCTTGGTAGTGTGGTAAATGTTTTGAAAAGGAGAACAAAAGATTCTTTAGTCCCAAGCTGATTACGCCTTTAGTTCCTATCTTTACAATGTTCATTTTCTTCTTAGCTAGTCAAGGTAGAAAGATAATTCGGATCAGCAAGAGTAAGGTTGTTGACCTCATTATACTACCTTATCTTCAAATATTCCTTTACAAATATGATAAACCCAAATTTATAATAAATCTATATTGATTCTCATATATACATCATATGATTAAAAAGTAAGGGAATGACATGTCTTCATACATACAACATTAAATATTTTAACATGATTATTTCTTTATTCATTTACTTATTTTTAAATTTAATTTAGTTTTAATTATTTTGCACACATATCTTAAATTAATTTTTGAAATATTTTATTTATAAAAAAATAAATATTTTATTTATATGTAATATTGAAATATTTTATTTAATATTTAGTTTGAATTTTTTTGGGTTATCATTATTTTTGAGAAAGATATATATCTACTTCATACTTAGTATCATTTTTTGTTAAGTTATCCGGAGGGATTTCAACCTTAAATGTTATTGTTTACATAATACTTTATATTGCACTCCATAACCTTATGCTTTGCAACAGATTATTGAAAAGTTTTAAATATAATTCATTTATTTATACTTTAAATGACTTTTATCATATAGATATTTAATTGATATTGACATGTTTTAGCTTAGGGGAAAATCAAAATATTTTATTTATGAATAACATTAAAATAATTGTATTGGTTGATGCATTTCGAACCAACAAATGTGGCTCATCATCAAGACCACATGAAGAGGCAGAGCATGACAAAGACTTAAATAGAGAGCAATTTAGAGACCATAATTACAAGTAATGACTTAAAGGCTTAAAAAGAGAGCAATGTAGAGACCATAATTATAAGTAACGACTTAAAGGCTACATTATAAGTAATTGTAATTATGGTCTTTACATTGCTCTTTGTTTAAGCCTTTGCCATGGTACATTTGTTTGTTTGAAATGGGTAGGCCAACCAAAAATTTCTCTTATGTAATTTCTATCAAATTTTTTTTCTTAATTCATTATGGATCACAAAAGACTGAATTTAGAAATTGTTTTGTTATCAATATATACATATATTTTTAAATTTTAAGTGTCAATTCTATAAAATGAATTATATATCATTCTCATAGTAAATTTAAAAACATTTTTTTCCCCTTTTAGTTACTTTTAATATATAAATTCAATCTTGAAACATTTTATTTATAATTAATATTGAAATACATTTCTTTTAAATAACACATGTTAGTTTCATATTAAATATTGACACCTTTAAATAATCCTCTTTAACAATTTAATAAAAATAATTATATTCACAGTAGAATAATTAATTTAAAAAAATAAATTAAAAACAATAACCAATTTACAATGTATTTTAAATAATATATAGTAAAACAAATACCACTTTTCTATTAATGTTAGTGAATGCCACACGAATCCATTCTCGGTCGCCTTGCTAAGGAGGTGCATCCTCAACTAATTGTACTAGTGAAAGTTAACAATTTTAGTGAATATTAATTATACAATAAAAATAATGGACCATTTTGCTAAATAAAATTTTCTTATTTATAAATGAATGTTATAAATAATAATGAAGAACTTATTAGAATTGGAATAATCTCAAATCCCTAAGAAATTGGTAGGTGCGGGAGCATATTCCACTGATAATCAATCTAGATCCTCAATTAAAAAAAAAGTCAATAAATGCTCATCCACCTTAAGTTGAAATAAAAAGCCTTCCCAAAAAATACAATTATAAAAATAGAAAACATTTTTGAATTTAAAACCTAATTTTGATTTTTACCTATAACATAAAAAAATATTCATAATGATTAGACACTATTTTGCTATATAAACACCTCTTTGACAAAAATATCCATAATGATTAGACACTATTTTGCTATATAAACACCTTTTTGACAAATGCAACTTGGAAACAACTTATACCATGTGTTCCTTTAATTATGATTATAGTAATTTTGTGTTCCTTTCGTTATGATTATAGTAATTTTGATATTTTAACTGGGTAAAGAAAATTAATTAAAAAAATAAAATAGATATTTAAATTTTATATATAAATTAATTAAAAACATTTTTTAAAGCTTTATACATAAGTTTATGTGTTTTTAATATTTTTTAAAATTATTTTATCCAAATTAACTAAAAATCAACGATATTTTACTATACACGGATTAGAATTTACTCTATTTATCACACAAAACTATTTCACGATATACAATCATATGATTATATATATACATATACATAACAAATTGAGAAAATATATTATATGGATTATTTGGGGAAGTAGGAATGCACGTATCTTTGAACAAAAAAATGGCTATTGTCGAGATAGGGCAGGCGATAAATGCAAAATCAGGGATATATGGAGAGAATATATCGTTGGGTTTTTTTGACGGTGCAAGGAAATGGGGATGTCTTATGGAATTCGGTAATTTCTATCACTTTTTGGTGCGAAGGAGGTATGGGTTCAAATAACAAGGTGAAGATTATAGTATTGTACGGTGCTTTGATCGCAGCAAAATGACACTAAAAAAATAAAAAATAAAATACAGAAATGCAAAAGAAATAATTGATTGGTTAATAATCATTTTAATTTTAAACCCCATACTTACTAGAGGATTCAAACCCTGGTAAGGACTTCAATCAAATTCACTTCCACCACATTTACAGAATAGAACTATACAAATGACCTCCTATCTAAAAGAGGTATTTCCAAAGAGACCAATATAAGGTATTAAGGTAAATGCAGCAGCATTAACTACTCATAAGAGATAGTTATATATAAAATTGAAAGTGAAGGATTTTTTTTTTTTTTTTTTTTTTTTTTTGTGTGGGTAAAAATAGACATTAAAGTCTATACTTTTGATATACGTAGACATTGAAGTTTTTGTATAAATATAGACATAGAAGTCTACAACACCAAGAATGTAATGGTAATGGCATTAAGCCAAAGTTTGATTAGATGCCATTAAGCCAAAGTTTGAATAGAAAGTTCAATAAAATTGAAAAGGACATAAAGACAGACAAATTTTTAAATAGAGAAAAAAAATAAAATAAAATAAAACAGGTAAATATTATGAATATACCATCTTTATATTTTTAATACAAAAATATTTTTTTTGGTGAGAAAAAAATATAACAAATTGAGAAAAACAATCTGCAACCCTTCACAACTAAAACCAACGATAGTCATAGCAGGCACAAACGTTAATTCAAACCTAATTCAAACCCTTTTTTCCAGTGGGTACCTTGAGTAGAATGCTCGTCAATTCAAACCCTGTATTCCAGTGAGTACCTTAGAATTGACGAGCATTCAAGGTACCCAAGGTTCTCGCTGTTCGAGATTATTGGAAAGGGCATTGATATACAAATGACGTCGTTATAACAACACTTACTCTCTCGGAAACCTAGTGCCGCTGGCGAGTAATAACGCTCTTCCTGCTCTGTCGGCGCGCTGGCGAGATTTACTTCATTCTCCCCGATCATCGATCTCATCCAACCGTTATTCACTGCATTAATGCAATGAACCCACTGCAATCAGAAAATTGTAAGACTATGAAATATTTAATACAGAGAAACTCCAGAAACTTGAGTTCGATTACAGAATATTTTGAACATATGATTGAAAAGATAAAATATTTCAGAATTGGCAATCTCTCTAATATATCAGGCGCATTTTTATTTCTATGGTAGATTTTTCAAAATATTTCAGAATCTAACATGTTAACTATCTGGTTAAAGATAGCACATTGCAAAGGCAAATACACAAAACAAGCTCAAACCACCTACAAGTGGTAGCCGTTGGAATCATTATTTTCAAGAGGCTCATAGCACAGCCGGACTGCAGGCCTACAAACAGAGCCACGAGTATGATGATCATAAGGAGAGGAAACCCTTTCCGTTTTTTATCCGAATGCAAAGAAACCGCCGCCAGTGCCAGCCTTTCCAGTAACGTCATAATGATGGGAAGTCACTTGATCTGGCTTGTGGTCTAATCTGGAACAGCATTATTTACACTTGGAAGTTGCTCCAGGTGCCATTTCTTCCTTTGAAAAAAAAGTCACTGGATGTGGCTAATTTTACTCTGCATTCAGATCGACCGAGCAATAAGCTTTGAAGAATTCTCGCCCCAGTCACAAACTTCTTTCAACCCAACTCCTGCATTGCAAGGATTCCTGCTGCTTTTTAGTACTTATAATACATTATTTCACCATTGCTGATCTAAAAATAGACGCCCCACCTCAAATGCGTCCTCAGTACGAAGACAGGTTCATCCACGATGCACTCCTCACCTCAAAGCCGTCCCCAGTTGAAGGACAGATTCAGCCCTGTGTAGACGCGGCAATGGGCAACAATCTTATCACTTAATTCTGCCGCCATGACATCGGAATTGGCGAAGAAACTTAAAAATGAAGAATGGTGGTTTTCTGGTCCAAACATGAACAAACTTGCCAACCATCATCACCTTAAAATCATAATAAAAAGGAATCTGTACCGAACATGACCAAACTTGCCCACCATCATCACCTTAAACTCACAATAAAAAGGAATCTGTGCTCCTTGGCTCCAATCGAATGGACGGGAATCAAAACCTATATTCTTGTCGATCAAAGTGTTCGAATTTCTGGAATTGGACGCAGAGAGGACACTCAAATCACACCAAACTATGCATATGTTCCAATCAATATGATGTGAACACTCACGAACTGGTGACGTTGAGAGAATCTAGGTTCTGTTCAAACTGGAATACAGGGTTAATGCTTATAATTATTATCAATAATCATATTAGAATGTAAATAAAAATGGTCACAATCAATAATATGTGATCAATATGTATATATACACCTATTTATAATTAATAAAATTACACTGGTATATATGGATATTTTCTATCCACATATCACTATCCTCACTTAATTTATTTGTTTTTTTTAATAGAAGAAATCACAAACGACAATCTTTACTCAATTCTTTTCGTTTTTCTAATAGAATAAATGTGGGAGACTTGTTAGGTTTTTTAAATTATTAAGTGAATTTTTAATAACAACATTTTTTGGTTGTTAAGTTAGTGAGTTGTTAGTTTTTTTTAATAGAAGAAATCACAAACGACAATCTTTACTCAATTCTTTTCGTTTTTTTAATAGAATAAATGTGGGAAACTTGTTAGGGTTTTTAAATTATTAAGTGAATTTTTAATAACAACGGTTTTTTGGTTGTTAAGTTAGTGAGTTGAGTAGTTGGTAAGTTGGATATTTAAGTCATTAAAATCATCTTTATTTACATCTATCACTATTTACATATCACAATCCCTACTTAATGTTTTTTGGTTATTAAGTTAGTGACTTGAGTAGTTGGTGAGTTGGATATTTAAGCCTTTAAAATCACCTTTATTTACATCTATCACTATTCACATATCACAATCCCTACTTAATTTTTTTTGGTTTTTTAATAAAATAAATCACAAATGACAATTCTCACTTAATTTTTCTCTTTCTTAAAATGAATGTAATTTTAAATATATTTATTAATTATTTATTATATATAATTATTATGAGTTGAAATCTTTTTAATAGAAATATATTTTACATATATATGTATTGTAAAAAATGTTATTAATAAGAAATTGGTAATTAAAATAGTTCTATAATGGTGTGACATGGAGTTGATTGATATAGGTTAATAAATAAATCTAATTAAAATGTTCATCATATTTTAGATAATATCTAACATAGCATGCTTTACTAAGTGAACTACACCTTCAAAGACTTAAATATAAGTTTATTGGCATTTATGAATATTTCATATTATTAGCACAACTACATTAATAACACCGATATGAAATACATCTACAACCACATTGGGGTTTATTGGTTGATATAAGCCAATAGGCATATATGAAATACATTTACAATCACATTTACCAATATGGTTGATATACACCTATATCCACCACCCACCACATTAATAACTTGTAAGTGTATTTTGTTAAAGACTAACTATTTTTTTATTATTAATAACTATATAAACAATAATAGACATATTATTTTATATTTATATAATTATTATATTAACATTATTTTGTATATTAATATAATGATGATGATGATTAATGTCCACTAAGACCATCTATTAAATCTCAAGACAAGAGAGTCTAATTGTCATTCTTCAAAATCTTGTTTTTGTGATCAAGGAGCATAGAAAGAAGCGTTCCAATATAGCTATAGTTGGGTTGGGTTGGCCGATGATAGGGAATTGAGAGCGGATAGGGGCAAGAGCCAGACACTCTAAGAGGAAGTGCAATATTAGTTATTACATAAAATTTTGCTAATATATTAATAGTTTTATTTAAAACTATAATATAATTCATATATAACATAATAATGACATTTAATTATTATTAGTAATATGTATTTATTTTCATCATTATATTATCATCAATAATTATTATATATTTATGAATATAATTGTCAATATATTTTATATATTTACTTGGAGTACATTAATACTATTAACTATATAAACACTATATATTAAACTAAAATATATTATATTATTTTTTGTTTTTGTTTGTGAAGTTGTCTATGCTCCTCCATGCTTGACATGTGGCTTGAGGAGTCGCCACCTAGGGGCAAGCCGTTAAAGTCACCTAGGGATTGCACTCGGCTTAGGCCACACTAGCCCTTTACTGATTGGATTTTTTAGCATGTCTTCTCCCCCTAGCACAAGGCGCAACCACCTCTTGTGAGGTTTGATCCTCACCTTGCTTAAGAGGCCCATCATTAACTAATTGTGCTAGTAAAACTTGACTATATATAATAAAAAAATGTAATAATAATATATATAAAAATTTTGGTAATATATAAATATTAAATAGTTATAAATCAAATTAATATAACTAATATTTATTTGGTTGATTATAATAATATATATCTCTCACCATATTAGAAAGTTATTATATAATTATCAAATATAAATTGTTAATACTCTCATCTATTTAACTTAAAGTATATAAAAATAAACTATTAATACCAACTAATATATAGATTTATTAAACTAAAAATAATATTAAGACGATACTCACAAATAATAATCTAAGGGATTATTAATAATATAAACTAAAGGATAAAAAAAATCCAAGAGACTAATATTATAAACCAAAAGGATTAATAAATCCCATGAATTAATATACTAAACCCAAACTATTAATAAATCCCAAGGATTAAATTATTATTTTTTGTTAAATTTGGCAGTACCTCTTTTTTCTATTAATCTAACAGCATGTTACAATCAGTTTTAAAGATAGTTAAGTGTTGGCCACCTAACATCATGGTATGCCATTTAAAAATGATAAGTCTTAAGTCTTTTTAAACATTCAATATATGACGGTATGTCTATGCTTATCCTGCCATATACTTTCCTAATGGCATAACTATCTATACATTGAAAATTAAAATCTATTAGCATATTCGTAAACAACATCAAAAACTTCAGAAAGAGACATCATAATAACTAATCTACTTCCTTAGCTGAAGCAGATTCCACTAGTGTTGGGTCTTTTGCAGTAGACCCCGGGAGTTCTGTTGGAGAAAGGATGGAAGGTAGGTGGCTTTCTATACGCCGGAGGCGCCCATCCTTCTTTTTCATTTGGAATTCAAATTTCTGGAAGTCTTGCTTGTAGTCTGGGAAAGCCTGCACTGCGGTGGCCATGCTCATAGGTATATGTTTCAGGGCCTTGTCCATAATCCCTTTCATAGACTAGTAAAGAAATAGGGTGTGTTTAAATTGGGTTACTTGTCCTCATGTATGCCCAGGATCAAGCACTAAGATCCGCCAATCCTCAACATCAATTTTCACTGAACTTGCCTAGCGGTCGAGATCTGCCTCCCATTCCTTAATCAATTGTCGTATTTCCTCAACCGTGACTTCATGGTAGGCTTCCACAACATCATTGATGATGCTCAAAATAGGCTTTCTGCCTCTAGGTTTTCCTCTAAATGAATTGGATTGGCCCACTTCTTGTTTGCCTTTGTTCTTCCAATCACGGCCCTGCGGGGCAGGGCTCTGGGTTCAAGCCGCTGCACAAACCATGGTTGCCATTTTGCAGCCTGAAGATATGTATGACTGAGTACTTGCAAGTGGTATACGAAACCCACAATAGCCCAGCTTTCAGGTCCTGTTACCAACCCACTCACATGTCTAGAGACCAACATACACCCATAAAACCAGAACATGGGTCTTAACGACCTTCCTTTCTTCACAATTTTTTTTAACAGTGTTCCTCGAAACAGGGAGGGGTTCCATCACCTTACACCGAGGCCAATAATCACACACCAACCTTTCGATGAAAACCCTAAGAGCCTGATGACCACTATGACCTTCATTTTTAAGGGGTAGACTCAACACATACCAACTCATAGGGAAAGGGTCCAAATATTTGCTCCCACTGGGCAACCAAGGTGTCTTAGTAGCCGCATAGACCCCCCACACTAGTTTTCCCAGCACCAACCCGTCCTACCTCGACTCAGAATTTTGGTAGCCATAGGCCCGAGAAATCGCCAGACTACCCTAGAGTCAAGCCAAGTCTACCCTGGACAGATACAGAGCCATGGGGTCTATTACCGTGAGGAGGCCCCGAATTAATCCCCTTCGAGACAACCAGATGCTAAACATAACATAAATAGGAGCATGACCAACCCAATTATCATAATTTATCCACCAGATAGACACATGCATTGTCAAGATAGGACGCAGACCCTCTAATCTCCATGACTTCAGACCAGGTTGACCCAATTATTTTACCCAGAATAATCTCTTCATGCAGAAAAAGGAAAGGTAGCGGATTACATACCAAATAACTAACTCTAAGGGAGGTTGAAGGCACACTAGTGCCAATCTTTCTCCACAACAACTAACACTGTCTGCTAATTCCCTTTGAGATAGGGTCAACGACTTGCCTCCGAATCATTGCATGCAAACTAATATATGCCTACGCCTTGAATGGCTCCCCCTATCGCCACCCGCGATGCTATTATCTCCCCTCATGCATGAGGAAACCCTGCCAACCTTGCCACACATTTGGAAGGTGGTGGGTTTGTCCTTCTAGGTACCCAACATTTAATTAGGGTGAATGCACTGAGGATCCAGTACACACCTTGATGGGGGACCCAGGGATTAAATTATAAACTCAACAAATTAATAATATTATAAATCCAAGGCACCAATAAATTCAAGGGTTTAACAAGGAATTAAACGCAAGAGACTAAAATTATATATCCAAGAGATCAACAAACCCAAGGGATCAATATTAAAAATAGAAGGATTAATAAATCATAGGAATTAATTAAACCTAAGGGATTAATAAACACACGTGATTATTAATATTATAAATCAAACCAACTAATAAACCCAAAAGTTTAATATTATAAACCCAATCAATTAATAAACCAAAGGATAAATATTATAAACATAAAGTATTAACAAACCAAAGGAATCAATATTGGAAACACATGAGATTTTTTTTTTTCTCACTAAAACGGTTATGTTTTATTAGTATGAGAAGAATATTGGGCTCACGCCGTAGCGGCCATCTTTACATTACATCCATTTCTGTTTCTTTTGCTGATTCTATGTTCAGGAACCTCAAGGGATACAGGGATGATGAGAGCTTTCGCCATTTATGAGGAGTTGTCCTTTCCCCAGCATGCAGCCTTTGTTTGCCATCAAGTCAGCTTCGCTATTCAGGCTTCTGAGAATATGAAGGAATTTGTAGGAGTCAAAGTCAAGCAGGATACACTTTAGTCTGCTTAGATATTTATTGAGGCCTGCATTGTTAAACAGTTTGCCTGTGTTTAAATTCTTTATTAGGATCTCCGAGTCTCCAAATGCTTGGAAATCTTTGTCGCCTCTGTCTTTAGCTATTTGACAGGCTATGAGGAGTCCTTGGATCTCTGCTTGATTGTTGGTTTTTTGCCCGATGCCATAACAAAAATTGTCCCTTTTTGTACCGTCTGGGGCATAGATGACCCCTCAAGCTCCCGCTGTCCCAGGGTTGCCTTTGGAGGTTCCATAAAAAAAAATCGTAGTTATTTTTTATTGCCGCCACCATTCATAGAAGTTGGATTCAGAGTCCCTTTTACGCCACTCCGGGTTTGTAGTGTGAGGAGCTGTTAACTGCTTCCGAGGTTGAGAGGATAGGGGGCCCAGCCACCTCTCTTCTTCAGGGAGGAGCAAGGAATCTTCTGGAGGATGTTGCTGTTGGACTGCTTCAAGAAGAAGGGATTTGGCCTTTGCCGCTGCCTTCAACGGAGTTTGCAGCTTGTCATTGAATATCAAGTCATTTCGGGTCAACCAAATCTGCCAGCAAACAAACTTGGGGATAACGTTCCAGACTTTTCTCCAGATGGATTTGCTGGGGATTTTATTGGGGTAGCTTTGGTTCCAAGAATCGAAAAGATCAGCAACAGAATTATAGGTGGGGGCTGGGATATGCAACTCTTGAAGAATAAGACCCAAAACTTCTTTGGCAAATTTGCAATCCATGAAGAGATGTCTGGCTGTTTCTGAGCTCCTTCTACACAGGTTGCATCTATGCGGCCCTGCTATGCTTTTCTTCAACAAATTATCTCCAGTTAGCAGCTTGTTGTGGACCAGCGTCCAAAAGAAAAAGTTTACTTTGGGAAGCGCTAATGGTTCCCATACTTTCTTCCAAAAATCAGGCGATTTGTTGTTGTTCCTGTTGGGTAGAAGGGAGTTATAGGCTGCGACTGTTGTGTAAATTCCTGAGTGCCCCCATCCCCAGCTATCCTTCATCTTTCTATTCACTGGAGCTGCGTCCTCTAACAATGCTTTTCTGCTGTTGTAATTGTTCTGGAACTCCAAAGAAATCCCAGCTTTCCCAGTTATCGTGGTAGTCCCAGTTTGATAGGTCATAGATGCTTTTTATACCTGCGTGTTCCAGCCAATGTTTTAACTCTGTTATTTCTTCATTTTCCGCAAGGGGTTCGCAATTCATGATTCTGTCTTGCCACAGATTTGTGCATCTACCGCTTCCAGGGATCCTGTACACGATGCGCATGAAGAAACTCGTTGTTTTGCTGCAAAGTTTCCATGCCTGGGAGCATTGATTTGGATGCGTTGTCTGAATGTTCCTGAGATGAACGTTGTGCGCATATTTTGTTTTCAACATTTTACTGACGGGATGATTGGGCTCTTTGAAGAGCTTCCAAATGATCTTGCCTCCCAATGCCTGGTTGGTTAGTGTTGGATCACGTATCTGAAGGCCTCCTTCTGAGAATGGGTGCTTGACCACATCCCATTTTACTAAATGAAACTTGTTTTGGTTTCCTTTCCCACCCTTCCAAAGGAATTCTCTGAAAATTTTTGATATTGGTCTGTTACACTTTTGGGGGCGAGGAGGAAGGAAACTTGGTAGATAGGGAGCGCCGACAGAACATACTTGATCAGGATGAGTTTGCCTGCTTTAGTGAGCCAGTGTCCTCCCCATCCTGTAATTTTTGTTTTTATTTTACTTATGATGCCAGTCCACAACGACCTCTTGTTGACGCCGATTGTAATGGGAAGGCCCAGGTAATTGATCTTATCCCATTGAGCGTGTCCTTTGAAGCCTATCAGGTTGGAGATGTTTGTGAGGTCCTGCTGACCAATGTTCCATCCGTATATTTCACTTTTATTCCTGTTGATAGAAGCTCCCGAGACCCTGCAATAGCAATTAAGAACAGCATAAAAGGCTTTGGCTATTTTGGCTGAGGCTCCACCCAGAAGGAGGGAGTCGTCCGCGAAGAGAGCATGGTTCAGGGCTGGGGAGGATAGAGAGGGTTTGGGGCCAGGGAGGGAGCCTGAGGCTTTTTCTGCAGCTAGCTTTCTACTGAGGGAGTCTGCCAGCAGGATGTAAAGGAAGGGAGAGAGCGGGCATCCTTGTCTGAGGCCTCTCTGGGCTTGAAGAAAGGAGGAGGGTCTTCCATTGACGAGAGGAGCTATCCAGGGGTTATGGGTGCAGGCAGTGATAAGGTTGACAAAATGAGGGGAAAAGCCAAAGGAGAGGAGGACCTTATAGAGGAAGGGGCAGTTGACACGGTCGAAAGCATTGGCCATGTCAAGTTTAATCAGCATGCCTTTTTCTTTACGCTGGTTGCTTGAGTGGATAATCTCCTGCACCTGGATGACATTGTCTAAGATGTGTCTGCCTTCTACAAAGCCGCCTTGATTGTTAGATATCAGCCTGTTGAGTAGTGGCTTGATCCTATTGGCTAGCAGCTTTGCCAGAATTTTGTAAGAGATGTTACAAAGTGATATTGGCCTAAATCTGGAGAAAGTTTTAGGGTTGGTTTCTTTGGGGATGAGGGCGAGGTAAGTGGAGTTGGTTCCTCCCCCTACCTTGGCTTTTCCCATGAAGCCTTTTACCATTTTTAGAAGATCAATTTTGATAATGTCCCAGCAGATCTTGTAGAAGTGTATGGTGAATCCGTCAGGCCCAGGGGCCTTGTCCGGGTCCATAGACCAGATGACTTTGCTGACTTCTTCTCCAGTGATGGGGCTAATGAGAACAGGGTTATCTTCAGGGCTGACCAGATGAGGGATATTGGAAAGGAGGTCAGCAGTTTCCTCTTCATTTATATGATTATCTGCGGTGTAGAATTTTCTGAAATGATCAACTGCTACTTCTTTTATTTGACTGAACCCTTTGCATATCTGCCCCTCTGTGGTTTTTATTTCAGAAATATGGTTTCTGGCAAGTCTTGCTCGAAATTGACGGTGGAAGAAAGTGGTGTTCCGGTCTCCAGCTTTCAGCCACAGACTTCGAGACTTTGTTCGCCAATACTCTTCCTCCCTCCGAAGAGATCAATATGTTGAGCATTGATTTTTGACTTCTTTGTCAAGGAGCATTGGGGTTATTTCTCCTTTTTCCATTTCTACTTGCAGGGCCTCAAGGGACTGAACATTTTCTTTCTTTCACTAGTTGGATTTGGGACTGGTTTCTTGATCCAGTCCTTTAGGGCTTGCTTTGTGGCTTTGAGCTTTTGTTCCCATACATAACTGGAGGATCCTGCGACTGGTTTTGCCCATGCAGTTTTCACTGTATCTATAAAGCCTTCCCTTTCTATCCAAAGAGAGCTGAATCGAAAGGGGATTGGGCCTAGGTCTTCTTCTTCTTCCAGAATTAGCTGGACGGGCTTATGGTCTGAAGTCAGTTTGGGCAAGATTTTGGTGATGATTATCTTCTTATGCATCATCAGATTGCCTTGTACTAAAAAACGGTCCAGCCAAGCAACGATATGGTCCTCACCCACTCTGTTGTTGGACCAAGTGAAGGATCCTTTGACCGGAGTGAAATCAAGAAGATTCCACTGCTGGATGAGGTCCTCCACCATGGGGAGCATGGGGTCTCTGTTATTAGTGCCTCCCCTTTTTTCTTTTGGTTTTAAAACTATATTTAGGTCCCTAGCAAGAATGATATTGTTGGGGGAGTGCTGCTCAAGGAATTCATTGAGAGATTTCCAATAATCCCTTTTTTCTGAATATAGAACGGGTACATAAAGATTGAAAAAGGAGATAGTTAACTTACTTGTGCAGTGCGTGAGTTCCGTGTAGATCCAGTGCTCGGTTTCATGGTTTTTGTTCAGCTGGAAGAGGTATTCTGGCCAGAGAGTTGCCAGCCCTCCAGATGAGCCTCTTGTGCTGACTGCTACTCCAGTGCTTTTCTTCCATTTCTTCTTGCTGATGTCTAGCAGGGTTTTCCCCTCTATCTTAGTCTCTTGGAGCATTAGAATGTCTGAGGGTTCTATTTTGAGGAGATCCTTGACCGCTTCTGCTTTCGAGGGGTTTCCCAGACCTCTGCAGTTCCAAGAGGTGAGTCGCATTATTTACCAGGGGTGGGGTGGAAGCCCCCCTTTGGGGGCCTGTTCTTGGGGTTTTTCCCGATTGACATCTCTATTGTAGGCTGATTCCCTTGAGTTTTGAGCCTTTCTGCCTCCTGTTCCCTTGCTTCTTTGCGAGATTTCCTTCCTACTTTTCTTGTGGGTTGCTCGAAGGTTTCCTCATCTGAGGAATCAGAGCTTTCAACGGGTTTTTTCCTTGCTACTTCTGCATATGAAGGGTTGGAGGGGCTTCCTGGTGTGTCATTTCTACATCTTCTGTGTTGTTGATGGGAGGGTCGATCTGGTTCACATTTTCCGAAGTTGCTGTGACTGTCTTGTTCTGACTCTTTTCTTTGTCACTTGAGATCTTTTCTTGAGTCGGGTTGGAGCTGCTTGGAGTCTCTCTCTGGGTGCCTTTCCCGTTGCCTTTCTTCTGATTAGTGGTTTTTTGTACTTGTGTCCATTGCTCGCCGTTCTGATTGTCTGATTGTTCTTCTGACTTCTTCTTGCAGTGTCTGGTGAAGTGCCCATAGCCATGAAAATGCCTGCATTTAAATGGAAGTTGTTCATAGTCCAGCTCTTGGATATGCGTCCAGCCTGCGACTGTAAGTTTTATGGCTTCTGGAAAACCCTCTTCCAGGTCGACTTCGACACAGATACGTGCGCATGAGTACTGGTCTTTTCTTGCCGCCTGATCTATGTATTTCCCTAATCCGTTGCCGATGATATGGAGTGATTTCTGGTTCCAGCAGTGTAGTGGGAGATAGGGGAGTCGTACCCACACTGGCACCGCTGATGGGACATCCTGGGTTGGGTCGAAGTCTGGCGACCATTTATTCAAGTATAGGCCTTGGGGGCCCATGAAATAAGGTCTATTTCTGAAGATTAGGCTTATGTCCTCTGCACTTTCAAATACAAAGATGAAGAAGCCTTTGCCTACGAAGTAGCTTTTTATACCTTCTTTGATTAATGGCTTCCAGTTCCTTTGTGTCCAGTCCTCCACCGACTTGGGCGAAGGCCAGAGGCCCGTAAACTGACCTATGAGGCCTATTTCGGCTAGATTCAATGCTGCTTTGCAGGTTTCTTCTTTTGGAAGGGCTACCGAGGGGATGGAGTCCATCTTCTTGACGAACTTCTGATGATTTGCAGAAGGCACTCTCTTGCAGCACGAAGCAATCATTTCCTTGAATGTTGTCACTTCCGGGGTGGGGGCAGAGGAGGGGCCGAGGGGTCTGGGCCCCCTGGGGGAGCCATGGCAAGGAGCAGCTGCACAGGTCGCACAGAAGGAAGACAATGAGGCTGTTGCGGGGAAGATCACAGGGAGGGTGGGGCAGAGGCGGGCGAGCCCAGCAGCAGGAGGCTGCCAGGCGGGGCGGCCGCAGGAGGCAGCTCGGGAAGGAGGGCGCGTGGTTAGGTCAAGCCAGATCTACGCGCAGTAGCGGTTCTTGATTATTTTCGAAACACATGAGATTAATAAACCATAGGAATTAACATTTTAAACTCAAGGGATTAATAAACCCATAAGATTATTAATATTATAAACTTCAGGGATTAATAAATCCAAGGGACCAATATTAAAAACCCAAGGGATTAATAAACCCTATGGATTAATATTTTAAACTCAAGGGATTAATAAACCCAAGGGATTATTAATATTATAAATCCAAAGAATTATTATTATTACAAACCCAAGGAACTACTAAACCCAAGGGTTTAATATTATAAACCTAAGAAATTAGTAAACCTAAGGGATAAATATTATAAACCTAAGGAATAAATATACCTAAGGGATAAATATTATAAAAATAATAAGGGATCAACAAATCCAATGGATCAATATTAAAAATGCAATGGATCAATAAAACCTAGGAATTAATATTTTAAACTCAATGGATTAATAAACCCAAGGGATTATTAATATTATAAACCCAAGGGATTAAATTATAAACCCAAGGAATTATTAATATTATAAACCAAAGGGTTTAATATTATAAACCTAAGCATTTAATATTATAAACCCGAGGAATTAGTAAACCTAAGGGATAAATATTATAAAATTAAGGGATACATATACCTAAGGGATAAATATCATAAACCCAAGGGATCAATATTAAAAACCCAATGGATTAATAAACCCTAGGAATTAATATTATAAACTGAGGGGATTAATAAACTGAATGGATTATTAATATTACATACCCAAGGGATTAAATTATAAACCCAAGGAATTAGTAAACCCAAGGGATAAATATTATAGATATAAGGGATAAATATTATAAACCTAAGGGATAAATATTATAAACCTAATGGATCAACAAATACAAGGGACCAATATTAAAAACACAAGGGATTAATAAAGCCTAGGAATTAATAATTTAAATCCGAAGGATTGATAAACCCACATGATTATTAATATCATAAACCCAATCAATTAGTAAACCCAAGGGATAAATATTATAAACATAAAGGATCAACAAACCCAAGGAATCAATATTAAAAACACATAGGATTAATAAACCATAGGAATTAGCATTTTAAACCCAACGGATTAGTAAACCCATGGGATAAATATTATAAACCTAAGGGATCAATATTAAAAACCCAAGGGATCAATAAAACCTAGGAATTATTATTTTAAATTCAAGGGATTAATAAACCCAAGGGATTAAATTATAAGCCCAAGGAATTATTAATATTATAAGCCCAATGGACTAATAAACCCAAGAAATTAGTAAACATAAGGGATAAATATTATAAACCCAAGGGATCGACAAACCTAAGGGATCAACATTAAAACCCAAGGGATTATAAACCGTAGGAATTAATATTTTAAACTCATGGAAATAATAAACCCAAGGGATTATTAATATTATAAACCCAAGGGATTAAATTATAAATCAAAGGAATTATTAATATTATAAACTCAAGGGACTAACAAATATAAGTGTTTAATATTATAAACCCAATGAATTAGTAAACCCAAGGGATAAATATTATAAACCTAAGGGGCCAACAAACCCAAGGGATAAATATTATAAACCTAAGGGGCCAACAAACCCAAGGGATCAATATTAAAAATAAAAGGAATTAATAAAGCCTAGGATTTTGATGACATTTATGCAAAACTAACTCATGGATCACAGGTAGACAATTACCATTTGCAAGGAAAATTGTTATACCACATTAGCAAAATTTGTATTCCTACTAGTGAAAGAATACATATAACCAGAGAGGCAAATACGTCTTGTGTCGGGTCATTTCAGTGTAGGAAAAACTTTGTGCCATTTGCAGAGGTTCTGTTATTGGCCTCACATGAAAAACATTGTAACAAGATATGTAAAGGGATGTGTGTTGTGTTCAATTTAGAAGCCCAATAATAGAAAATTGGGGCTCTACACATTACTCCCTGTTTTGATTTGTCCATGGGAAAGTGTGTCAATGGATTTTGTTGGCGATTTGCCTTTGTCTAGGAGAGGTCATGACCATTTGTATGTCGTTGTGGATCGATTTACTAAAATGTGTGTCTTAATTCCTTGTAAAAAGAAGATCACTACAATGTAGACTGCTCAACTCTTCTTCCAATTTGTATGGGTCCACTTTGGGTTTCCCACATCCATTATGTCTGATCGGGACTCTCATTTCCTTGGGGAGTTGAGGACGAGTTTGTGTAGAATGATGGAGACCAAGCTAAAGAGGAGTATGGAATTTCATCTGCAGACCGACAGGAAAACATTGTTTGTTAACCACACACTGATACATTTACTTTGGGGGTATTGTGGCAAGCATCCCAAGTTTTAGGACGAGAAAATTCCTTATGTAAAACATCCATGCAACGGGGTTGTGCATTCATCCATTCAAAGCTCACCGTTCTAGACATGCTTTGGATATTTGCGAAAGAATCCCTTAGACATGGTGTTTGGGAGAGAAAAATATTCAAGTGAGAAAAATGACAGGGATAGGGCACGAAAGTTCATTCAGCGGATTCGTATGATTTACTAAGAAGTGCAAGAGTAATTGGGGAAAAGTCAAGCTCAATACAAGGCTTGACATGACAAGCACTAGGTTGATCACCGATTTAAGGTTGGAGACAGGATGTGGCTCCACATCAACAAATATAGAATGAGGGAGGAAGGAAAGAAGTTGAGACCAATCCAATGTTTTCCTTTCAAATTATTAGAGAAGATTGGAAACAATGTTTTTCGCCTCGATTTTCCAGCATGCATGCAGATGTACTCAGTGGTGAATGTTGAAAACTTGAAGATTTATGAACCTCCTTTGATCATGGACACCGAAGAGGTTGGATAGGTTCCTACAATGGACGATTTTGTAGTGCTTCGCTCTAGTTGACTAACAATGATATGGAATTAACATTTATTTAGCCTTAAGGCCCACACTTTATTCTTTGAGGACCTCAGGTTGTGGATCTAGACACATTACTCTATTATTAGTGGTTGTGATGTTTATGTATGTTCTCCATTGATATTATGATTATGATAACATTAATGGTTATATATGTTCTCTAGTGATATTATGATGATTGTAGCATTAATGGTTATGCATGTTCTCTATTGATACTATGATGATTGTATCATTAATGGTTATGTATGTTCTCCATTGATATTATGATGATGATAGCAGTAAAGGATATGTATTCTCTATATTGATATCATAATAGTGATAGATTTGATGGATATGTATTTTTTATATTGATGTTACGATGATGATAGCCATGATGGATGGGTTCCCTATGTTAGCTACTTACGTTAGTTCTGGTTCACAATGAACAATGATGTGAATGCTAGGTGATGTTGATGATGTTATTATGACAATGACTAACACTGAGAAACTTTGTTACTGATGATTATCGAGTATGACAGGGAACCACTAAAGACACTCACATATGATGAGTTGATGACACTTGGTTTGATGGAAATTAATATTTTGTCTTTGAAATTCTAAGTCAAATTTGAAACCTGTTATATATATATATATATATATATATATATATATATATATATATATATATATATATATATTATCCTGATGATATGTCAGTGGTTGCAGGCACATATTAGTTTCTTGGTCGAATGATTCACATATGGGTGATGGGGTTGTATATTTGAATGGCATTGCATGGGAAGGGTGGGACAATGTCCTTGATATCACCTGCTAGCACTCCCACTGTGACTTGGGTTGGAAAGGTTGAAACAACTTCGCCTTGAAGTTCACGATGTCATGGGGGTAGGTCCCAAATTTGGGTTGCTCATGAGGATTTTATTGGGGGGCGACCATCAAGGTGGATTCCTTGATCCCCGACACCATTAGTCTCACTATATCATGCAACATAATAGGTGATAGTGGTCTCTGTCGTTGCACCTAGAATTTCCCCTCATAGTCACTAAATTCTTGAAGGGCAAGTGGCATGGCAACCTTGGAACTTCAAGGGAAGTTCTTGAAGGGCACGACCGACTTGGCACCTTTGGCATCACAAATGAATTGTTAGGCATGACACCCTTGGAATTTCAAGGGAAGTTCTTGAAGGGCATGAACAACTTGGCATCCTTGGCATCATTAAAAAGAAACTAATAAATATAATCAATATATGAAAATCCTACCAATTCACATCAAGTGGTAAATGATTTTAGAACCGAGGTAATTAAATCAAAAATAAAATTTGGGGTAAGGGGAGAATATGAAGATATAAAATATTTTACCTTGAGAGCTCTACCCTTTCCATGTTGGAAAATATTAGGTAGATAATGTATGTAAGTAACTTAATTAGGTAAAAGGGGGAAAGAGGGACATAGATGTAAGTATAAAGATTAATCCTAAAATAGTTAAACTTCATTAAGAGAAGAGGATGGTGAATTAAAATAAGATTAATAAATTAAATTGTAGAGAAATTTAGAGAACCTCCATGTGGCAAAAACCAACGTAAAAATATCCATCTAAGAGGAAAATTGAGTTAAATTGGGGAGTAGTTAGGGGACCAAATTTGAGACTTATCAATCGACTTTAGTAATGAACACAAATTAAGGAGTAGAAAAGGGGGATAAAGAGACAACAACTAGGAGAAGAAATAGGAAGTCTTGTTGGGGTGAGGAAAAATATTATTTTTAAATTAAAATTTAAGTAAATAATTTTGGAGATCCTTGGTGAGAGAGTGATACATGGGTGGGTGAATAATCAAACTATTGGATTAATAAAAATAATTAATTATGTATGAAATTCCAAGTGTCACCTATGAATCCTCCTATAAAATAAGGGGTAAGCCATGGGAGAGAGGAATTTTTTACCCCTATTGTTGGATGGATGAAACTATGTCAGAGTAGTGACTATGGGCTATAGTTGAGTTTGGTAAGGTAGAGGACTTTAGAGAGGGGACTCTTGAGCCAAGGAGTTCTCTTCACTACGATCTAGCACATTTCCTCCATTGTACAACCTCATTGCAGCTCGGGGGTCCATGGGGAAGGAGAGTACCCAAGGAGTAGGCTGGGAGGTCAATGGTGGGTCAATAAATTCAGATTAAGCACGTCAAAATTCACACTTGGAGGCAAACGACAAGGGAGTGAGAGTAGCGGCAAGTCAAGATTCAATCTCGTCTCCTGGTGAACGGTACCTATGTTATTATAATGTTCTTTTATATAAATTCATTGTGACTATAGTTAATAACATGTAAAATAGATGATATATGTAATGCAGTGAATTTCATGGATGTTTTATATAAGTGCTTAATATTTTTGAGTTCTCAATGATATCTTTTTATGGTCGTATTCTTAGTTTACTCTATTATTCTTAAAAAAATAAAATAAAAAATCATAGGGTTGGTCCCTACAGATATTGCACTTGAATACTTGGACAAGCTACATGAAGATATCATTCTTGATAGGAGAATTAAGACTTCACGATGGGGAGACGTGGAGTACCTACATATTGGTTTCAAAGGAATGCATCCAAGTAAGGTTTGTTGGATTGAAAAGGAGAAAGTGAAGGAGAAATTCCCTCACTTTCCAATTGACTGATAAGGCTTTTGGCGACCCAAAATCTCATTAGTGGGGAGGAATGATCCAAGGGGATCTTAAAAGACCAAATTTTCAAAGTACTCAAAACATAATGAAACCAATTTCAAATCGAAGAGCGTGTTTTTTCTAAATCCAACGACGTGAATGACACCTCAATATGAATTTGTATGAGAAAGTTATGGCCTGCTGAAGTTTTTATGAAATAACTAAATTTTTTGGCAGGCAGGACCCATAGGAGGACGCATGGCACTGATGTTATCAGTATGAATGTTGACATCATCTATACAAATGCTGATGTCAGCATGATGAATTGTTGGTACAGTTGGCAAGGGGTCGATCAGGAGATGACATGTGGTAGGTGATGTCAACATGACGTGAGCAACCTAGTGTGTAGGACAAACGAATTAGAATTTGCCATGTGGTGCCCAGTCAGCAGCTACTGGTTTCTTAATGAGGTGATGTTTTGCATCATTTCAGTTGCCAGTGGTGAAAAATTTGTCGACTAGTTAATTTTTCCGGTAACCCCAAAACAATCGGTGGAAAAAAAGGACTGTTGGGTTTATTTTAAATTAATAATTAAAAAAAAATTTAGACGGCATGCGGGTGGTCAAGTCCTGTCGGCCGACTCGAAGGTTAGTTGCAATATATTATAATACACTAACGGCAGGAGTTGAACCCACTTGGCGGGTTCGTTAGCGTTGATAGGCTCCAAACTCCATACACCAAAAATGATAACACATACAACTCGCAAGTGGGGTTCGATCCGGGTCTCTCGGGCCCAATTTTGGGCAGCCACCAATGTGCCACCCGACGTGCTTTGGTTGGTCCGCCCACCCTCCATTATATAAAGACCCTTAAATCAAGCACTGAAGAGGAGGCTGTGTGGAGCAACATGAAAGGGCCAATACAACAATGTACGAAACCCAAAGATGGAACTGCGCCCCTCCTGGGTGCGGTTTTTGAGAAATATTCCTAGGAATATTGGGG
Source organism: Pinus taeda (assembly GCA_000404065.3). Taxonomy (NCBI): domain Eukaryota; kingdom Viridiplantae; phylum Streptophyta; class Pinopsida; order Pinales; family Pinaceae; genus Pinus; species Pinus taeda. The sequence continues at coordinate 112,527 of APFE031603122.1, forward strand.
GAATATTCCTGCAAGGAATCTTGCATTGAATCTAAAATATTCCCTAGAGCCCCATAAGTCACCAACATAGAACAAGGCTGACTTTATAGTTATTTTTCACGATTTTTTGCCAGGAATTCAATGGTGTAGTCTGTTTCTTCAGCAGATGTCTACATTTTCAGGCCATCCCTAGAAGTGGAGGTATAAGGTGTAATTTTGTAATTGCATGTAATTTTCTTTTGCTGCAGATTAATGAAAGAGGCCTCCCACATTGAGCAGGGCCTGGAGACATAACCCACATTGGGTGAACTCTGTTATCAACTTGTTTTCGCGCCTTTGTTCTCACAATTTATTTTGATTTCTGATTCTTTTATGTGTATGCTTCATATGGTTACATGCTCTTTTATATGCAATTTTGTATGCATCCTTGAAGTAAAATATTTTCACACTCTTTCAACCACCTACTTAATTACTTTCCTAGGTTCCCCAACTGGTTAGTGGATTGCATTTACAAGTTACCTTTATATTTTAATGCACCTTTAAATATTAATATTAATGCAAGTCAGTCAATGTATTGGGCATAGTTGAGGGGCAAGTGGCTTGCATGCAAACCCACCATGCCACTTCAAATGTTTATTTTTTCTAATTGTTACTTATTTCCCTGTATATTATTGTTATATTTTTTGAACAATAAAATGATATATAAATATATGAAACGTAAATGAGTTGCATATGAATCATGAGAGGTCTTCGTTGACACTGCAAAAAGTTGGGTGTTGTAACAGGCATAGAGTAGAAAAGTGGTTGGCGCATAGTGTATGGCCTTTGCAGGACACCTTTATAGTTGTTTGGCATAACATTTTGACTGCATAAAATATAGTGACGATTCAGAAGGTCATAAATCTTGCTTCACCAAGTGTGAAGAGTCTTGGTAAAGCCTTAGAGCAAGGCATTAAATGAAATGATTTAACATGAGGTCAATATGGGGCATCTTGTTCTGAAAGATTTGTAGGGCATTAAATGAAATGATTTAACATGCTAATGGGTAAGTTCCTTCAGGAGATGGAAGAAAAAGCAACTTTTGTAGTTACAAATGTCACAAAGGCAGGGCATATTGTTGTAATCATCATTGGAGGAAAAAATAGAAAACCTAAATAAGTAAGTGAGCCTTAATCGTTTTTTAGATGCGTTAATATGCATATTATAGAACCTCTATTCAAGAAAGTAAGAAGAAACCCTCAATAAAGCATGCATATTTGAATAGTTACATGCCTGGTCAAATTTGTCCTCTAGACAAGTGGTTAGTTATATGTTAGACGTTTTGAAACTTCAAAATAAATCCAACTCGCTAGTGTCCCCTCCTATTACAGATAGGGGGCTCATCTTGACTTTTATATATTTTTGATCTTAAGGACTCTCAACTATTTACCCATACCCATTCGACAAGTGCTCCAATTTACTCTTAAAGCCTTCCAATGAGAATACTCCAGCTCTTATATCCCTCAATAGATATAATGGTCTATCTAGTTACACCTTGTAATTTGACATCTATGTTATCCAAGACTTCCATATCTATATCATTTTTGCAAATTCTCTAGTCCAAAATTACTTTATGCCTTTTGTGCCTGAGAGAAATAGCCGTTTGAGTTAATTATTTGCACTTTGGGACAAAATAATACAACAAGTGTGGAGGGATTATGTTTACACTCAAATTTTTAGGCAGGGCCACGCCAAAGACTACTGATCAACAAGTGTGGGAAATTGAATTCTACAGGTTGTGGGATCCCTCAACAATGAACACTAATAATTTTTGTCTTTTATCTTGCCTAGAGTTGACCTGCTTAGGGCGATTGCCACATTGTTCTGCAATTGTGTTTTCTATAGGTATTTGTTTCCTTTATTTTCAGTCAAATTGTTTAAAAAATAGAGAGATTTAAACAGACTGCAAAAGACTGATCGCAAAGGACTGGTCGCAAGAAAATATAGAGGGAAAGCCATGGTACTAGAACTTATTTTTAATTAAAGTCGAAAACCATCAACCAGCAAATCTAGGGCAAATTACTTTTCCTCAACCGAGTATGCGTGCACAACTATGACCTCTCTCCTTGGGTCTTCAAACGCCTTTGCCTTACAACTCAAAGTTCTTTTGGATTACAAGAACTGTCTTCAGACAGGCAGCCTAGTAGGCTTCGATATTAATCAAAAAGTAGAAATACACAAAGCTTATTACAATATGAGATCTCAAATCTCTCTGTCCAAAAATGATGCCTTGAACTCCTGCTGATCTCTCATTTTATAGACTTTCTAGCGAATCTAAGCTTAGCTAAGACATGACACAAAAGTAGAAATAATTGAGGGTCCTGTCGGTATTTCTTTCACCGACGGTGTCTACTCAACTTTTTCCAGTACAATGATTTTAGCTACAACATGTGACCACATTATCACATTGCTAGCTAAAGATTCTACCAGGGTCCCATCGGAATCCTATTGGAATCATAGTCATTATCCTGATCAGAAGAATCATGTGCTGGCTCGTACTCATTGAGTATCTTCTGGTAGTGGCGTTCCATCAACCTGTTGTATTCTTCATCGATATCTGTTGTTGGGCCCTGAACATCTGTCCATTCATCCTATAAAATAGATGCTGTTACTTTCCCTTTTTCGTCTCCATCTAAAATTATCATCTTTCGGGATGCTGCTTTTGAAGATTCTCTTTTTTCCATATTTGTCTTTATCTTGTGGAGGCCCGGTTGTTGAGGTATGTGCACGACTTCTTGTTTCTCCCACTTGTTAAGAAAGGTTAAAGCGTTGATCTCGATGTCTAGAAAAGAATCTTTAAAGACATTTCTTACTGTGGGTGATCTTTGTACTGCCAATTCGATGCCATTTAGGAGTTCCCATTTAAAAATTTGAAACATATTAGTTGAACTTCCGATTGCATATGAAACCCATTGCCTGCAATTATTACTCATAAAATCTTTGTGTTGCCAGCCTAATTCGAAAATCATTGATGTGCAGATTCTTTTTGAAATCATCAAACTTATTATATGGATGACATTGTTATTCCAATTAGGTGAAATAACAGTGATAGTTAGCAAAGCCTTTTGAGTAACCACAAATTTTAGTACTTTGGGTTCTCCTTGTAAATCATCCATTTTTTGAAGAATCTGTAGTTTTTCTGCAAGCTTTAAATTCCCAAATTCATGGAACCAACCAGCATGCTGCCTAATCATTTCTTCGTTGTTGCTTGTTTCGATTTCTCCGATCCTTTCATGGCTGAAAACCTGTGCAAACGGATTGGGATCAATACTTTCTCTTAATCGGAGGCTGTGAAAATCCCAAGGGGATGAGAAAGTTCTAAGATATTGCATCGTCCGTTGAATGCATTGAGATATCCTGGTAGTTGGCTTTTTTCTGCAGAAGCTCTCTTTTATCTCCCAGTCAACAAATCCTTTAAATATCTCATATTGAGGAAAAGTATCATTTGCTGCATAATTCTCATCAAACCTTTGTAAGAAAGAGGCTTCCAATTCTTCAAAAATGTTGAGAATTCTTAAAGATAAAATAAATTTTCCTAATTCAGGCTTTATAGGAATCTCTTCAAGATCTAAGAGCTTTGCTCCTGTGAAAATGCTGAGAGCAAAATCCACCCGTCCAATAAGTTGATAAAAATTCAAAACTTTGAGGGTCCAGATCATTTTGACAGTGTATTCGCTAGACCATAGATTAGTTAAACTTCTAAAAAAGATTTTCACCTTCATATTAGGCAAATGATATATCTTTACCAGTGTATCATCTAGGCCCAGAGAAGTACCTATATTCTTGGATTGCCATGCTTGGCATTTTCATATCCAAGTATTTCTCCTCAGTCTCATTCCTACAACCCTTTTGATTTCTGCTGCAAGGTGGATTTCATGTGCTTCAAATATCCTGAATCTATCAACAAAAGTAGAAAAACTATCATCCTGCGGACCTTTACCTGGAATGGTAAAGCATGAACTTGTACAAGTCAAGAAAGCTTTATTCATATCCCTGGTTAATGAATCTGTCAAAAAATTTGAATTACCTAGGATCCACTTGACTTTAAAATCGAACTATTGGAACCAAATCTTCCAAGCCAAAATTCTTCCTTTTGCAATTTGTCTTGAGATTTTGGCAGATAGAAAATATTGAAAATTCTTAGAGTTTGTGCGTATTAAGAATTTTACAGGAGTCAGATATAATTCAAATCTTTGTATCCCATTAAATGTAGCCAATGTTTCCTTTTATGCCATGAAGTAATTCTTTTGGCTAGGTGTAAATTCTCCCGAAGCATAAGCACAAAGTTTTTCTTCGAATTTTCCTTCATCTGTTTCTCTTCGTTCTAGAAGAACAGCTGCCCAAAAATCTAGAGAAGCATCAGTTTGAAGGATAAGCAAACCATCACTTGGTGGATGAATCTTTGGTAGGTGCTGATGTTCTGCTTTCAATTGCTGCACTGCTGTTGTTGCTTCCTGTGACCATCCCTGCTTGAGATGTTTCCTGATTGGCGCTGTTTTCTCTGTCAGATTTGGAATATATTTGTGAAGATAATTCACAACTCCTAAGAACCTTTAAATTGTCTTGGTATCCTTCAGTTCATCTGGAAATTGTGTCAATTTGGTTAATACATGTGGTTGCATTTGAATTGCACCATTGACTACATTAATTCCCAGAAAATATATGCTGTCTTGGAATAAAGGAATCTTTCTTTCTGATAGGACTATACCATGCTGCTGGACCTCTTTTAAAAATATTTCTAAATGCTCTAAATGAGTTTTCATATCTAGACTATGGATAAGGATGTCATCAATATATGTGAAAATAAAATCATACTTATTAAAAATAAAATCCATTCTTCTCTGGAAGAATGCAGGGGTGTTTTTCAAACCGAAGGGGACAACCTTCCATTGGTAAAATCCGGATGGGCATATAAAAGCAGTTTTGTACCGGTCCTCTAGCTGTATTTGGATTTGATAATACCCATAATTCATATCAAATTTACTGAATACCTTGCTATGCTGTATTTTTTGCATGATAGTTTCTGGCCTTGGCAATGGATAGTTAAAGCTTTGAGTGATGGCATTGAGGGGTTTATAGTTTATCACCATTCTGGGTTTACCCCTAACTATCTCTGAATGATTTCTTACTAGAAACGTTGAGCAAGAGTAATGGAACTCATTAGGCTCTATGAGCTGCATCTGCAGTAGCTCTTTAATCTATCTTTTTATTTCTTGCTCATCCGAGGGAGTACAAGGAATTAATTTTCCTTTGACTCCGTTGTCGTGCAAGGTTATGATTTCCTGCATCGGACTTTCTGTTTCCCAAAACTATTATGGGTTCTCCGAGAAACTCTTTAGAAGTCTTTTTTGGATATCATCTTGTTCTGTAGACCAGTTGGGATCTACACATGCCAATTGTTTTGTTTTGGATTCTGCTCTTGCTTCATAGATCTGCAGGACTTCCTGCCAGTCATCAGAATCTCTTAATGGCTTTCTGGCTCCTACTCTTTTCTGGCTATTTTCATATCTTGCTTCTGAATTTGCAATAAACAGTATAGGAACAGAAATAGCTTTCTTCTTCAAATTAATAATCAACTTATCCTGGCTGATTGTTACTAGAAGCACAAAATTTAAAAATGGCATACCCAACATTAAACTGGCCGAGGGATCAAAGTGTTGTATTGCAGAGATCTTGATAATACTCCCCCCAACTTTCAAAGAAATATTGTCTACATAGTGAGTTAAACTCACTGATCCTCCAATGGTTTCTGAAACCAAAATATTTTGCAGTGGTTTCCACATAGATTTAAATAAAGATGGTCGAGCCAAATTATTAGATCCGCCGGTATCAATGAATGCGTCAACTGAAACCCACTCATTTTACCTGGACTTGTACAGGGATGTAAATAAGGCTATTTTTCTTGACTATCTTTTTTAACAAAGTGTGTTCTTCTGTCTTCGAAATCTCTGGGTTTGGTAAACTGGTAGAAGCTGTTGTTCTCTTTTGGAATGGACAAAAAGCATTTATTTCTGGCAAAGGTAACACAGGTTGCTTACCTTGTTTTACTGATAACGATACTGCACTTGTAGATTCATTGCCTGAGTCATCTGTTGTTTCAATGGTGACCTCAGTGTCAGTGTCACTGTCTTCTTCACTGTAGTGGTGTTCCTCTGAAAAATCATCATCAGAACATGATGGACAAATATTCATTTTTTGAACATTTTCTTCATCTTCTACATCCGATATATACATCTGAAATATCATCCTCTAAATCTACAATTAACCAATCATCTTGAAACTCTTCTATGTCTATACATGCTTTGAGTTTACTAGATGAATTCTGTGGGCACTTTCGTGCAAAATGACCTTCTTTTTTACAAATGAAACAACAATTGTTGTTTCTGGGCCTTGATCTTTTCTTTAAAACTTGAATTTACGAAACAACTTTTTCGGGTTAGAGACTCTCTTGGGCTTGAATCTACCATACCTTTTTGTTTTATTTTTCTTGCTAAATGGTGTCCATGGTAGCATCCTTTTGCAGACATCTGAGCTAGGTGTGATGTCATGCGCTTTCTTCTGCCAACATAAGTATTTAACTTTTTCTGTAACTCTAAACAGAAGATCAACCCAATATACTTGATCTAGAATTTTATTCTAGACTTCTAAATCCTTCATGATGAGGTCTCCTAAGTTGCCTCGTAATTTTGACAAAAATGAAATTTTCTGAGCCACGTCATTTGAGAGGTTAGCTTTAAAGACTTTAGCCATGAAGTCTTTACTGAATTGATCAAGATATTTTAGATCCTTCAATTCCATTCTATTTAGATCTGTTATCAATTGCTTTCTCTCACCAAAGGGCTCTGGCACGAACTGTGTTTTTAATAACAATTCCAATGTGGACAGTCCGGCTTCCATGACGGCTCTTCTTTCAGCTTCAGATGGTCCCATCCACCAATCATAGACTATTCCAGCGATGCGTTTTTCTGCTAGGACCATGATGGATATGTTATCTAATATTGTAGTGACCTGTGTCTGGTAGAGGGCTCCTATCCAGATCCGGATTGATTCTCCAGGGATTGAAGAATTATCTAGATCTAATATGTAGCCACTTGAATTAGCAGCATACAAGTCTTCTTCAACACGAGGGTATTTACTGACTTCTTTCAAAATATGTGCCTTATTTTGATTATGTATAGATGGCAAAATAAAAGAAGGGAACTTAGAGGCAGCTTGCTCAAGGGTCATGACTTCTTTCTTTGACACAAAAGGTTTATCAGTTTTATATGTCTCTCTTTCACTGGTTAATTTTCCAGCGTCTTTAGAAGTGCCCTCTCCTAAACTAATTGCAGTTTCTGCTTCTTTGGACTCTGCTTCTTCCTCTAGATCCCAAAAACTGGGTGTACTCATATCCCTGTCAAACTTATGAATTTCCTTGGCCTTCTTCTTTTGTCTCCTCCTTCTTCTTTCTTCCTTTTCTAGCTTTTCCGACTGCTGCTCGTCATAGAGTAGTTTGAGATTAGCATTTATCAGATCAACTTGTTTACCTAGATCATCTAGAACATCTTCTGCGTGAGCACGCCAAGTAGTTAGATAGTTTCCTGTTTGGTAAACTTGGTCCATGTCATTCGGATTCTGAGAGTTTTGTTCTAGTAATGGGGCACATTCAGCTATGGTAGGTGGCTGTCTGGTGTTAGATGAAGAAGTGCTAAATTTTGTTTTAGGCGACCATTTTCCTCCCTTTACAAATCTTCGATTTGCATACTGAAATTCTTCTACAGGCGGTGTGGTATAAACATATGTTCTAAAAATTTTATTTACAGGAAAGAACGATTTCTCTTCTGGTATATACAACTGGTTTATAGACAACGACGTACTAGTGGAAGAGCTAGCTTCTTCTGGTATGGGCATATGACGATAAAAAGATCTTCTTCTAGTAGCAGAGGGTTGCTCACTTTCTGAGATTGCTGGTAACACATGTTTTTCTGGCATGACTATTGGTCGTGGTATTTTGGGTCTGTTAGGAATGATTCTCATACAACCATCTGACAGAATCTAAAGTTAGCCAGGTAGCCTTTGAAAAGCGTCTTGTTTTACAAGTGCTAAGTAAATAAACGCTACTTCAGTCAACCTCTGGAATAGATTGTGAGAGTTCAAATATGGCCAATTTTTTAAGACCCTTCTCAACTATTGATCGAAGATCTATTTCTGAAGTAGATAGTAGATCTCATGAGTCAGATCTCGTAGAACATGAGAAGGTCAAAGCCCCGGAAAACTGGAACCCTCCTGCACTAAATTCCAAAGAAATTTATCCATTCTCGATGCTCTTCAAATTATCAAATAAAACCTATTTTAAAGAAGTTGAACTCAAGATAAGAATAAAAGGTCCGTCTATACAGATTGTAGGATTAAATTTGTTTTCTAAAGACGAAATTCGAAAGTTTAAAAGATATGTTGCTGAAAAGAAATTCTACTATTTGCATTTTGGGGGGATTAGAATTGGATTAGCCCCATTGTTCTATCATGGCCTTAACACTCCCTGTAGAGCCGAAATTTTCGATACCAGGCACAATATATATGAACATGCTCGAATATGAACCATACTTGGAAACTTATCCTCGGGATGTCAACATGGCACTATCTACCCAGATTATGCTATTAGTTTGTCTGATATCCATCTTAAAGACTGTTGGAAAGCCCTGATAGGAGTACAAGGTCTCGAAATGGTGGACGACAATGGGTGTTTATCTGCAATAGTCCAGACCTCTTTTCAGTTAACAAACACTGTACATCCCAAGTTGAGACAGCTAGTATTGAGAGATTGTGTTGCTGTAGGCATCAACAATGCACAGGTGGAAGGTGTTCATTATGATAAAGAAGCTTTGCCAAATGATTGGTACATCTAGTAGAAATCCCTGGTAGCCACAGATAACTCAAGTAATCTGCTAAAAAGAATGTCTGTGTCAGATGGTTGTGTGAGAATCATTCCTAACAGACCCAAAATACCATGACCAATAGTCATGCCAGAAAAACATGTGTTACTAGCAAACTCAGAAAGTGAGAAACCCTCTGCTACTGGAAGAAGATCTTTTTATCGTCGTATGCCCATACCAGAAGAAGCTAGCTCTTCCACTAGTACGCCGCTGTCTACAAACCAGTTGTATATACCAGAAGAGAAACCGTTCTTTCTTGTAAATAAAATGTTTAGAACATATGTTTATACCACACCGCTTATAGAAGAATTTTAGTATGCAAATCGAAGATTTGTAAAGGGAGGAAAATGGCCGCCTAAAACAAAATTTAGTACTTCTTCATCTAACACCAGACAGCCACCTACCAGAGCTGACTGTGCCCCATTACTAGAACAAAACTCTTAGAATCCAAATGACATGGACCAAGTTTACCGGATAGGAAACTATCTAACTACTTGGTGTGCTCACGCAGAAGATGTTCTAGATGATCTAGGTAAACAAGCTGATTTGATAAATGCTAATCTCAAACTGCTCTATGACGAGCAACAGTCAGAAAGCTAGAAAAGGAAGAAAGAAGGAGGAGACAAAAGAAGAAAGCCAAGGAAATTCCTAAGTTTCATAGGGATATGAGTACACCCAATTTTTGGGATCTAGAGGAAGAAGCAGAGTCCAAAGAAGCAGAAACTACAATTAGTTCAGGAGAGGGCACTTCTAAAGACGCTGGAAAATTAACCAGTGAAAGAGAGACATATAAAACTGATAAACCTTTTCTGTCAAAGAAAGAAGTCATGACCCTTGAGTAAGCTGCCTCTAAGTTCCCTTCTTTTATTTTGCCATCTATACATAATCAAAATAAGGCACATATTTTGAAAGAAGCCAATAAATACCCTCGTGTTGAAGAAGACTTGTATGCTGCTAATTCAAGTGGCTACATATTAGATCTAGATAATTATTCAAACCCTGGAGAATCAATCCGGATCTGGATAGGAGCCCTCTACCAGATGCAAGTCACTACAAGATTAGATAACATATCCAGCACGGTCCTAGTAGAAAAACGCATGGCTGGAATAGTCTATGATTGGTGGATGGGACCATCCGAAGCTGAAAGAAGAGCCGTCATGGAAGCCGGACTGTCCACATTGGAATTGTTATTAAAAACACAGTTCGTGCCAGAGCCCTTTGATGAATTGTTATCAATTCAGTAAAGAATTCATGGCTAAAGTATTTAAAGCTAACCTATCAAATGATGTGGCTCAAAAAATTTCATTTTTGTGAAAATTACCAGGCAACTTAGGAGACCTCATCATGAAGGATCTAGAAGTCCAGAATAAAATTCTAGATCAAGTATATTGGGTTGATCTTCTGTTTAGAGTTACAGAAAAAGTTAAATACTTATGTTGGCAGAAGAAAGGGCATGACATCACACCTAGCTCAGATGTCTACAAAAGAATGCTACCATGGACACCATTTAGCAAGAAAAATAAAACAAAAAGGTATGGTAGATTCAAGCCCAAGAGAGTCTCTAACCCGAAAAAGCCGTTTCGTAAATTTAAGTTTTTAAAGAAAAGATCAAGGCCCAGAAACAACAATTGTTGTTTCATTTGTAAAAAAGAAGGTCATTTTGCACGAAAGTGCCCACAGAATTCATCTAGTAAACTCAAAGCATGTATAGACATAAAAGAGTTTCAAGATGATTGGTCAATTGTAGATTTAGAGGATGATATTTCAGATGTATATATTTTAACTGAAATATCGGATGTAGAAGATGAAGAAAATGTTCAAAAAATGAATATTTGTCCATCATGTTTTGATGATGATTTTTCAGAGGAACACCACTACAGTGAAGAAGACAGTGACACTCACACTGAGGTCACCAGTGAAACAACAGATGACTCAGGCGATGAATCTGCAAGTGCAGTATCATTATTAGTAAAACAAGGTAAGCAACTTGTGTTACCTTTGCTAGAAATAAATGCTTTTTGTCCATTCCAGAAGAGAACAACAACTTCTATCAGTTTACCAAACCCAGAGATTTCGAAGACAGAAGAACACACTTTGTTAAAAAAGATAGTCAAGACAAATAGCCTTATTTACATCCCTGTACAAGTCCAGGTAAAAAATGGGTGGGTGTCAGTTGACGCATTCATTGATACCGGCCGATCTAATAATTTGGCTCGACCATCTTTATTTAAATGTGGAAACCACTGCAAAATATTTTGGTTTCAGAAACCATTGGAGGATCAGTGAGTTTAACTCACTATGTAGACAATATTTCTTTGAAAGTTGGGGGGAGTATTATCAAGATCTCTGCAATACAACACTTTGATCCCTCAGCCAGTTTAATGTTGGGTATGCCATTTTTAAATTCTGTGCTTCCAGTAACAATCAACTAGGATAAGCTGATTACTAATTTGAAGAAGAAAGCTATTTCTGTTCCTAGACTATTTATTGCAAATTCGGAAGCAAGATATGAAAATAGCTAGAAAAGAGTAGGAGTAAGAAAGCCATTAAGAGATTCTGATGACTGGCAGGAAGTCCTGCAGACCTATGGAGCAAGAGTAGAATCCAAAACAAAACAATTGGCATGTGTAGATCCCAACTGGTCTATAGAACAAGATGATATCCAAAAAAGACTTCTAAAGAGTTGCTCGGAGAACCCACAACCGTTTTGGGAAACAGAAAGTCCGATGCAGGAAATCATAACCTTGCACGACAACGGAGTTAAAGGAAAATTAATTCCTTGTACTCCCTCAGATGAGCAAGAAATAAAAAGATAGATTAAAGAGCTACTGCAGATGCAGCGCATAGAGCCTAGTGAGTCCCATTACTCTTGCTCAACGTTTCTGGTAAGAAATCATTCAGAGATAGTTAGGGGTAAACCCAAAATGGTGATAAACTATAAACCCCTCAATGCCATCACTCAAAGCTTTAACTATCCATTTCCAAGGCTAGAAACTATCATGAAAAAAATACAACATAGCAAGGTATTCAATAAATTTGATATGAAGTCTGGGTATTATCAGATCCAAATACAGCCAGAGGACCGGCACAAAACTGCTTTTATATGCCCAACCGGATTTTACCAATGGAAGGTTGTCCCCTTCGGTTTGAAAAACGCCCCTGCATTCTTCCAGAGAAGAATGGATATTATTTTTAATAAGTATGATTTTATTGTCACATATATTGATGACATCCTTATCCATAGTCCAGATATGAAAACTCATTTAGAGCATTTAGAAATATTTTTAAAAGAGGTCCAGCAGCATGGTATAGTCCTGTCAGAAAGAAATATGTCTTTATTCCAAGACAGCATAGATTTTATGGGAATTAATGTAGTCAATGGTGCAATTCAAACGCAACCACATGTATTAACCAAATTGACACAATTTCCAGATGAACTGAAGGATACGAAGACAATTCAATGGTTCTTAGGAGTTTTGAATTATCTTCACAAATATATTCCAAATCTGACAGAGAAAACAACGCTAATCAGGAAACATCTCAAGCAGGGATGATCACATGAAGCAACAACAACAGTGCAGCAATTGAAAGCAGAATGTCAGCACCTACCAAAGCTTCAGCCACTAGGTGATGGTTTGCTTATCCTTCAAACTAATGCTTCTCTAGATTTTTGGGTAGATGTTCTTCTAGAACGAAGAGAAACATATGAAGGAAAATTCGAAGAAAAACTCTGTGCTTATGCTTCGGGAGAATTTACACCTAGCCAAAAGAATTACTTCATAGCGTAAAAGGAAACATTGGCTATATTTAATGGGATACAAAGATTTGAATTATATCTGACTCCTGTAAAATTCTTAATACCCACAGACTCTAAGAATTTTCAATATTTTATATCTGCCAAAATCTCAAGACAAATTGCAAAAGGAAGAATTTTGGCTTGGCAGATTTGGTTCCAACAGTTCGATTTTAAAGTCGAGTGGATCCCAGGTAATTCAAATTTTTGATAGATTCATTAACCAGGGATACGAATAAAGCTTTCTTGACTTGTACAAGTTCGTGCTTTACCATTCCAGGTAAAGGTCCGCAAGACGATAGTTTTTCTACTTTTGTTGATAGATTCAGGATATTTGAAGCACATGAAAGCCACCTTGCAGCAAAAATCAAAAGGGTTGTAGGAATGAGACTGAGGAGAAATACTTGGATACGAAAATGCCAAGCATGGCAATCCAAGAATATAGGTACTTCTTTGGGCCTAGATGATACACTGGTAAAGATATATCCTTTGCCTAATATGAAGGTGAAAATATTTTTTAGAAGTTTAACTGATCTATGGTCTAGCAAATACACTGTCAAAATGATCTGGACCCTCAAAGTTTTGAATTTTTATCAACTTATTGGAGGGGTGGATTTTGCTCTCAGCATTTTCACAGGAGCAAAGCTCTTAGATCTTGAAGAGATTCCCATAAAGCCTGAATTAGGAAAATTTATTTTATCTTTAAGAATTCTCGACATTTTTGAAGAATTGGAAGCCTCTTTCTTACAAAGGTTTGATGAGAATTATGCAACAAATGATACTTTTCTTCAATATGAGATATTTGAAGGATTTGCTGACTAGGAGATAAAAGAGGGCTTCTGTAGAAAAAAACCAACTATGAGGATATCTCAATGCATTCAACGGATGATGCAATATCTTATAACTTTCTCATCCCCTTGGGATTTTCACAGCCTCAGATTAAGAGAAAGTATTGATCCCAATCCGTTTGCACAGGTTTTCAGCCATGAAAGGATCAGAGAAATTGAAACAAGCAACAACGAAGAAATGATTAAGTAACATGCTGGTTGGTTCCATGAATTTGGGAATTTAAAGCTGGCAGAAAAACTATAGATTCTTCAAAAAATGGATGATTTACAAGTAGAACCCAAAGTATTAAAATTTGTGGTTAATCAAAAGGCTTTGGTAACTATCACTGTTATTTCACCTAATTGGAATAACAATGTCATCCATATAATAAGTTTGATGATTTCAAAAAGAATCTGCACATCAATGATTTCGAATCAGGCTGGCAACACAAAGATTTTATGAGTAATAATTGCAGACAATGGGTTTCATATGCAATCGAAAGTTCAACTAATATGTTTCAAATTTTTAAATGGGAACTCCTAAATGGCATCGAATTGGCAGTACAAAGATCAACCACAGTAAGAAATGTCTTTAAAGATTCTTTTCTAGACATCGAGATCAACGCTTTCCCTTTTCTTAACAAGTGGGAGAAACAAGAAGCCATGTACATAGCTCAGCAACCGGGCATCAAAGGAGAATCTTCAAAAGCAGTATCCCGAAAGATGATAGTGTTAGATGGAGACGACAAAGGGAAAGCAACAACATCTATTTTACAGGATGAATGCACAGATGCTCAGGACCCAACAGTAGATATCGACGAAGAATACAACAGGCTGATGGAACGCCACTACCAGAAGATACTCGATGAGTACGAGCCAACACATGATTCTTCTGATCAGGATAATGACTATGATCCGATAGGAGTCCAATGGGACCCTGGTAGAATCTTTAGCTAGCAATGTGATAATGTGGTCACATGTTGTAACTAAAATCATTGTACTGGAAAAAGTTGAGTAGACACCGTCGGTGAAAGAAATACTGGTAGGACCCTCAATTATTTCTACTTTTGTGTCATGTCTTAGCTAAGCTTAGATTCGCTAGAAAGTCTATAAAATGAGAGATCCGCAGGAGTTCAAGGCATCATTTTTTGGACAGAGAGCTTTGAGATCTCGTATTGTAATAAGCTTTGTGTATTTCTGCTTTTTGATTAATATCGAAGCCTACTGGGCCGCTTGTTTGAGGACAGTTCTTGTAATCCAAAAGAACTTTGAGCTATAAGGCGAACGTGTTTGAAGACCCGAGGAGAGAGGTCATAGTTGCGCACGCATGCTCGGTTGAGGAAGAGTAATCTACCCTAGATTTGTTTGTTGATGGTTTTTGACTTTAATTAAAAGTAAGTTCTAATACCAAGGCTTTCCCTCGCGATCAGTCTTTTGCAGTCTGTTTAAATCTCTCTATTTTTTAGGTGTGATTCCATTGTGGATAGCAGAATGGTTCACTGCAAGGAAGAAAAACTACAAAAAGATTAGCCAATGAGCTACATCCCAATGAAGATTGGTAACATTTACTTGGACCTTTTAGCCTGAATGCTTGCAAATTTATTATTATAAGACGACGAGCTTTTCTTAAAAGATCGAATATGATAACGAACATTTAAAAAAAATAGCTTACTCAGAGAATGCCGCCCCTACGCTCGCGTTCTTGCTTCGAGAACATTGCCCTATGAGATCATCATCCATCGAGGTTTCAACCGATGAAACTTGTGCATGGATTTCCATGGGCGCCGTATCGACGGAGGATAAATCTTAAGAGGATCAAGAGGGTTCAGAGTCTGTCCGTCTGCCAGTAGATCGCTATGAATCCTGTGCCAACAAACCTCGATTATCTCAAATGTGCTCGAGAGACATCTTCTCAATTTAATAGGTTTTCTGCAGGAATTGAACCCACAAGATATCGTTCGCCCCACCTTCGGAAAAGGATTAAGCTCCTTCTTTGGCGAACAAAAGCGAGGTGCTTCTTAGAGACTGGTCCTATGGAGACCTCGTGGCTAGCCTTGTTTGGTCATTTTTGAAATGATGGCAACGATAAAATGATTTTACATTGATTTTCGTTTCTGGTTTCTATTTTTTAATAATTGCAGCGTAACATTTTTAGGTTGGGTAAGCTATTGTTCACCTCATCTTTGGGAAAGGATTAAGCTTCTGCTCTGATGAAATTAATTTTTGTTTTTATTTTTTTAATAATTGTAATGCAACTTTTTCAGGTTATATATGTGTGAGAGAAAATTTTGTTTATTTTTTAAACATGAATAATTAAAATCACAATCTCTTTCCATTGGAATATTTTTATACTTCAATTATAGACCAGTCAAAACCCAAACAAATTAGAGAATGCCCTTTTAATATAGTAGAAATTGAATTATTAATATCATTCCACACTCCACCTACACTTGAAAAGTTATTGTAAGAGAAACTCAATATTTCGTCATTCCTTCTTTGTCAGGGGATGCAGACGGGCAACGATATGTTGTTGAAAAAACAAATCTAATTATTAATGCAGCAGTCTATAACGCGACTTTTCGAAAGCCTTTCCGGCGGATTTCTCCGGTCAAAATCCGGCAGCAATTCATTGGAATCCCAAGTTTGATAGCTAGTTTCTGCACAATCCAATGGCTCCCAGGGGTTTTTTCAGGGCGCTGAAATCCAAATATGCAGTTAAAAAACCATTCTAACTGCTTAAAAATCAAGATTTAACCTCATTTCTTCTGCCGGATTCCGTCACCGGAATCTCCAAAAAGTCGCATTATAGACAACTCCATTATTAATAGACAAGATTTTTATGTTTATATATATTTTGAAATTTTCTTTAAAATATATTTTTAAACTTGAATGATAAGAATCTTGGCACATCTAAAGAAGTTATACCTAGAAAATGATGGAGAAATGGGAACACTCGGTTTGAAAATCACGAAAATAATCGTTCAATAAAGAACTGATGTGAACATTTTCAGATCTTCACACATACAAAAGCTTGACCAATATGACTCTATGTCTAATCTTAGAAAGTCTTCCCCATGAGAAGGCTAAGATTGTTGGAAATAAGAGGGTGTGAATCAATATTTTCTTTCAATTATTATTATTACGAGTTAGATTTTTCACAATTTAATTAGAGAAATGTATAAGTATAATTTTATTGGATATAAAACAATAAATACAAAATATGACAATTATTGCCAAGCACCAACTTGGTCTTTGATGAGGCTCCGACCTCTAGGGCTTTGACCTTATCTTCTCCAAGGTACCAACCTTGTGTTTATGGGCACCTACCCAAAGGACACTAATCCTTCAATTAAATAGAGTGTATGAAAGACTTACTTCAATAGATAATCATCTTCTCCATAAGACTGCTTCACATTTCAATATGCCCATTGTCCAGGATCATCAAGCTCTTTTATAAGTGATTGTCCAAGCCTCTCCACAATTCTGTACTCCCACAAGACTTTGTCACAAATTTTGCTTCACAACTGTTCCTACTTCGATTTTCCACACGTGTATCCGAGATACACCACAAGTCTAGAATCTGTCCGAGCTGCAAACAAATCCCAGTACAGAGCCCTCTCAATATGACTACCTGTCTATCCTGAAGTCTAAACCTCAGAATACTGTCCACAGTATAACAACGAGATATGTCCAAACTTATAGATGTAATTTTAACCCTGTATAGAAATTACTTGCATACGAATTCTAAGAACATAAAATAAACAATGCTAGAGCATAACACATGTACACAGAGATTTTCCCCTAGATCCCAAAACCGGGACTACCAGCTTGATTTTTCATTATTTTCATTCATGTTATAAGACATATATATACATGCCGAAGCATCCAATACCATGGACCGAAAACCATCGCATCCAAAACCATGTGCGAAAACCATGCACAAAACCATAGGTAGGTCCGCCCAACCTAATATAGGGTCCAAATTTTTTTTTTCCTTGTGGCGCTGCCTCAAACCTTGTAAAGGGGGGCTACCCACCCCCCTCAAACCCCCTGGACAAGGGGGGCTACCCGCCCCCCTCAAACTCCCGGAAAAAGGGGGCGGGAGGTACTACCCCCCATGTGACGCCTTCACTACGTAATCGATGCAACAAAGGGGGGTCTCCACCTCTCCTCTAACCCCCCGATTAACTAGGGCCTCTGGTCATGGAAAGAATATAACACAACCCAACAATAAATCTAAGCTTCTTCAAAGGTGAAATAGGTCCAAGGTTAATGGTTATTATTCTTGAGTATGAGGAAACCTTAACATAGAAATTGCCACAAGACTGAGCTTCAAACAGTCACCCAAAATCCAGTTTTGGTGAGGTCTAGATTTCCACTGGAATAATCTTCCACAAATCCAAAAAAACCACAATTCTACAGAGATTATCACAGGTCTGAAGATCTTGATGACAATACTAAGGCAATGTAGTGTGGTCTAATCTCTACAAATACAGATCCGAACTCTAGAGAATGTCCTATAAGTAACTATTTAATACATCGAGCCTAGACACTTGTTGTCTGAGATCCACACTTCAAAAACCATATTCCAGTAGTCTGAGATCATTATTCCTTCCACAAGGGTATATTCCTCAATGTATAGTTCATGAGATGTGAACTTGTTTTATCTTGTTTTTGTCTTGTCTTGTCTGAGTTCCCTGTTTGTATTTTTCACTGAATTATTGTCCTTGAAACAAAGGTCTAGCCTCTTATTTATACATGTTTTGTGTCCTCACAATGAATAGACACGTCTTCTAGATCAAGCCGACATGACTTGTCTTAATATAGGTTTCTCAATAGGTAGAGAATTAATTTAATCTTTAAAAATCAATTTCTCCTAAACTATTAGGATTTTCAGTTCACATAATAGTTCATTAGAAAGGCAAAATTTGTGCTCTATAAGATGGTCTAGGCCTTATGGTGAGATTCTGCTTCTAAGGAGGTGAAAAATGTTTTTTTAATGTGACTAGTCGTTATTTAGTGCAGAAATGGAGGACAATATATTATTCATGGATGAACTTCTTCTTCATGGATGGATTCATTTTGTTAGGCTTCTTCATTAAAGCCCATAGTCTCATAAATGTCATCAATAGAATTAGATGCAACATGTAGTATTTCTTCATCATCGTCTAGTCTTCCATTACCAAGTGTATGTCATAATGATGTAGTGATATGTCAGGGGTTCCAAAGTAGTCTTCCAATTATGTTCATAAAGTGTGGTCCACATAAGTTATCATGTAGACATTACATAGCATGATTGACACTTCATGATCTTAAACAAGAGTTGTAGTCATCTTCTGCATATTCAAGAATATTTTCCATGCAGTCATTGCTATATTAGTGATCAACTATTTAAATCAATGACAACCTACGTTAAAAATCTCCCCCTTTGTTATTGATGGCAATACTTTTGCCCCTTCAGACATTCTCTCTCCCTTTGACATCAATGGAAAACGGGTGCACAAGAACTCCCCCTGTCAAATTTCTCCCCCTATCATGCAACATATTTATGAATCAACTTAGTGTGATGCTAGAGCAATAACCCCCATATTTTGGCAAAGATGTTCAAATGCTTCTCGAGGAAGAGGTTTTGTGAAAATATCAACAATCTGCTTCTTGGTATTGATATATTCCAACTTTATGTTTTTTTCAACTACTATTTCACGAAGAAAATGATACTTGATTGGTGTATGTTTGGTCTTTGAGTGCATCATTGGATTTTTGCTGAGACTGATAGCACTTGTATTATCACAATAGATGGTGATTGGTTGGTTGGTATCTATGTTGACATC
The DNA here is from genome assembly GCA_000404065.3 of Pinus taeda. Lineage (NCBI taxonomy): Eukaryota > Viridiplantae > Streptophyta > Pinopsida > Pinales > Pinaceae > Pinus > Pinus taeda. The sequence goes on from APFE031603122.1 coordinate 131,908, forward strand.
CTTCAGAGCTTCCTTCATCCATAATATTTGAGTACAACTATTTGCAACAATTATATACTTGACTTTAGTTGTAGTTAGTGATATGGATGTTTGTTTTCTGCTAAGCCAAGATACTAGACAATCTCCTAGGAAGAATGCATTTCCACTAGTACTTTTTCGATCATCGACACTTCCAGCCCAATCAGAATCGGTGTATGTAGTCACAGTAAGTGTTGAGATATTAGGGTACCAAAGACCAAAAGTAGGAGTTCCTTTCAAGTATATGAGAATTATTTTTACAACCAACAAATGGGATTGTTTAGGAGTTGATTGAAATCTTCCCACCATTCCTACTGCTTGCATAATGCCGGGTCTCGTAGTAGTTAAGTATAGGAGGGCTCCAATTATTGACCTGTAATGAGTTGCATCTACCAGAGGAGAGTCATCATCTTTTCATACTTTTCAATCTGTGGTCATAGGTGTGCTCAGTGCACAATCTTCCATTTCATATCTTTTAAGCATGTCTTTAAGATATTTTGCTTGAGATATGAACATGCATGATGTGGTTTGAGATACTTGTATTCCAAGGAAGTAAGATAACTCTCCTATCATCGACATTTTGAACTCTTTTGACATATTTTGAGCAAACTCATGGCTCATCTCATCGTTATTGCTAGCAAAAATCAGATCTTCAACATAGACACGGGTGACTAGTAACTTATTCTCATCCATCTTCATGTAGATATTATTTCCTGCCACCCCCTTCTTGAAGCCTTATTGTTGTAGATAGCGATCCAATCTTACGTACCAAGCTCTAGGAGCTTGTTTCAACCCATTTAATGCCTTTTTCAACTTACAAACAAAGTCTTTTCCTTTTTGTAGATTAAACCCTTCTGGTTGCTCCATGTAGACTTCTTCCTTGAGTTCCCCATTCAGAAATTCCTATTTTATGTCCATTTGATATAATTTGAATCCTTTTGAGCAAGAAAATGCCAAGAACATCCTTATAGCTTCCATATGAGCTACTGGTGCAATGGTTTCTTCAAAGTCGATTCCTTCAATTTGTGAATAACCTTTACAAACAAGCCTTGCCTTATTTATGATGATTTGTCCATCTTCATTAATTTTTTTTTTGAACACCCACTTGGTTCCATTTATTTTTTTATCCTTCAGACAAGGTACCAGCTCCCATGTCTCATTCTTCTCGATTTGAAATATTTCTTCTTCCATTGCTTCCACCCAATGAGGATCCTTGCTTGAGTAAAAGTTTCTGGTTCTATCATAGATAGGAGAGCAACATCATTTTTCCTTGGTGTACTTGTCATCCTTCTTCGGGTTTGTATCCCCTCATCTAGATTTCCAATAATTTACTCTTCTAGGTGATGTTTTTGGAGGAATTTCACCTTTGAAGGAGTTTGAGATGGTTCTTTTTCCTTTCATTTTTCTTGATATTTTTCCTCTTTTTCAGGTTCTTCCCCGTTTTCTTCAATGAGAGGGTCAAGTTCATGATCTTCAATTTCCTTTTCTGGAAGGGATTAATCAATATTCACATGAATGCTTTCCACTATGTTCTGTAGTTGATTATTGTAGCACTTGTAGGCTTTGCTCCTAGTAGAATATCCAAGGAATATTCCTTCATAAACCCGAGAATCAAATTTTCCTGGTGAGTCATTATTGATTTTTATGAAGAATTTGCTTTCAAAAATATTGAAGTATTTTACTGAAGCAAGTATTCCTTTCCATAATTCATAAGGAGTTGTCTCATTATTTTGTCTTAGTTGAGTTTGATTCAAGGTATAAACTGTTGTCCCGACTGCTTCTCTCCAAATTTTTGGCTGCAAGTTAGCTGCTAGTAACATTGTTCTTGCCATTTCTTGAATAGTTCAGTTTCTTATTTCAACTACCCCATTTTGCTTGGGTGTTCTAGCAGCAGAGAGTTCTCTTTCGATTCCATGTACTTTACAAAATTCATCAAATTATTTTGATGTGAATTCTCCCCTTCTATTCATTCTAAGACATTTAATCTTAGAATCCTTTTCATTTTCTACAAGAGGTTTAAGATTCTTAAAACATTCAAATGCTTCAGATTTATATTTTATGAAATATACCCACATCATTCTAGTATAGTCATCAAAAAATAAAGCAAAGTACCTTTCTCCTTCGAGCGTTGGAGTTCTAATTGCTCCACATAAATCAACATGAATGATCTCCAAAGGTTTTGATGTAGAGAACTCCTTGGTCTTGTGGCTGGTTCTAGTTTGCTTTCCATGTTGACATGGAACACATACACCTTATTTGGCTAGAATAACTTTGGGATGTCTCGCACTGCATTAATCTTGCTGATATTTATCAAGTTATCGAAACTTGTATGTCGTAGTCACTTGTGCCACAACAAACTTTCATCTATTTGACATAGGTACCATTTATCTTCTTGAATTTTGTTTAGAATGTAGATGTTATCTGATGTTCTAACTCCTTTCGCCACAAGTTCTCCCGAGGAAGAGTTCCTTATTTCACAATATCTAGTTCTAAAGACAACATTATGTCCTTGATCATAGATTTGCATGACACTCAAGAGATTGTGTTTGAGCCCGTCTATCAACAAACATTTTGAGCTCTTCCATTTCCATTAATAAGGGTAATAATTCTTTTTCCAGCAATTTTGGCAGATCCACTTCCAAAGGATACATTTCCTTCCTTTTTTTTCAATGAGACAAACTTCCTTTTGTCACTTGTCAAATGCCTGAAGCACCAACTATCCGCAAACCAATGATTTTCATCACTGTAAGCACATAGAGCTAGGCAACATTTATCCGTATTGAGATTCTCATCTTTTGCTTCTCTTCTTTTGTGGGGGCAATTTTGTTCATTATGTCCGTTATCGTTAAATAATGAGCAAATTGGATCAAATTTGGTAAAGGGATCAAAAGAGTTGTAGGTCTTGATTTGTCCTTCCCCTTTGAGACCATATGGTTTGCTTTTTTGATCCTCCAATTTTGGTTTTTCATTCTTATGAGCCATGCAATGTTTAGCATGATGACCAAATTTTTTACAATAATAACAATGCCCAAAAAAGATAGTTTTGTACCTGTTGTAATAACCATGATTTCAATCAACATTCTTCCTTGGAGTTACTCTTTCTTAATTCTTTGGATTTGAGATGGGCCTTTGATGAAATGATTTTTCTTCTTTTGGGTTGCTTGAAAGTATATCAGCATAACTTTTCGCATTATCCTCAGTACTTGATGATTCTCCTTTAAAACCTATCCCATATTTGTCATATTGAGGTTTTTGAGCATTTAGGATAATGTCAAGTGTTTGAGATCTTTCCCAACTCTTTTTGACTTGCTCCAATTCCTTCCTTAGAGATACTATTTCAACTTCATGATTTTCACAAATTTCTTCCTTTTCTTTTAGCTTATTTTTCAAGAGGTATTCCCTTATTTTTGCTTCCTCCTTTTTTACCTTGAGAGAAATGATTTTATTTCATAATTTCTCATTTTCTTCAATGGAACTATAACAATTCATCTACATTTCCTTCGAGTCTCGAATCATCATCATTTGTGAATGCGATGAATAATACTTCTTGGCTTCCAGCATAGTCATTTTCTTCATCTGATTCATCATTACCTCCCTTGCGATGAGGGATATGATTAGTTGATTTCATTTTGATGACTACGAATTCATATTCATCACACTCATCTTGCTTAGAGAATAAATTCTTCTTATTAAATTCTTTCTTTTTGTATACCATCCTTTTAGAATCCTCCTCATCATCACTATCATGCTTATGAGGACATTTTGTAGCATAATGACCTATTCTTCCACATTTGAAACAAATAAGAGGGTACTTACCTTTTAGCTTGTATCATTTCTTTATTCTTCGTACAAATTGTGCCAATTCGGATTCAACATCGGAGTCATCACTGCTTGTATTCCATCCTTTTCCGTTTTTTGATTTTGAGGCCTTGAATGCTACACCTTTGGAACTTGGGATTCCTTTTCTCATCTCATAGACAATAAGGATTCCATGAATTTCATCCATATTGAGAGTATCTAGGTCCTTCATTTCTTCTATAGCACTTACTTTGGAGTCAAGTCCATCTAGGAGAGATCTTAAGACCTTTTGAACAATAGTGCTTTCTTCAATATTTTCTCCCAATCCTTTAAGAGAGTTGACCACTTCAGCAACTCAGAGAAAGTATGATGCGATATCTTCTTCATCATCCATTTTTAGACTTTCAAATTGCCTTATGTGATTCTAAAGCTTTTCCTTCTTAACTTTGGAGTCCCCATTGCATAAGCTAACCAACTTATCCCATAATTCTTTGGCTGAGTCGCAATTCATGACTTTTGTAAATTCAGAATCAGTGATTCCACTAGTGATGGAATTTAAGGCTTTTGCATTTGTAATGTAAGATTTCCTTTCATCTTGATCAATTGGAAGAGTGAAAGGAGCAGTGTACCCATTCAAAAAATAATGCCAAACTTCAAGTCCAAGGGACACTAAGTAGTAGGACATTCTTTTTTTTCCAGAAACCAAAATTTGTGTCATCGAACAGAGGAAGCCTTCCTCACACTTCCTGATTTTTCATTGTGACTAAGAATCCTTCTTCTAGCTATTAAGATGATTATGAAGAAGTTGGCTCTGATACCAATTATTGGAAATACTGAGACGGAGGTGAATCAATATTTTCTTTCAATAAATATTATTACTAGTTAGATTCTTTACAATTTATTCAGAGAAACATATAAGTAATTTTTTTTTGAATATAAAAGAATAAATACAATATATGACAATTATTGCCAAGAACCAACTTGGTCTTTGATGAGGCTCCGACTTCTAGGGCTTCGACCCTATCTTGTCTAAGGCACCAACCTTGTGTTTATGGGCACCTACCCAAAGGACACCAATCCTTCAAATAAATAGAGTGTATGAAAAACTTACTTCAAAAACTGATCATCTCCTCCACAAGACTGCTTTAGATTTCGATATGCCCATTGTCCATGATCATCAAGCTCTTTTATAAGTGATTTTCCAAGCCTATCCACAGTTATGGACTACCATAAGTCTTTGTCACGAATTTCGCTGCATAACTGTTCCTACTTCGATTCTCCATAGGTGTGTCCGAGCTACACCATAAGTCTAGAATCTGTCCGAGCTGCAAAAAAATCCTTGTACAAAGCCCTCTTAATATGAATACTCGTCTGTCCTGAAGTCTAAACCTCAGAATACTGTCCATAGTATAACTACGAGATATGTCCAAACTTATAGATGTAGTTTTAGCCCTGTACAGAAATTACTTGCATACGAATTCTAAGAACAAAAAATAAACAATGCTAGAGCATAACACAGAAAGCACATATACACTGAGATTTTCCCCTAGATCCCAAAGCCGGGACTACCAGCTTGATTTTTCATTATTTTCTTTTCATGTTACAATACATATATATACATGCCAAAGCATCCAATACCATGGACCGAAAACCATCACATCCAAAACCATGCACAAAACCATAGGTAGGTCCGCCCAACCTAATATAGGGTCCAAAAAAAAATTTCCCTGTGGCGCTGCATCGAACCCTGTAGAAGGGGGCTACCCACCTCCCTCAAACCCCCTAGACAAGGGGGGCTACCCGCCCCCCTCAAACTCCTGGAAAAAGGGGGCGAGGGATACCGCCCCCCATGTGCTGCCTTCACTACGCAATCGATGCAACAAAGGGGGGGCTCCACCCCCCCTCTAACTCCTCGATTAACTAGGGTGTCTGGTCGTGGAAAGAATATAACACAACCCAACAATAGATCTAAGCTTCTTCAAAGGTGAAATAGGTCCAAGGTTAATGGTTATTATTCTTGAGTATGAGGAAACCTTAACATAGAAATTGCCACAAGATTGAGATTCAAACAATCACCCAAAATCCAGTTTTGGTGAGGTCTAGATTTCTACTAGAATAATCTTCCACAAATCCACAAAAACCACAATTCTACAGAGATTATCACAGGTCTGAAGATCTTGATGATAATACTAAGGCAATGTAGTGTGGTCTGATCTCTACAAATATAGATCCGAGCTCCAGAAAATGTCCAATAAGTAACTATTTAATACATCAAGCCTAGACACTTGTTGTCTAAGATCCACACTTCAAAAACCATATTCCAGTAGTTTGAGATCATTATTCCTTCCACAAGGGTATATTCCTCAACGTATAATTCACGAGACGTGAACTTCTTTTATCTTTTTTGTCTTGTCTTGTCTGAGTTCCCTGTTTGTATTTTTCACTGAATTATTGTCCTTGAAACAAAGGTCTAGCCTCTTATTTATACATTTTTTGTGTTCTCACAATGAACAATCACGTCTTCTAGATCAAGCCGACATGACTTGTCTTAATACAAGTTTCTCAATAGGTAAAGAATTAATTTAATCTTTAAAAATCAATTTCTCCTAAACTATTAGGGCTTTCAGTTCATATAATAGTTCATTAGAAAGGCAAAATTATGCTTTATAAGATGGTTTATGTCGTATGGTGAGATTCTGCCTCTAAGGAGGTGAAAAATGTTTTTTTAATGTGACTGGTCGTTATTTAGTACAGAAATGGAGGACAATTATATTATTCATGGATGAACTTCTTCTTCATGGATGGATTCATTTTGTTAGGATTCTTCATTAAAGCCCGTAGGCTCATAAATTTCATCAATAGAATTAGGTGCAACATGTATTCTTTCTTCATCATCGTCTAGTCTTCCATTACTAAGTGTATGTCATAATGATGTAGTGATATGTTAGGGGTTCCAAAGTAGTCTTCCAATCATGTTCATAAAGTGTGGTCCACATAAGTTATCATGTAGACATTACATAGCATGATTGACACTTCATGATCTTAAGCAAGAGTTGTAGTCATCTTCTACATATTCAAGAATATTTTCCATCCAGTCATTGCTATATCAATGATCAACTATTTAAATCAATGACAACCTACATTAAAAATATCCCCCTTTGTCATTGATGGCAATATTCTTGCCCCTTCAGACATTCTCTCCCCTTTTGACATCAATGGAAAACGGGTGCACAAGAACTCCCCCTGTCAAACTGCTCCCCCTGTCATGCAGCATATTTATGAATCAACTTATTGTGATGCTAGAGCAATAATCCCAATCTTTTGGCAAAGATGTTCAAATGCTTCTCGAGGAAGAGGTTTTATGAAAATATCCGCAATCTGCTTCTTGGTATTGATATATTCCAACTTTATGTTTTTTTCAGCTACTTGTTCATGAAGAAAATGATACTTGATTGGTGTATGTTTGGTCTTTGAGTGCATCACTGGATTTTTGCTGAGACTGATAGCACTTGTGTTATCACAATAGATGGTGATTGGTTGGTTGGTATCTATGTTGACATCCTTCAAAGCTTCCTTCATCCATAACATTTGAGTACAACAATTTGCAACAACTATATACTTGACTTTAGATGTAGTTAGTGATATGGATGTTTGTTTTTTGTTGAGCCAAGATACTAGACATTCTGCTAGGAAGAATGCATTTCCACTAGTACTTTTTCGATCATCGACACTTCTGGCCCAATCAGAATCGGTGTATGTAGACACAATAAGTGTTGAGCTATTAGGGTACCAAAGAAAAAAATCAAGATTTCCTTTCAAGTATCTGAGAATTATTTTTACAACCAACAAATGGGATTGTTTAGGAGTTGATTGAAATCTTCCCACTTCCTACTACTTGCATAATGCCAGGTCTCATAGTAGTTAAGTATAGGAGGGCTCCAATTATAAAACTATAATGAGTTGCATCTACCGGAGGAGAGTCATCATCTTTTCTTAATTTGCAATCTGTGGTCATAGTTGTGCTCATGGGTGCACAATCCTCCATTCCATATCTTTTAAGCATGTCTTTCAGATATTTTTCTTGAGATATGAACATTCCTGCTGTGGTTTGAGATACTTGTATTCCAAGGAAATAAGATAACTCTCCTATCATCGACATTTTGAACTCTTTTGACATATTTTGAGCAAATTCATGGCTCTTCTCATCATTATTGCTAGCAAAAATCAGATCATCAACATAGATACGAGTGACTAGTAACTTATCTTCATCCATCTTCATGTAGATATTACTTCCTTCCACCCCCTTATTGAAGCCTTGTTGTTGTAGATAGTGATCCAATCTTACGTACCAAGCTCTAGGAGCTTGTTCCAACCCATATAATGCCTTTTCAACTTACAAACAAAGTCTTTTCCTTCCGATAGATTAAACCCTTTTGGTTGCTCCATGTAGACTTCTTCCTTGAGTTCCCCATTTAGAAATGCCTATTTTATGTCCATTTGATATACTTTGAATCCTTTGAGCAAGAAAATGCCAAGAACATCCTTATAGCTTCCATATGAGCTACCAGTGCAAAGGTTTCTTTAAAGTCGATTCCTTCAATTTATGAATAACCTTTACAAACAATCCTTGCCTTATTTATGATGATCTGTCCATCTTCATTCATTTCGTTTTTTAACACCCACTTAGTTCCAATTATTTTTTTATCCTTCGGACAAGATACAAGCTCCCATGTCTCATTCTTCTCAATTTGAGATATTTCTTCTTCCATGTCATCCACCCAATGAGGATCCTTGCTTGAGTAAAAGTTTTTGGATCTATCATAGATAGGAGAGCAACATCATTTTTCCTTGGTGTACTTGTCATCCTTCTTCGGGTTTGTATCCCCTTATCTAGATTGCCAATAATTTGCTCTTCTGGGTGATGTTTTTGGAGGAATTTCACCTTTGAAGGAGTTTGAGATGGTTCTTTTTCCTTTCGCTTTTCTTGATATTTTTCCTCTTTTTCAGGTTCTTCTCCATTTTCTTCAATGAGAGGGTCAACTTCGTGATCTTCAATTTCCTTTTCTGGAAGGGATTCATCAATCTTCACATCAATGCTTTCCACTATTTTTTGTAGTCGATTATTGTAGCACTTGTAGGCTTTGCTCCTAGTAGAATATCCAAGGAATATTCCTTCATCAACCTGAGAATCAAATTTTCCTGGTGAGTCATTATTGATTTTTATGAAGCATTTGCTTCCAAAAATTTTGAAGTATTTTGCTGAAGCAGGTCTTCCTTTCCATAATTCATAAGGAGTCTTCTCATTATTTGGTCTTAGTTGAGTTCGATTCAAGGTATAAACTGTTGTCCCCACTGCTTCTCTCCAAAATTTTGGCTGCAAGTCAGCTGCTAGTAACATTGTTCTTGCCATTTCTTGAATAATTCGGTTTCTTCTTTCAACTACCCCAATTTGCTTGGGTGTTCTAGCAGTAGAGAGTTCTTTCTCGATTCCATGTACTTTACAAAATTCATCAAATTATTTTGATGTGAATTCTACCCCTTTATTCGTTCTAAGACATTTAATCTTAGAATCCTTTTCAATTTCTACAAGAGATTTAAGATTATGAAATCATTCAAATGCTTCAGATTTATATTTTATGAAATATACCCGGATCATTCTAGTATAGTCATCAACAAATAAAGCAAATTACCTTTCTCCTTGGAGCGTTGGAGTTCTAATTGCTCCACATAAATCAACATGAATGATCTCCAAAGGTTTTGATGTAGAGAACTCCTTGGTCTTGTGGCTGGTTCTAGTTTTCTTTCCATGTTGACATGGAACAAATACACCTTATTTGGCTAGAATAACTTTGGGATGTCTCTCACTGCATTAATCTTGCTGATATTGATCAAGTTATTGAAACTTGCATGTCCTAGTCGCTTGTGCCACAACCAACTTTCATCTGTTTGACTAAGGTAACATTTATCTTCTTGAATTTTGTTTAGAATGTAGATGTTATCTGATGTTATAACTCCTTTCACCACAAGTTCTCCCGAGGAAGAGTTCCTTATTTCACAATATTTAGTTCTAAAGACAACATTATGTCCTTGATCACAGATTTGGATAACACTCAAGAGATTGTGTTTGAGCCCGTCTACCAGCAAAGCATTTTGAGCTTTTCCATTTCCATTAATAAGGGTAATAATTCTTTTTCCAGCAATTTTGGCAGATCCACTTCCAAAGGATATATTTCCTTCCTTTTTATTCAATAAGACAAACTTCCTTTTGTCACCTGTCATATGTATGGAGCACCCACTATCCACAAACCAATGATTTTCATCACTGTGAGCACATAGAGCTAGGCAACATTTATCCGTATTGAGATTCTCATCTTTTGCTTCTCTTCTTTTGTGGGGGAAATTTTGTTCATTATGTCCATTATCGTTAAATAATGAGCAAATTGGATCAAATTTGGTAAAGGGATCAAAAGAGTTGTAGGTCTTGATTTGTCCTTGCCCTTTGAGACCATATGGTTTGTTCTTTTGATCCTTCAATTTTGGTTTTTCATTCTTATGAGCCATGCAATGTTTAGCTTGATGACCAATTTTTTTACAATAATAACAATGCCCAAAAAAGATATTTTTGTACTTGTTGTAATAGCCATGATTTGAATCAACAATATTTCTTCATTCCTTGTATTTGAGATGGGCCTTTGATGAAATTGTTTTTCTTCTTTTGGATTGCTTGAAATTATATCGGCATAACTTTTTGCATTATCCTGAGTACTTGATGATTCTCCTTTAAAACCTATCCCATATTTGTCATATTGAGGTTTTTGAGCATTTAGGATAATGTCAAGTGTTTGAGAGCTTTCCCAACTCTTTTTGACTTGCTCCAATTCCTTCCTTAGAGATACTATTTCAACTTCACGATTTTCACAAATTTCTTCCTTTTCTTTTAGCTTATTTTCAAGAGGTCTTCCCTTCTTTTTGCTTCCTCCTTTTTTACCTTGAGAGAAATGATTTTATTTCATAATTTCTCATTTTCTTCCATGGAACTCATTAAAAATTCATCTACATTTCCTTCGAGTCCCGAATCATCATCATTTGTGAATGCGATGAATAATACTTCTTGGCTTCCAGCATAGTCATTTTATTCATCTGATTCATCATTACCTCCCTTGCGATGAGGGCTATGATTAGTTGATTTCATTTTGATGACTACAAATTCATCTTCATCAGACTCATCTTGCTTAGAGAAGAAATTCTTCTTATTAAAATATTTCTTTTTGTATACCATCCTTTTAGAATCCTCCTCATCATCACTATCATGCTTATGAGGACATTTTGCAGCATAATGACTTATTCTTCCACATTTGAAACAAATAAGAGAGTACTTACCTTTTAGTTTGGATCCTTTCTTTATTATTCATATAAATTGTGCCAATTCGGAATCAACATCGGAGTCATCACTGCTTGTATTCTGTCCTTTCCCTTTTTTTTTATTTTGAGGCCTTGAACGCTGCATCTTTGGAACTTGGGACTTGTTTTCTCATCTCATAGGCAATGAGGATTCCATGAAGTTCATCCATATTGAGAGTATCTAGGTCCTTCATTTCTTCTATAACACTTACTTTGGAGTCAAATCCGTCTAGGAGAGATCTTAAGACCTTTTGAACAATAGTGCTTTCTTCAATATTTTCTCCCAATCCTTTAAGAGAGTTGACCACTTCAGTGACTCAGAGAAAATATGATGAAATATCTTCTTTGTCATCCATTTTCAAACTTTCAAATTGCCTTCTATGATTTTGAAGCTTTTCCTTCTTAACTTTGGAGTCCCCATTGCATAAGCTAACCAACTTATCCCATACTTCTTTGGTTGAGTCACAATTAATGACTTTTGTAAATTCAGAATCAGTGATTCCACTAGTGATGGAATTTAAGGCTTTTGCATTTGAAATGTAACATTTCCTTTCATCTTGATTAGTTAGAAGAGTCGAAGGAGTAGTGTACCCATTCAAAACTGAATGCCAAACTTCAGGTCCAAGGGACATTAAGTAGTAGGACATTTTTTTTTCCAGAAACCAAAATTTGTGCCATCGAACAAATGAAGCCTTCCTCACACTTCCTTATTTTTCATTGTGATTAAGAATCCTTCTTCCAACCATTCGGTTGATTATGAAGAAGTTGGCTCTGATACCAATTGTTGGAAATACTGAGAGGGGGGTGAATCAATATTTTCTTTCAATAAATATTATTACTAGTTAAATTCTTCACAATTTAATCAGAGAAACGTATAAGTATAATTTTATTGAATATAAAAAGAATAAATAAAATGTATGAAAATTATTACCAAGAACCAACTTGGTCTTTAATGAGGCTCCGACCTCTAGGGCTTTGACCCTATCTTCTCGAAGGCACCAACCTTGTGTTTATGGGCACCTACCCAAAGGACACCAATCCTTCAAATAAATAGAGTGTATGAAAGAATTACTTCAAAAACTGATTGTCTCCTCCACAAGACTACTTTAAATTTAGATATGCCCATTGTCCATGATCATCAAGCTCTTTTATAAGTGATTGTCCAAGCCTTTCCATAGTTCTGGACTCCCATAAGTCTTTGTCACAAATTTTATTGCACAACTGTTCCTACTTCGATTCTCCACAGGTGTATTCGAGCTACACCACAAGTCTAGAATCTGTCCGAGTTGCAAACAAATCCCTGTACCGAGCCCTCTCAAGATGACTACCCATCTGTCCTGAAGTCTGAACCTTATAATACTGCCCATGGTACAACAACGAGATATGTACAAGCTTATAGATCCGATCTTCTTCAAAGGTGAAACATGTCCGAGGTTAACAGTTACTGTTCCTGAGTATGAGGAAAACTTAACATAGAAATTACCACAAGAACGAGCTTCAAACAATTACCCAAAATCGAGTTCTGTTGAAGTCTAGATTTCCACTAGAACAATCTTCCACAAATCCGCAAAAACCAGAGTTCCATAGAGATTATCATAGGTCCGAAGATCTTGATGACAAGACAGAGGCATTGTAGTGTGGTTTGATCTCTACAAATACAAATCCAAGCTCCAGAAAATGTCCAATAAGTAACTGTTTAATACATTGAGCCTAGACACTTGTTATTTGATATCTGCACTTCAAAAATTATATTCCAACAGTCTGAGATCAATATTCCTTCCACAGGGGTATATTCCTCAACGTATAGTTCATGAGATGTGAACTTGTTTTATCTTTTTTGTCTTGTCTTGTCGAGAGTTCCCTATCTGTATTTTTTACATAACTTTTGTCCTTGAAACAAAGGTATAACCTCTTATTTATACACGTTTTGTGTCCTCACAATGAACAATCACGTCTTCTAGGTCAAGCCAACATGAATTGTCTTAATACAGGTCGACTGAATAGGAATAGAATTAATTTAATATTTAAAAATCAATTTCTCCTAAACTATTAGGAGTTTCAGATCATATAATAGTTCATTGGAAAGGAAAAATTATGCTTCATAAGATGGTCTAGGTCTTATGGTGAGATTATGCCTCTAAGGAGGTGAAAGATGTTTTTTAATGTGATTGGTTGTTATTTAGTGTCGAAATGGAGGACAATTATATTATTCATGGACGAAATTATTATCCATGGATGGCTTCATTTTGTTAGGATTGTTCATCAAATCCCATAGGCTCATAAATGCCATCAATAGCATCAAATGTAGCATGTAGTATTTCTTCATCATCGTCTAGTCTTCCATTATCAAGTAGTGATATGTCATAGGTTCCAAAGTAGTCTTCCAATCATGTTCATCAAGCGCGGTCCACATAAGTTATCATGTAGATATGTCATAGAATGATTGACACTTCACCATCTTAAACAAGAGTTGTAGTCATCTTCTGGCATCTTCAAGAATATTTTCCATCTAGTCATTGCTATATCAATGATCAACTATTGACATCAATGACAACCTAGATTAACAATCTTCCCCTTTGTCATTGATGGCAATATTCTTGCCCCTTCAGGCATTATCTCCCCCTTTGAAATCAATGGCAAACTGGTGCACAAGAACTTCCCCTATCATGCAACATCTTTATGAATCAACTTAGTGTGATGCTAGAGAAATAACCCCCATATTTTGGTGAAGATGTTCAAATTATTCTCGAGGAAGAGGTTATGTGAAAATATCAACAATCTGCTCCTTGGAATTGATATATTCCAACTTTATGTTTTGTTCAGCTACTTGTTCACGAAGAAAATGATGCTTGATTGGTATATGTTTGGTCTTTGAGTGCATCACTGGATTTTTGCTGAGATTGATAGCACTTGTGTTATCACAATAGATGGTGATTGGTTGGTTGGTATCTATGTTGACATCCTTAAGAGCTTCCTTGATCCATAATATTTGAGTACAACAATCTGAAGCAACTATATACTCGGCTTCAACTATAGATAGTGATATGAATGTTTGTTTTTTGCTGAGCCAAGATACTAGACAATCTCCTAGGAAGAATGCATTTCCACTAGTACTTTTTCGATCATCGACACTTCGGCCCAATCAACATCAATGTATGCAGTCACAGTAAGAGTTGAGCTCTTAGGGTACCAAAGACCAAAATCAGGAGTTCCTTTCAAGTATATGAGAGCTCTTTTTACAGCCAACAAATGGGATTGTTTAGGAGCTGATTGAAATCTTCCCACCATTCCTATTGCTTGCATAATGCCAAGTCTTGTAGTAGTTAAGTATAGGAGGGATCCAAGTATTAGCCTGTAATGAGTTTCATCTACTGGAGGAGAGTCACCATCTTTTCTTAATTTGCAATTTGTGGTCATAGGTGTGCTCTTGGGTGCACAATCTTCCATTCCATATCTTCTAAGAATGTCTTTAAGATATTTTTCTTGAGATATGAACATGCCTGATGTGGTTTGAGATACTTGTAGTCCAAGGAAGTAATATAACTCTCCTATCATCGACATTCCGAACTCTTTTGACATATTTTGAGAAAACTCATGGTTCATCTCGTCAGTATTGCTAGCAGAAATCAGATCATCAAGCAACTTATCCTCATCCATCTTCATGTAGAGATTAGTTCCTGCCACCCCCTTCTTGAAGCCTTGTTGTTGTAGATAGTGATCCAATCTTGTGTACCAAGCTCTAGAATCTTGTTTCAACCCAAATAATGCCTTTTTCAACATACAAACAAAGCCTTTTCCTTCTGCTAGATTAAACCCTTCTGGTTGCTCCATGTAGACTTCTTCCTTGAGTTCCCCATTTAGAAACGCTGATTTTTCGTCCATTTGATAGAATTTGAATCCTTTTGAGTAAGAAAATGCCAAGAACATCCTTATAGCTTCCATATGAGCTACCGGTACAAAGGTTTCTTCAAATTCAATTCCTTCAATTTGTGAATAACCTTTATAAACAAGCCTTGCCTTATTTATGATGATTTATCCATCTTCATTCATTTTGTTTTTGAACACCCACTTGGTTCCAATTATATTTTTATCCTTTGGACGAGGTGCCAACTCCCATGTCTCATTCTTCTCAATTTGAGATATTTCTTCTTCCATGGCTTCCACCCAATGAGGATCCTTACTTGCTTGAGTACAAGTTTCTGATTCTATCATAGATAGGAGAGCAACATCATTTTTCCTTTGTGTACTTGTCATCCTTCTTCGGGTTTATATCCCCTCATCTACATTGCCAATAATATGCTCTTCCGGGTGATGTTTTTGGAGGAATTTCACCTTTGAAGGAGTTTGAGATGGTTCATTTTCCTTTTGTTGTTCTTGATCTTTTTCCTCTTTTTCAGGTTCTTCTTCATTTTCTTCAGTGAGAGGGTCAACTTCATGATTTTCAATTTCATTTTCTGTAAGGGCTTCATCAATATTCACATCAATGCTTTCCACTATTTTCCATAGTTGATTATTGTAGCACTTGTAGGCTTTGCTCCTAGTAGAATATCCAAGGAATATTCCTTCGTCAACCCAAGAATCAAAATTTCCTCATGAGTCATTATTGATTTTTGTGAAGCATTTGCTTCCAAAAATATTGAATTATTTTACAGAAGCATGTCTTCCTTTCCATAATTCATAAGGAGTCTTCTCATTGTTTGGTCTTAGTTGAGTTCGATTCAAGGTATAAACTGTTGTCCCGACTGCTTCTCTCAAAAATTTTCGCTGCAAGTCAGCTACTTGTAACATTGTTCTTTCCATTTCTTGAATAGTTCGATTTCTTATTTTAACTACCCCATTTTTCTTGGGTGTTCTAGCAGCAGAGAGTTCTCTTTCGATTCAATGTACTTTACAGAATTCACCAAATTATTTTGATGTGAATTCTCCCCCTCTATCTGTTCTAAGACATTTAATCTTTGAATCCTTTTCATTTTCTACAAGAGCTTTAAGATTCTTAAAACATTCAAATGCTTCGGATTTATATTTTATGAAATATACCCACTTAATTCTAGTATAGTCATCAACAAATAAAGCAAAGTACCTTTCTCCTTGGAGCGCTGGAGTTCTATTTGGTCCAAATAAATCAACATTAATGACCTCCAAAGGTTTTGATGTATATAACTCCTTGGCCTTGTGGCTGGTTCTAGTTTTCTTTCCATGTTGACATGGACTACATACACCTTGATTTGGCTTGAATAACCTTGGGATGTCTCCCACTACATTAATCTTGCTGAAATTGATCAAGTTATCGAAACTTGTATGTCCCATTCTCTTGTGCCACATCATCATCATCATTTGTGAATGAAATGATGCCTTTAGGTCCTGAAGGGACATTAAGTAGTAGGACATTCATTTTTTTTTTCCAAAAACCAAAATTTGTGCCATCGAATAAAGGAAGCCTTCGTGACACTTCTTGATTTTTCATTGTGACTAAGAATCCTTCTTCCAATTGTTATGGTGATTATGAAGGAGCTAGCTCTGATACCAATTGTTGGAAATATTGAAAAGGGGGTGAATCAATATTTTCTTTGAATTGTTATTATTTTTTTTTTCTTGTTAAAACTAATCTATTATATACAATATCAAGAAAAACAGTTACATCATTTTAAGACTGACAGAACCAGAGGCCAGATGTGGCACTTTGGAATAGGTGTGAAAAAAAAGAATAGCCCTCTCAGGGGCGCCAGATCAGAGATAAACAACCCACGCAGGGGCGCCAGATCAGAGATAAACAACCCACGCAGGGGCGCCAAACCAAAACTAAACAGCGCTCGTAGGGGCGCCGGACCAAAACATTGCATCCCTCTCAGGGGCAGCAGCAGAACTTCAACATAATCCCTCTCGGGGAAGACAGATCCATCCTTGAGCCAACATAACATAAACAAACTATGAGCCAACATAACATGAACAGTAAGACCAAAACAAGACCTGAACAACGATGGAGGTCGGGGTTCCGAACATATGGGCGACTATTCGTCTGGCTCCTCCTCGACCACCCTACACCATCCATACTTCTCCACTTCCTCTGCAGTGGGAACAGTGTCCATGTTGACATTGTCCCCTTTGCTGGTCGACACCTCCTGAGCCTGAGGAAGATTAGATACATTCTCTGGAGCATTCGCAAGTTTCTCCATGACATCCTTTGAGCTGCCAACAGGATGCTTCCCCCAACTGTATTGAACATCGCCACCATCCGGAGAGTCTTCGAGGAAGAGAACCGACACATGGGCACTGATTCGGGGTTTATTCAGAGAGCTGCTAAAGTTGAAAATGGTGGAACCAAAGGCAGGCATGGAAGCGGGTCAGAATCAGGAGCGCTTGAGTCCAGAAATTGGCTAGTCTGAAGGGGGATGGCCTCAGAGATTTGGTGGCAATGGCAATGGCAACAATGGGGTTGAGAAGCGTCAACTGGTGGACGCGAAGACCCGCTCCGGGTAGAACCTCGAAGGCTGAGCATTCGCTGTCGAGGCCTTACCATATTTGTAGGAACACCAGGGGTATGGAGCAGCATGGAATTGAATAACCGTCCAGGCTTAGGACTGCCCCCAACAATCAGGGAAATGGCTCTGACAGCAAGAGCTATTGCCTGAAGAACCAGAGACCGAGCAAGAACCTGAACACAGAGCACCATGAACTGAGCGTGAACCGGCACATAGAGAGCCAACCCACCACCTCTTTTAACATCCCCACCACCACCTCGAATCCCGTCCGCCATTACTGCTCGCTCCATTCGAACCAGTGAGCCGAACAGAGCATTGAATTGCTTCTGAAGAATTCCAATCCTTTTATTCCTTGGTGGCCAGCGACATGTCGTCTCACATGCTTGATCCTTGAGATAGCGCATGGCCTGCATGTGTCCTTCATTAAACGCGCATCCTGTCCACCTTGTCACCCGCATCCGGGGCTTTGAATTGTTATTATTACTAGTTAGATTCTTCACAATTTAATCAGAGAAACATATAAGTATAATTTTATTGAATATAAAAGAATAAATACAATGTATGACAATTATTGCCAAGCACCAACTTGGTCTTTGATGAGGCTCTGAACCTATCTTCTCCAAGGCACTAAACTTGTGTTTATGGGCACTTAACCAAAGGAAACCAATCCTTCAATTAAATAGAGTGTATGAAAGACTTACTTCAACAACTGATTATCTTCTCCACAAGACTGCTTAAGATTTCAATATGCCCCTTGTCCAATATCATCAAGCTCTTTTATAAGTGATTATCCAAGCCTATCCACAGTTCTGGACTCCCACAAGACTTTGTCACAAATTTTTCTTCACAATGGTTCCTACTTCGATTCTCCACAGGTGTATCTGAGCTACACCACTAGTCTAGAATCTGCCTGAGCTGCAAACAAATCCATGTACCGGGCCCTCTCAAGATGACTACCCGTCTATCCTGAAGTCAAAACCTCATAATACTTTCCACGGTATAACAACGAGATATGTCCAAGCTTATAGATCTCAGCTTCTTCAAAGTATAAATAGGTCTGAGGTTAATGGTTACTATTCCTAAGATTGAAGAAACCTTAACATAGAAATTTCCACAAGACCGAGCTTCAAACGGTCACCCAAAACCGAGTTCTGGTGAGATTTAGATTTCCACTAGAATAATATTCCACAAATCTGCAAAAACCGCAGTTCCAGAGAGATTATCACAGGTCTGAAGATCTTGATGACAAGACTGAGGCACTGTAGTGTGGTTTGATCTCTACAAACACAGATCCGAGCTCCAGAAAATGTCCAATAAGTAACTATTTAATACACTGAGCCTAGACATTTGATATCTGAGATCTGCACTTCAAAAACTATATTCCAGCAGTCCAAGATCAGTATTCCTTCCATAGGGGTATATTCCTCAATGTATAGTTCACAAGATGTGAACTTGTTTTATCTTTCTTTGTCTTGTCTTGTCCAAGTTCCCTGTCTGTATTTTTCACTGAATTTTTGTCCTTGAAACAAAGGTCTAACCTCTTATTTATACACATTTTGAGTCCTCACAATGAACAATCACATCTTCTAGGTCAAGTCGACATGACTTGTCTTAATACAGGTTGGCTCAATAGGCATAGAATTAACTTAATCTTTAAAAAACAATTTCTCCTACACTATTAGGAGTTTCTGGTCATATAATAGTTCATTGGAAAGGAAAAATTATGCTCTATAAGAATGTCTAGGTCTTATGGTGAGATTCTTCCTGTAAGGAGGCAGAAAATGTTTTTTAATGTGACTCGTTGTTATTTAGTGCAGAAATGGAGGACAATTATATTATTCATGGATGAACTTCTTCTTCTAGGATGGCTTCATTTTGTTAGGCTTCTTCATCAACGGCCATAGGCTCATCAATGTCATCAATAACATTAGATGCAACATGTAGTCTTTCTTCATCATCGTCTAGTCTTCCATTATCAAGTGTATGTCATAGTGATGTAGTGATATGTCATAGGTTCCAAAGTAGTCTTCCAATCATGTTCATCAAGTGTCGTCCACATAAGTTATCATGTAGACATGTCATAGCATGATTGACATTTCAACATCTTAAACAAGAGTTGTAGTCATCTTATGGCATCTTCAAGAATATTTTCCATCCAGTCATTGTTATATCAATGATCAACTATTGACATCAATGACAACCTATATTAACAATCTCCCCCCTTGTCATTGATGGCAATATTCTTGCCCCTTTAAATATTCTCTTCCCCTTTGACATCAATTTCAAATGTGTGCACAAGAATTCCCCTTGTCAAACTACTCCCCTTTTCATGCAACATCTTTATGAATCAGGTTAGTGTGATGCTAGAGCAATAACCCCCATCTTTTGGTGAAGATGTTCAAATGCTTCTTGAGGAAGAGGTTTTGTGAAAATATCAACAATCTACTCCTTGGTATTGATATATTCCAACTTTATGTTTCGTTCAGCTACTTGTTCATGAAGAAAATTATACTTGATTGGTATATGTTTGGTCTTTGAGTGCATCACTGGATTTTTGCTGAGACTGATAGCACTTGTGTTATCACAATAGATGGTGATTGGTTGGTTGGTATCTATGTTGACATCCTTCAAAGCTTCCTTCATCCATAATATTTGAGTACAAAAATCTGCAGCAGCTATATACTCAACTTCAGCTGTAGATAGTGATATGGATGTTTGTTTTTTTGTTGAGTCAAGATACTAGACAACCTCCTAGGAAGAATGCATTTCCACTAGTACTTTTTTGATCATCGACATTTCCAGCCCAATCAACATCGATGTATGCAGTCATAGTAAGAGTTGAGCTCTTAGGGTAGCAAAGACCAAAATTAGGAGTTGATTTCAAGTATCTGAGAATTCTTTTTACAACCAACAAATGGGATTGTTTAGGAGCTGATTGAAATCTTCCCACCATTCCTACTGCTTGCATAATGTCAGGTCTCGTACCAGTTAAGTATAGGAGGGATCTAATTATTGAACTGTAATGAGTTTCATCTACCAAAGGAGAGTCATTATCTTTTCTTAATTTTCAATCCGTGGTCATAAGTGTGCCCATGGGTGCACAATCTTCCATTCCATATCTTTTAAGCATGTCTTTAAGATATTTTGCTTGAGACATGAACATGCCTGATGTGGTTTGAGATACTTGTAGTCCAAGGAAGTAAGATAACTCTCCTATCATCAACATTTCAAACTTTTTTAACATATTTTGAGAAAACTCATGGCTCATATCATCAGTATTTCTAGCAAAAATCAGATCATCAACATAGACAAGAGTGACTAGTAACTTATGCTCATTCATCTTCATGTTGAGATTACTTCCTACCACCCCCTTCTTGAATCCTTGTTGTTGTAGATATTGATCCAATCTTGTGTACCAAGCTCTAGGAGCTTGTTTCAACCCATATAATGCCTTTTTCAACTTACAAACAAAGTCTTTTCCTTCTGCTAGATTAAACCCTTCTGGTTGCACCATGTAGACTTCTTCCTTGAGTTCCCCATTCATAAATGCTGATTTTACATCCATTTGATACACTTTTAATCCGTTTGAGCAAGAAAATGCCAAGAACATCCTTATAGCTTCCATATGAGCTACCGATGCAAAGGTTTCTTCAAAGTTGATTCCTTCAATTTGTGAATAACCTTTACAAACAAGCCTTGCCTTATTTCTGATGATTTCTCCATCTTCATTCATTTTGTTTTTGAACACCCACTTGGTTCCAATTACATTTTTATCCTTTGGATGAGGTACTGGCTCCCATGTCTCATTCTTTTTGATTTGAGATATTTCTTCTTCCATGGCTTCCACCTAATGAGGATCCTTACTTGCTTGAGTAAAAGTTTCTGGTTCTATCATAGATAGGAGAGCAACACCATTTTTCCTTGGTGTACTTGCCATCCTTCTTCAGGTTTGTATTTTCTCATCTACATTGCCAATAATCTACTCTTCCGGGTGATGTTTTTGGAGGAATTTCACCTTTGAAGGAGTTTGAGATGGTTCTTTTTCCTTTTGTTTTTCTTGATATTTTTCCTCTTTTTTGGGTTCTTTTTTTTCTTCAATGAGAGGGTCAACTTCATGATCTTCAATTTCCCTCTCTGGAAGGGCTTCATCAATATTCACATCAATGCTTTACACTATTTTCCGTAGTTGATTATTGTAGCACTTGTAGGATTTGCTCCTAGTAGAATATCCAAGGAATATTCCTTCGTCAGCCCAAGAATCAAATTTTCTTGGTGAGTCATTATTCATTTTTATGAAGTATTTGCTTCCAAAAATCTTGGAGTATTTTACTGAAGCAGGTCTTCCTTTCCATAATTCATAAGGAGTCTTCTCATTATTTGGTCTTAGTTGAGTTCGATTCAAGGTATAAACTGTTGTCTCGACTGCTTCTCTCCAAAATTTTTGCTGCAAGTCAACTACTAGTAACATTGTTCTTGCCATTTATTGAACAATTCAGTTTCTTCTTTCAACCAACCCATTTTTCTTGGGAGTTCTAGCAGAAGAGAGTTCTCTTTGGATTCCATGTACTTTACAGAATTCATCAAATTCTTTTGATGTGAATTCTCCCCCTCTATTCGTTCTAAGACATTTAATCTTAGATTCCTTTCCATTCTCTACAAGAGCTTTAAGATTATTAAAACATTCAAATGCTTTGGATTTGTATTTTATGAAACATACCCACTGTTAGTGTCGGTATCTTCATCCCTCCATAAATGATCAAATTTCTATTTTTTCATGCATATTAGGTGTCCCATCCGATCAACTGCATTCCATTAGGTCATGGATCAACTGATGGTACTGGTTCATGTCAATTTCCCTCATGACATTCACCCATTGGCTTGTTTTCGCATTTTTTAGGTTATTGACTGTCATCTAGTTTCATTACATTCATAAAAACCAGTTTTAGGGTTTTTGCCTCACTGGGCCTAGGGTTTGTCATCATAGTCATCCAAAACTAAATAAAAGGTCAATAGGAACATGAGGAGGATAAATAAACTCATAAAACCATAAATTTTACTTTTGTTAGGCTCCATAAATTTGTTTCACCTCAAAACTCTGTTTTGAGGTGAAAACAAGGTTTTTTCCATTTCATGTACAAATTTCATGTAATTTCAATGTTTCTATATGTAATAAGTTCAACAGTTGCTCTCGGTCACCTTGCCAACTCCAGCCACTGCAAAAAAAAGAGAAAAAGAAAAGCACCTATGCATCAGTCCATCAATTGATCAAGAAGAGTCAAACTTCAAATGAAAAACAGAGTTTTTAAAGAAAAGTGACTAAGACTTTAGAAAAGTGGGTTTGGTAAATGAAAAATTAAAAGCAAGGAGATATAAAGGTCATCTATGTGTTTGAAGTCTTTATTGTTGCAAGTGAAAGAGCTAAAGGCAAAAAATCGCGTTTTTGGAGGAAAGAGGCAAAAATTGAGCAAAAAGCCTGAGATTTTACCGGCAATGCGCACCTGACGCAAGTTTTACATTGTAGTTTGTTTGGGCGCCACACGTACAAAGTGCACTGAACACCTGAGAAGCAACACTGCGCACATGTTCGTTGAGGACGAAAACGACTCCCATCACCTTACTTTGCTTCAAACTCCTCAATTCACTTCTCAACAAGTAAGTGAAGCTTCTCATCTTATCTAGCAAGGAGTTTTTCATGAGTTGTGGTGACTTCTATGTCTAAAACACTAAACCCTAGCTGCCTCCAAATTGTCTTATAAGATTTGCAAAGGGTATTGTCTTCTGCTGTTCCTATTTCCTTAGATTATTTTCCTATACCCCATACCCCATTCCCTTAAACTAAATTTCCCTAAACCCCTTTCCCTTTCCCTTTCCCAAAATCATTAGCACTTACTTCGCAAACCCCACTCCCATTTACCAAACCCTAACCCTATATTCTATTCCAAAACCCTAACTCCCACTTCCTATCCCTTAACTACATTCATTTCATTATCAAAACCTCCATCTACATTCATAATACCAGTTATTTCCCTCATTCCCCAAAAGAAACCAGCAGTCACTTCCTATATACATTATTCACCCTCATACTTTAAAAATCTCTTCATACTCATCAGTTTTCACTCCAAATTCATAAGCATGGAGACAGACTCAGACGATGAGAGGGAAGAGGAAAATTTCAGTGATTCTTCCTGAGAAGCTCATGTACAAAGAAAGCCACATAAAGGAGGGAAAATAATTCGGGAGGAACCCACCACTCTCATAGAATTACTTGCCTGCCCTCTTGCTGTAACTTTCTTTACACACCCGTCTTGTTATCAGTTTTGTGAAATGGTAGAGAGGGTGAAATATCATCATGAGCTAGCTAGGTTGTTTGTTCTTCATCTTCACAATGGCCGGGTGAACCTTGGTGGTGTCTCTTTCACCTTGACACCTGAAACCATTGTAGCAGCAACATGCATCCCTAATGTAGGTGAACAATGGAATAAGGGGAAGCATGTGGGCAGAGAGCATTATGAGCCTTACATTAAGGTTGGTTATCACACGCAAATCAGCAGGGTTTTCCCTTTCAAATACTTGCAGAACACTTATGCTCCTCTCATGAAACTCATCATCAAGTATTTTACTTGTGAAGGGAGGTTTTCTCGTCTATATACATACCATGTTAGATTGTTGATGCATTTTACAAGAGTGAGGATGATGAACCTCCCATACTTTATATGTAGGAACATTGAGAAGATGGCTCTATATGTGCAAAGGAAACCTTTTCCTCAGCAGTTCAACAAAATTTACCATTTCTCACTGATTAAAATTGTTGTCTTGCATTAGCTAAGCTTGCTGAACATACCATGGGATGCCTTCATTGCACATGAGATTTCAAAGGTCCTCAGGTGATTCCATCGGTGCTTCAAGAGGAAGGAGGGCCTTCAAGACATCTAGATGTTCATGAGACTGAGACTACAGGTGTGCCAGTGTTTGTCACCTATGAGAGAGGCACCGGGAGGCTTTTTGCTGCTGCCAAACAAGTACTATCTCCACCAGGGGTGGAAGGGGTCTCGTTTTCTTCGCTGGATCACAGGCAAATGCTATCTTCACCAAGGGTGAAAGGGGATTTGCCTTCTTCTTCAGCTAAATAGGTACATGGCAAAGACAAATGAAAGAAACAGGTGCATGAAGAAGGCCCTACTGAAGGGCAAGACAAGGATTTTGTTTTGGTTGAGGAATATGACACTGATTTGGGCTCTCAAAGCTCAAGACTTAAGGATATGATCATCAAAGAGAAGGAGACTGAAATCCAAGCTTTATCACTTGACCTTGAGAGGGCCAAATGGATCATTAACTTTCTTGAGCAGGAGAACAAACAACTAGAGGAAAAACAAGCTATTATGGAGCTGCAAACAATTAGAGAAAACAGGCAAGTGGCAAAAAGAAGAAAAATCAAGATGACAACCCTTGAGCAAGAAATTGAGGCTGACCGGGAATCATGGTTAGAGAGGGAAAACATTCATCTGGAGAAATTACTTGAGAAAGCCAACAAAGAGAAGAAAATGTTGCGTCATATGGCCTATCACTACCTAACCCGGAACAAAATTTTCAAAACAAGGGTGAAGAGGTTAAAGGCTAAGCTAAAAAGAGCTTTGGGAAGCAAAAAAGAGAAAGATAGGCTCAAGATCTTGGCTAAAGCATCATTGGCCCAACAAAGCACATAAAAAGGATCACTCATGCCAAATTTCAAGAAATTTGGAGCATTTTTTGTCATTTTTGAAAATTTTGAAGCAAAAAACAAGTTTTTTCAGCAGGTTGTTGGGGGCATCCATTTGCAAAAAGGTTTGCATTTTTGGAATCAACATGAAAAAATATGCATGCTCAAAAATGGCACTGCGCTTTTGTGGGGGCATCCATTTGCAAAAAGGTTTGCATTTTTGGAATCAACATGAAAAAATATTCATGCTAAAAAATGGTTGAGATTTTTGGACAAGTTTTGGGTCTCCAAAAGTGAAAAAAACACCCAAAAAGTGTCCTCTTTGCCACTTTTTTGTCACACAGGACACAGTCTTTGGATATTCCATTTTTGGAGGGGAAAATGGACTCTAAATCCAAAAATTCAAGTTGTTCCAAAAAGTAGACTCACCAAGCTTTCCAATGAGCTATTCTACACCTGATTTAGACTTCGGGAGGCCTACCAAAAGTGGCCTTGAAAAACCACTGCGCATAGGATTAATGGCGCTGTGCATAGGAGGAAAATTTGACTATCACTTGACTTTTTCTTCTCTCCTTGGTAAATTTGTAATGGTAAATCATGTAAGATGATGTAAATATGACGAAAAACGGCTTGAGAAGGTAGATACATCAATTAGAATTGGTTTGAGGATGAATGAGTCAGTTTCCATAGTTTTAGAGGCATGCTGTTCCACTGCCTATTTTCTAGTTCCCAGTTTAGATGTTGTTGAAACAACTCCTTAACTCATGGATTCAACCCGTAATGGCTAGCATAGGTGGTTTGATGCATATATCTTGTACTTTCTTAGTCATTTGTCGAGGTTGGACTTTGGCAGAAGTGTTGGCTCTCACTGAACATTTTGTATCAGTAATTGGCAAGGAATAAAACTAGGTTTCACAACTATTTTTGTGGGATTCTTGTGACATTGAGTTTTGTGTATTGTTTCTTATGTGTAATGAGTTTTTTCTAATGTTTATATGTATCCACATATCTCTCTTTCTTCTAAACTAAATGAATCAAGGTGAATAGACATAATACACTAGATTTACAGTGCTTTGTCTTGGGATTTAATTTAGTTTTCAATGTTTTCATTGTTTGAAGAGGATTCATAGTTTCTTATGCCCTCCTAAACTCATCAAATGTCTTTCACCACCATCTCAATCCTTTGCTAGTACATGAGCTCTTGTCTACCATGCCCCACAAGACATGAGTTGATTTCCCAGACCCAAGCTGTCTTCTCCAATTGATCCAGCAACCAACCATCAAAACTAAACAAAATCCTCTCACCTAATATACCTAGCCTAAAATAAACATTCATTTTAGTCATATCAAGCCCTAGTTGCCATACTAATTGAGATTGACAAGGAGAGAACCCTCTCCTGACCTGGTAGGGCTAGCTACCAGGTTAAGTATGGTTTGATGTTACCATAAACCTGCCTTCTTTCAGCCTGAGGTAGATTTAGGCACTAACATAGTGGCGACTATTAGCTCTGCTACATATCTTTCGTATTGGAAGGTTAGGAATGAGCTTGGTCTATTCGGTTATGCTTCAAGCGAGCTCATAATGGTCATTCTTTCCTTTTTCCTTTGCCCTGCCCATTCTCCCTTCATCTCTATTTCCTCTGTTGTTTCATTTAAAAAATGAACAAAACCCCTTTTGTTGCAAGCCCTGAGCACTAAATCCCAAAACCCCATAAAACCTTAGCCATGTGTCTTCATGCCTTTATAAAATCATCGCCTTTAATTATGGTCGTCGATTGCCACCCGCTAATCCAACGGCTCCCGTTGCACCCTATAAAGAGACCCGCGCGATTAAATCCCCACTGTCCAATCATCTCTGCCAAGGTCAGATGACCTTCGCTCTTTTCGTGCCCACAAAGTGATGGAACATTAGCGCGCGATGGAGAGCGGTTTTTCTCTCTCCTCTGCTGCTACGTGTCATGCGCTGAATGGGATCACGTGCCCTAGTCTTTTTACTACCAAATGCTCGAAGGCAGTGCGATCGATATTGCTTATCGCTCAGCCTTCCGTCCCCGCCCGATAACAGCTGCGCACCTTCGCCGCCCGATCATCGTTGGATTTGCTCACCTAAGATCCAACGACCCACGTTTGCTCCACTCCCATCTCTTTTGATACCCTCTTCCAAGCCACCTCCATCATCTATTCTCCCCATCTAACGACCGATCTTCCTCCCTCACCCGACTCGTCCATTCGCCATGAAGTCCCTTGACCATTCCATGTACCCAAAGGACGAAAGAAACCAACTCACCAGTACCAGTTGCAGTTTCTCCTCAACAACTGTATTTAACAAACAGTATGGCCAAGGAGAAAAAGGACAAAGCAAGATCATGTAACTGCATTAAGTAGTTATGGAATTTCATTGATACGAACACTCTAACTGCCTGAGAGGACAACAAAGCACTTGAAAAGATCAGATTCATCCACTGAAGCAAGAAAACACACTCAAAGACTCCATCAGGTAATTTAATGCAGTTGGTGGTCAATAACAACCCCACCATACCTAAACGGCCAAGTGTTTTGTAATGAAACTCTACATATAACCAAAAAAGAGATGTAATCAGGGTTGATGGTTGATGTTCTGATGTAAAGTTCAACTTCTAGAGACTGTAACTATTTTGACACTTGCAGTGTATCGTCTTCATTTTCAACTAATACAAGCTTCTTTTGTTGTTAACTGCTCACTTTCCATTTCTTTTCTGTTCCAAGCTGTGCCTGATACGCTATATTCTTGAGATCTTGATATTTAGCATTAGAGTAGCTATCATCCTAGCTCAGTGTTAAAGTCTTGTATATTTCATTGAATAAGTCATTCATGTTTCTCTTCATCTATTGCCAGAGAGCTGTCATCCTGTCTGTGTGTTAGGAGATTAGATTTGCATACTTCCTTACTGAATGCAACCAGCCATCACTTGGTCTTGTGCATCTGCTGGTGTGGTCAGTTTTCTCCATGTTCACCCAATCTTTAAACTGTGAGTAGTTGGTGGTCTAAAGCCTTGTAGTCTGGGGGTGTTCACGCATGTCTAGAGTGTAACAAAATAGAAGTGGTTATCTGGCTTGGACAAGCATCATTCCTTCCATTCATCCATTTGCAACAATAAGTTGAATTTATATGTTACCAGACATCTCCGAGCTACAACCTAAGAGAGTTTCTTGGAATCCTAACATAATTGGCGCCGTTGCCGGGGAGAGGAGATTGAAGCTCAGCTTCCCTAGGAGAACGACACAGATCCAACTTTGACGATAGACAAAGCTTGGACACATTCCTGGTTGTAATCATCTATCTGGCGACTCTACTAGAGGACCCACCTTTGGCAACTCCACATTACAGTTCTGGCTCAGTTTGTGAGACATACCTAGAGAAATCTTCAGAAATCACCAGCTAACTCAGTGCCTGACCCTGAGAAGATTGTTAAGCAAAGAAAAACATCACAAAAAGGAGCATCAGGATCAGGTAAGCTGAAGTAATCTTATGTATCTCTACAAGAGGGTCTTATAGCTGAACATGTACAATTTGAAGATATAGAGCCTAGCTTTGTTTGTGAAGAAATACCCTCAGAGATTCATAAAGCTCCTTGTTCATTAAGTTCCCCTTTGGATCTCAGTCCAAAGAGAATCTCCCACATATTCCATTATATTCCTTTGTTCTTGTCATCTATTTCACTGCTCCCTACCTTTCAAACTACCAGTATCCTTCCACCGACCCCAGTCATGGTAGGCCCACAAGCTCCTACTAAGATGGAAAGGATTATAGCTGCTAGGTATGGACCTCTGGTCCTGTGCGTTCCCTTGAATGCCATGCCTGCAGGAGAATACCAGAAATACATGCCTAAATTCACTGGTACGGAAGGAGTAACAACTGAAGAACACCTTGAATCTTTTTATAGTTATGTTGATAACCTCGATATCAGTGAGGATGATGTGTGGATGAGAGTGTTTGTCTAGAGCCTTGATGGAGAGGCTAGAAAGTGGTTCAGAGATTTGAAACCTAGGTCCATAGCAGACATTGAAACAATAGATGATGTGTTTTTAAAGCATTGGGGAGATAAGAAAGACCTGCTATACTATCATATTGAGTTTGGAAACCTCAAGAGAGAAAATGGGGAATCATTGTTAGATTTTAATAAAAGTTTTAATCGTATGTATAGCAAGATACCAGCTGAAGTAAAGCCTACCCCCCTGCAAAACTCATCTATGCTAATGCCTTTGACTTCGACTTTTGTTTGTTGTTGAGAGAAAGAAGATGTGCCACGCTGGCTGAAATACAAGATGCAGCTCTAGAGGTAGAATCTAATATCATGGCTGCATAAAAACTCAAAAGTAGTACTGACAGAAGAAGGCAAAGAGGGGAAGCTTCCACTTCTTCTTCATATTTAGAACTCAAGTTAGATAAAATGACTAAGATGATAGAGTCATTGGCTATTGAGATATCCATGCTGAAGGTTGAACAGAGTTTTGGGAAGGCAAGGTTGCCTAATTCATTTGCTCCTAGAAATCCGAGTTCCTTCAAAAGAGAAAACAATGAATTGCAGATCATTCAGAGAGGAAAGGAGACCCATGAAGAACAAAGAGTTAAGAATCCTTTTCAGAATGTAGTCATGGAGGAGGACCAGTTCAATGAAGAGGATGAGATTCACTGCATGGAAGACAAAGGCAACGCTGCCTTTTTGACATTAGTTGCCTACGAAGAATCATTACTTCAAAACCAGACTAGTCAAGAGTGGGACAGAGAAGCTGTTCTACAGACTGATGAACAAAAAAGGTATAATTTGAGGTCAAGAGCAAGTAATTTCAAGGAGAGTCCTACCCAAAGAACTGCTATCCCCACAGAGCAGCAGATCAGCAAACAGAAAACGCTGACAGCTAATCCAGTCATCCTCAAAGCTCCAACTCAAGAGGTAAGAGGCCTTGACAAGTTCCCTCCCCCTTTCAGTTTTGAATAAGAAGTCCAAAAGTTAAAGATATCTGTGCCTCTGATAGAAGTTGCAAAGAGTGAGTATTTAGAAAGCCTATCCTTGATGCCCTTGAGCTAAAAGCCTCACAAGCCTCCCATGACCATGTAAATTTGGAAGATGATAAGCCTGCAGTTGTGTTTAGCCCAATGATTGAACCCTCTGATAATAGCTTCCCATCATTTTATGTCTCCTTGACCATTCATGACAAAACCCTCCATAACTGCCTGGTGGACACCGGTGCTAGCCATAATCTGATGCCCAAAGCTGTCATGGAAGAGTTAGGCCTTGATATTACTAGACCTTATCATGATCTATTCTCCTTTGATTCAAGAAAGGTAAAATGTCTAGGATTAATCAAAGATTTGGCTATTACCCTAACTCAGCTACCCATGAAGAGCATGATGATGGATATTGTGGTGCCAGATGTTCCCCCTATGTTTGGTATGCTACTTTCTAGAGGGTGGATTAAGAGGCTGGGTGGAACATTACAAAACGATTTATCTTATGCCATTGTCCTAGTTTTTGGAGGGGAGAGCAGGAGATTGTACAGAGAAACACAACTAGCCTACATCATCAGTGATGAAAATAATCCTACCAATCATCCCATATTTTCTATGGACACTGATTTTGGAGCATGTATTCTCCAAATTGAAGAATCCCAGAAGGCTTCGTTGCAGCTCAAGAAACAAATAGTCTAGGCCATGGAAGAGCAAGGAAGTCAGGTTTGGGAGATGTTCTTTGATGGAGCATGTTCAAGGGAGACTGCAGGAGTAGGGGTGGTGCTGATATCTCCAAAACAGAAAAGCA
>APFE031603124.1:0-11630 GCA_000404065.3 Pinus taeda
TTTGGGGCTCATTCGATATGCTGCCTTATTTGGTAAACTTGCTCCACGTATAAAGTCGATATGATGACTGATGCTTCTCTTGGGAGGCAACTTGTCTCGCAAATCATCGACTACAATATCACTGAACTCCTGCAGCATTTTCTGAATTTCTACACGCAAATCAGACATTTTTGTGTGCAACAACACTATCTTTGCTCTCCTCACAATAGCATAGTTCACTTCACTTTCTTCAATCCGCTTCAAAAACTGTTTTCCACCCATTGGTAAAGTTTTCGTCCCGCTTGTTTCTGCTATCTCCTCCTCCTTGATGGGAACAAGCATGTGCTTGATCCCATCTTTGACAAACTTGTAGCAGTTTGTCTTCCCATCATGCACTACCTTCCGGTCATACTGTCGTCGCCTTCCTAGCAGTATGTGGCACACGTCCATTGGCATAATATCACAAATAACTTTGTCTTCGTACCTGCCAATTTGGAACTCAACTTCACACTGTTCTTCAACCAACAGTTGATGGCCTTTCTGCAGCCACGACACCTTGTAAGTGGTGCGGTGCTTCAGTTGCTTCAAACTCAGCTTCTCTACCATCTCGGTGGCTACCAAGTTATATGTACTTCCACTGTCGATGATCAACTTACAACATTTCCCGTGCGACTTGCAAACTGTCCGGAATAATGCTTTCCTTTGAGTTTTTTCAGTTGTTTCTTTGGCTGGTTTCAACAACACTTTGTTCAAAACTAAAGCTTCCCATGTTTCTCGTACATTTTCTGCTTCTTGGGGTGGTGACTCTGCTTCCTCAAGCTATGCGACAAACGTTCCTCTCTGGCGAGCTTGTTTCGCTTCAGGGCATTCAAAAGATCTGTGCCCCCATTTGTGGCACATGTAGATCTGATAGTTAGCTTCCCTACCTCGGCCATTCCCTCATCCTCGCCGATATGGCGTGCGACCTCTAGCGTTGTCTCATTTCTCCGCTGTTCCTGAAGCCTTGGAGCTGCTGCCATCTTCACTATTACTGGAAGTTCGTCCTCTGCGATAGGACTGTCCTCGTCCTCTGCCACATCCCCATCCTCTCCCAGCACTCTGTTTTCTGGTGATCTTCTCCTCTACCTTCACAGCACTCTCTTAGGCTTCTTCTGTATTTTTCGGGGAAAGAACGCTGATTTCATCCAATATTTCCAATCTCAAACCATTTACATACCTTGTTGTTTTCTCCAGGGTGTCCTCTATGTAACCAGCTCTTAAATTTACCCGGTAGAATTCTTCCGTATACTCTCTAAATGTCATCCCTTTTTGCGTCAAAATCTGCACTTGGCGGTGCACTGCAATCTAGTAATCCTTGGGCATAAATCTACCTTTCAGCTTGGCCACCATCCTTGGCCATTTATTTATTGGAAAATTGTTCATCCTTCTTCTTTATGCTTGGACAATGTCCCACCACAGGGTTGCATGTCCTTTCAGCTTTGTTGCACCGAACTTAACTCTCTGGTACTCACTCACCTCTTCACACTCAAAATACTTGTCCAATTCGCTGATCGAGTCCAACAGAACTTCTGTGGACAAGCTGCCATCGCAATTTGGGATCTCTGGTTTAGGCTTGCTGCTAGCCAATAGGACCGACCTCAATAATATCATCTCTGACCCTTCTTCATCTGTTCCATCTGTTGTAACTATGGCTTCTTCTTCGTTGTCATCTCCTACCTCTGAATCCATTCTCCTTCCTACTTCAACTGCCTCAAAACGGGCAGTAAGGATCCTTATTTCTTCTCTCAGTCCTTCATCTACTACTCTGCGCACAACTCTCCCAAGTCCTCTTCTTCCAACTTCCATGTCTATCGTGGCACTTTCAATTTCCTGCTTTGATACCACTAGATTGGTCTGACCCCCTCTTTACACTTAATAAATGGATATAAATTAATATGAATGATTTCGCCGGTGATCAACTATGTGATTAAGTTAATCAAAGGTTGATTACAATGATTAGCACAGACATTTTTACACCCGATCTTTATTGCTCGTACCAGCACCGTTGGATGTAGGACATGTGTCCGTTCCTCGGTAATCACACTCCCAACTTGGTTAATGACCCACAAACCCTATTCTCTCGGTCATTTGTGCATTGTTCTGTTGGTGGTTCGAGGGTTTCACTCTCTATTCTTTTGGTGTGATTTCAGTGTGGGAATATGCTGCGACTGTTGCTTTTGCTCGACCTTGACCCGGTTATATGCTCGGCTCCACCGGTTGGTAAGTAACGTTGTTCTGTGCTTTCTTTTTTTCCCCTCTCGTTCCTCTGCCTTGGCGCTTGATATGCCCTACTACTCTATGCAAAATACGCTTGTTTTGGAGGGTTTCTTAGTTTTCTGAATATAGTCTCAGCTGCTCGTTTCGCTTGACTGTAGTGATTGTTCCTGGTCTCGGTTTCTTTAATTCAATCGCTCTTGAATATCACTGGTCATGTTGCACTGTTGCCTTGGCAGGTTGTGTTCTCGGGGGTCTACAGCTTCAGCTTCTTCCACAGAAATGAAAGTAAGTTATTGTTCTATGCCATCATCATTTTCCACTCGTTACGCTCTTGACTGACTCAGTTGCTCTTTTGTGAGGAGAGGGACCCTTGGGTGACCGCAACCTCAGTGTCATATCTCATCACTCGTAAGTCCCGAACCCTAAGCTTCTGGTATTTTCTTTCCTCGATTCTTTCCTTCCTTCCACGCAATGCTTACACTCTGTTTTGGTGGATTATTGCAGGTGGGTTCGTTCTCGTGACCCTGGCTTCTACTCTGTCGCGTGCTGGCAAAACCCGAGTAGGGTATCTCCTTATTAACTTGGTTTATTTGCTTTCTCCTGTCGTCGCTGGCTTAAAACATGGCTTGGCTAGTTTTAGGCGCAGAATGTTGTGTCTGTCCCGCGTAATGTAATTGCAGTCCTCACGCTTGCATTATTACAGTTTTTGGGTTATGGCCATAGGGTTTACAAGTTAGGCTTTTTCAACCCGTTCCCTATCATGCACTTATTGGACTTGAACGACGTTAATTTCAGTATGGAATGTAATGTATATTTGACAGAGATTATATGATTACTTTTTGTGAATAAATTAAAGGGTTCCATTGTCACAAAATACCTGTGTTGTTGGTTTCTATCCTTGGTGTGTGGAACTTGTGCGTTATCCAAAAATTTCTTTCGCTCATTTGTTTTAGTTGGTCTGGGACTAACCTTCCACGTCTTTATAGTTTCTCCAGTTCTTACACTTACAAAGTCTTGCTGTCTGTCGGCCTGTTAAGTTAATGAAAATAGAAAAAACACGTATGTGATGTACAATAGAAATAAAAGAACTTGCTTTTACTGTGTTAAGCAAATCAACATAAAAGACTGTAGATGGATAGCTGTGGGATGTCAAATATAACTTCTGTGTGCTCAGAGATTTCTATTATTTTTCTCTTTCCAAAAGTCGAACTTGTTACAATACATTCTGTCTCCTTTTGAATGATTTTGGAAAACAGTTTCTCTTAACTTCTCTTAGTTACATTTGATGGTTTGTTTTCAGTTCTAAAACTCTTTATTTTTCCTACACTATGATTTGTAAAGGATAACATGATAAATAAAAACAATAAACTACAACAGTTCATTTAATTCAACTTTTATCTTCCTAAATACTACTTCTCTAAGAAATTAAAATAATAAAAGAAATGAAATTAAAGTGTTCAGTTGAAATTTCCTCCTCACTCCTCTCAGAGACCAAATGACCCTATGTCATGATGATCCGCTTCAGCGAGATGCTCCTGCATCATCTAGAGCGTTGTCCAAGACTCTCCCTCTCTCTCTCTCTCTCTCTCTCTGAGTTACTTCCCATGTGTTCGAGCTCGCTTTAGTTGCATGTTCATGTATTGATCCAACCCGCATTCCAACAAAATTTCCACTTACACATTCGTTGACTAAGCTCAAGGTGTTTCCTTTACAAATGCCATAAAAAATTGAAAGCGCAAACAACATGTTCACTAAGAAGTTGCATTTGATCCAACAGTGTCATTGAAAATCCTAAGAAGTTGCATTTGATCCAACAATCCATCCATGTTTTCAAAGGAAACTTCATATATAACCTTGTGCATTTACTATCTAGCATGCAATTTCCCATAAGTCCCATTTTTGATCTCCTTATCTCTAAAGACAACAAGTCGTTTATTTCATATGGAAGTTTAATAGCACGCAGAGCAATCTGTCCACATCTATAACATTTGGATTTCTTTTGTACAAACTTACAAGAAAAAATATCAAAAAAGGTAGACATCCAATAACTAAAACTCTTTCGAGAGATAAACGCCTTTCTCTTTCCTCCCGTCATCAATCAATCATGCTACAATACTTATGAGCGTGCTTCTTCCAATCCCACATGCGTTTCTATGGAATTAATTATAACGTGGTAGAATTTTATTCGAGGGAAGGTAATTCCCTAACCACGTTTGAAAGAAAGAGCACGACATTAAGAGTTGTTCTTCCTGCATTGTTCATATTTTCCTCTGTTATTGTGAAACATTTAGGGTTATAACCAACATTTCCCTTACGTGGTTATCCTCTCTTCGAAGGAGCACACGATTTCTTTTTTCACAGCAAGATAGAGTGTAAGGTAAAGTATAATGGACATTGGAATGATCAGAGGATTGAAGGATTTCTCACTATGCCACATGAGAGAAGAAGACGCAGGAGAGGCTCAACCTATCACAAGGGAAGAGCCTATGGTGGCAATTCCCGACTTCAGAATAGGGTTTTTGTGTTTGTAGGTGACTACCTTGAATAAATCACTGAGGAAATTGAGGAGGAACTATCGATATTGGAAAGGGAGGCATCCTCTCGGAGAAGGTCTCTTTCTGACGCAGAAGTGCAGGCTGAGTGGGATAGTTGGATTCGAGATACAAGGAAATCAAGGAGGAGAGAGGATGAGTAGATGCGCGTGATTAACCTCCATTGTCAAATGAAATTCCTTATGGGTCAGGAGCTCCTCGATAATCAAGATGTAAGGAGGGATCTAATATAGAAGGTGGATCATATGCATTGCCACCTCACACATTCTAATTGCAGGTTGACTTCAATCAACACGAGGCTCGCATGGATCGAAACACATCTTGTGATTCCACCACCAACCCCATGACCCCCGGCTACACCAACATATCCTATTCCCAAAGATGGATCAAACCCTCGTCCCACTTCCTAAGTTAATGATGTTTGTTTACGCAGAGTACAAAAGTCCTCTTTCGAGTGTTCATGGACATGATAATATAGAGCAACATTTAGATGTTTTTATGTTTAAGTCTACTTATGTGAGATATGGTCGGTCACTTATGGCCCTCTGTAGGGACCAATTTTGGGTATGGTCGAGTCTCCGTGTCAAGAGACTAGAAAGACATGTGTATGATGTAAAAGCTTTAACTTGTGGCAATACATCTCACCTTAAAAGAAAGAAAAGAAAAACATGATTTTAGCACAAATATAGATACATATAAATGTGAATTTTTACATCAATCATATTACTACTATACATGCATTTAAAATATTACGCTACTTCAATTTTACCATACAACTCATTTACTTCAGGTGTTTTTCATAAACACAAGTTAATAAAAGTCCTTCAAACATAAATAGAGAAATTAAAACTACTTCTTGTTATATATCGCTTACTTTAAATAGGTTATACATAATCTATTTTAAATTTTGAAGATCAAACATAAGTCGAACGAGCACAACTCTATCTTTATTGATATATATTCTATATAATATAAAATCACACAAACAAAATAAACTAACTATTTTTGAATCTTATCACTAAAACAAAAACAAAAAAAATCATCATTATCATATATATTAAAAAAATGAGTTTAATTAGGGAAAGGAACATATTGGCTATAATCATATTCATATCTTTCGAAATGGAAAGAGTTCTCGAATCCCTTGCAGTGGCTAGGGTTTCACCCAAAACCCTAGTTGCCCAATCTTTGCTTTATTTGCATGGATTCTCTCGAGATAGTTCAATGGCAAATACATATTTTTCTTTTGCATGTACGGTTAAAAATCAAGCTATCTCTTCTCGAGTTTCATACAAGATAAGTTTTCCCTTTACATTCTTCTAGACGAGGAAGCTTTAGAATTTGAAAATTATTTTTCAAGGAATGGTTTGGTTTGCAGGTTTCATGGGTTATGGTCGCGGCTTGTCGATCTCCTTAAATGGGTCTCTAAGACATGGAATCCCCTTTCGATGGACAAGCTCAATATTTACCCTATGGCACGAGGTTTCTTCACTGTGGTTTTCGAAACGATTGGAGACAAGAAGGCTACATGTGAAGCTCGAAGATGGTTTTGGGGGAGCACTAGCCTCTCCATTCAGCAATGGTGTTGAGCTTTCGATCCTTTCACAAAACATATTTCTTCCACCCTAGTTTAGATAAGAATGTGGAACCTTTCCTTGGATTTTTGGAGTCACACATAGCTTTCCTCCATTGGGAACGTGGTGGGAAAATTCTATCGTGGCTGTCATATTAATAAAAGTGAAAAAAAAAAATGCAACGCGACTATTTGTGTGGGGATGGAATTCAACAAGGGTTTTCGAGGAGAGCTTTATTTGATGGCTCCAAACTATGTTTGGGTCCAAAAGACCGATTATGGGAACATCTCATTTCGATGTAGAGAATGCTATGAAACAGCACATGTAATTAAAAGTTGCCGCAAGAATCCTCAGAATAAAGAAAGAACCCCAAATGCCCAAATGATGGGAAGGTGCACAAGGTGACCACTATATGATATTTAAAGAAGAAGACCTTCGCAGAAAGAAAGAACGAGAAGACGTGAAAGATGCACATCGAGTGCAAGAAAATGCAGTGGGCGCAAAAGTATTTAAGAACCGAATTTCACTTGCCAATGTGGATCCTCCTCTTGCTAATGAGGATTCCTTGAATGCAACTTTCGTAGAAAAACAAAAAACCCCTCTTGGAGAATGGATTACCTATCTTGCTGAAGTGAAAATTATGGGGCACATAAGGTGGATGAGAAATATTTGAGGAAAAATACCTTAAAGTACCTTGCATTTAAGGAAGAACCACTAGCTGGAATTTGCAAAAAATGTGCATTGGATTCAAGTTGGGAAGAAAGGGAAAAACAAAAATCTCCAAGAAACACAAGAAGTCATTCTAGATCAAAATAGAAATATAAGGGAAAATGGAATGTAAATATGTTGGTAGTTTGGGGGTTTTTTGGAAAATATTTAGTTGGGAAGGGATTGAAGCATTTGTTTGATGGGGAACTAGTTGGAGGGTTTGGGCTGTGGTCAATCTCAAAAGCAGGAGGAAGAGTGGAAAATGTGAAGGTTTTGGCCTTACAATATGGATTTTTTTCAACACAAATCTCTATAACGTCACTTTGAAAAAATAAATAAATTCAATTATATATTACTTACAAGTTACGATAAAATTAGATTTTAATAAGAAACTTCTACTTTTAAAATTAAGGGTAGAGAGATGACCAATATCATCACAAATATTGGCGGGGATATCTAAACGCTGTAAGGACAACACAAATTAAGACTCTCGAGGAGGCCAAAAGGAAGGGTAATACAAGGAGTAAAGCAAGCTCGGGATAAATTAATCTAGAACAACACATTAAAACATAATACCTTGGGTAGGATAGGGCTTCAAACAATTTCCAACAACCACTAGTGGGTAACCTCAACCACTCCTAAACATTGTGCTGCATAGTGGACTATATCCAATACAATCAAGACCAATAGAAATGTGTGCACTAAAAGGATAGTTAAATTCACTAACTCCAAACTTGAAGAGGGCGAGCTCAAAACAACAACAACAACAACAACTCTAGAAGAAGCCACGATTTCCAATGACAAGTCTCATTGGCAGAGTCAAAGTTACCCATTAATTGCCCATCTCTAGCCCCAAACTACTAATCCATAGACTAGTCCAAAGAACAAACAAAACTAAACCAATTCCTAGTGGCTACATGAAACTCGCTGTGCACAAACCCCTAGATGTTGAAAGACCCCACAAATAATCCCACCTACTAGGAGGGAAGCATGTAAGACATCATAAAACAAGTTGAGAGAGACTACAATGAAGACTTTCCATATTCTTCAACTTAACAAGAAATGCTCACATGTTTGGTGAATAGGTTGGGTTGGCCACCCCACCAACCCTCTTGAATTGAAATATGAAGCAATGAGGTGGTGAGCTAGCCTCCGAACCTTATGGGCACTCTTGATATCCACCTCCATGAGGGGATAAAACAATGGTCATTAATATGTACAAACAAATAATTTTAATTAAAATAATCAAATTATATATTTATTATATCTAAAGAGTTCATGAAAAATGTGAAAGTATTGGGGAAAGCATCAATTTAAAAGTATAGAATTAAATGTGTCACAATCAAATACATTTTTATTTTTTTTACAAGTCACCCCCTACACATCAAATTTCAATGTATTTAAATTATTTCAAAATACACAAATTCTACACACATGTATTCAGCGTAATTCAAAACACATGTAATATAGCATACAAGACTCTCGACATAATTAGTTAAAAATTAAAGCATGTCAATAAAAACTCACACATTTTTATTATTATTATAAAGAAATAGAGTTAAATACACAATATAAACCTATAATATCATACAAATAAAATATAAAATTTTAAAATTTTGACATCAAATTTCTAAGTACTTACATTAATTCAATAGAAAGCATTAATTTATTATATCTAAAAATTTCATGAAAAGATCACACTATTGGGGTAAGCATAAATGAATATATAATTTCAAATTATAGAATTGAATGTCATACAATCAAATGAGATTTGTTTTTTTACTAGTCACTCCCAAAAACATCAAATTTCAATGTATTTGTATTATTTTGAAATACAAAAATCCTACACAAGTGTATTCAAATTAATTCAAAATACATATAATATAGCATACAAAAATCACATTAGGATAAATTAAAAATTTAAACATTTCAAGGAAAATTCACCCATTCTTTTTATAAACAAATGTAGTTTAATATACAATAAAATAAATCATAATATCATTAAAAATGCAATACAATTTTCTTAAAAAGATCAAACTATTGGGGTAAGCATAAATGAATATATAATTTTAAATTATAGAATTGAATGTCATACAATCAAATGAGATTTGTTTTTTGCCAAGTCACTCCCAAAAACATCAAGTTTCAATGTATTTGTATTATTTTGACACAAGTGCATTCAAATTAATTCAAAATACATATAATATAGCATACAAAAATCACATTACAATAAATTAAAAATTTAAACATTTCAAGGAAAATTCACCCATTCTTTTTATAAACAAATGTAGTTTAATATACAATAAAAAAAAATCATAATATCATTAAAAATACAATACAATTTTTTTAAAAAGATCAAACTATTAGGGTAAGCATAAATGAATATATAATTTTAAATTATAGAATTGAATGTCATACAATCAAATGAGATTTGGTTTTTTACAAGTCACTCCCAAAAACATCAAATTTCAATGTATTTGTATTATTTTGAAATACAAAAATCCTACACAAGTGTATTCAAATTAATTCAAAAAACATATAATATAGCATACAAAAATCACATTACAATAAATTAAAAATTTAAACATTTCAATAAAAATTCACCCATTCTTTTTATAAACAAATGTAGTTTAATATACAATAAAAAAATCATAATATCATTAAAAATACAATACAATTTTTTTAAATGTTCCTTTCTCTAATTTCCAAGTGCTTACATTATTTTAAACATTTGTAGAACACACTGCTAATTTATTATATCTAAACTTTTTTTCACAAGTCAAACCCCCAAAACATGAAATTTCAATGTATTTTAAATTTAAAGTTGAAATTAATTCAAAGTAGATATAAGATGACATAAAAATTCACTAGTCAATTAACTAAAATAAAAACATTTCTAGAAAATATCAAGCAATTTTTTTATTTTTTTAAGATATAGTTTAATATACAAATTAAATTAGAATATCATACAAACACAATACAAATTTTTTAAATGTTTTGAGTATAAAACCTCAAATTTCCAAGTGCTCTCATTATTTTAAACTATTGTAGAAGAAAGAGTGTTTATTTATTATATCTAAACATTTAATCGAAAAATGTGAAATTATTGGGGAAAAGATTGTTGAATATTCAATTTAAAATTATAGAATTAAATGTCATACAATCAAATACATTTTTTTTTTTTAACAATTCACTTTAAGAAAACATCATATTTCAAAAATTATTTTAAAACACTCATTTTACACAAGCATTCAAATTGATTCAAAATACAGTTAATATTCCACACATAAATAACAAGAGAATTAATTAAAAATTTAAACATTGTAAGAAAATATCCCACATTTTTTTTTAAATGTGAGTGTCAAGTTATTATATCTAAACATTTTAGGAAAAATCTTAAAAGTACCAACTCAAAGGATAGGTGGATATGCAATTTAAAATTACATAATTGAAGGTCATACAATCAAACATATTTTTTTAACAAGTCACTTCCCCAAACATCAAATTTCAATGAGTATTTAAATTATTTTAAAATACACAAATTTCACACGTGTTCAAATTAATTCAAAATATATATAATATCCCATACAAAAATCACAACACAATTAGATAAAAATTTAAACATTTCAAGAAAAAATAACACATTTTTTTTTTATAAACAAATATAGTTTAGTATACAAGATAAAATTATAACATCATACAAACAACATTTTATTTTTTATTTTTTTTCAACTGTCCATGTCTCTCAAACATCAAATTTCCAACTACTTTCATTATCTTATGCTATTGTAAAACATAAATTGTCAATTTATTATATCTAAACATTTCATGAAAAATCACCAAGTATTGGTGAAAGCATACCTTACTATGCAATTGAAAATTATAAAATTTAAATGTGATACAATCAAATACATTTATTGAATTTCAATATATTTAAATCATTTTAAAATACACAAACTCTATACACTTATTCAAATTAATTCAAAATACACATAATATACAATACAAAATCACAAACATAGTTTTAATATATAATATAAAATTATAACATCATACAAACACAATACACCATTTTTTTTAAAGGTTCATGTCTCTTGAACATCAAATTTCCAAGTACTTGCATTATTTTAAACTACTTTAAAAACACACACTGTTACACTTGTAACCAAATACAAACAACACAACATTTACTTAAAACATGAACATGGTACAAAATAGGACACTAAATATATCAAAACATGTAAATTAAAGGTTTTTTGTTTTATATAAATTTTAGAATTTAAAATCAATGAAAAATAAATTAGTTTCTTTGTGATATTTAATTTTTACTGGGTTTGTAATTTAAATGTACATCTTAATCGAACACAAATAATTTTAATTGCTATTGGTGTATATAAATATCTGCCTACAACCATCAAATTTTAAAATGTGAAACTCAAAATTAAATACCAAACAAAGGGCAAAAAATTTTAAAAGCAATTATGAAAATGTAAACACTGTTTGTATATTTGTTCAACTTTTGAAAGTTCATTATTATTAATTATATGGAATTTTAACATGT